>OZ026520.1:90670912-91270912 GCA_964019695.1 Loripinus fragilis
AAAATAAAGTTGTCAGTTATGCATTATCCTAGCCTAAAGGCTGTCAAAATTTGAGCAGATTGAATGGGAAACTGTCCGAGGTCCTTCATACTATAGATACGAAATTCTTAAATAAGTATATTAAATAAGTATATAAACGACTATTCTGTAAATCATTGTGACGTCATTTATTCTATATTTAGCAGTGTACGTGGTTAAATTGTTTCGTGCAACGATAAAACAGAAACGAACTTTTCACTTTATTAGAAAATAGGAGCAAGAAAATGTTAAACAAACAAACAGAATGGACAACGGGCATACAAGCAGAAAATATGAATAAGCAAAGAAAATAACATAAGAAACATTAAAAACAAAACGCTGAAAGTAGGTCATTCGATTGTTTTGACCTGAGGTTTTTCTCGATGTCATCGAAGCAAATTGTGTCAAACGCAGAAGCAATCATCATCATGCTAGTAGATTTTTCCTATAACCCGCAAATTCATGGCTGGGTTTGATTTCTTTCCATCAAACGGAGGAAAATGCATGGGATATAGATTGGTTCCCCTCGTTGATAAGGCTCCACTTCCGCTACGCATATAACGTTTGGTAACTAGTAATTTTTTTACAAGTAGAGAATCCTACTCATCTGACTGCGCATGCTCTAGAAAAGATTTTTCAACACAAACTTCAGTATTTTTTCAGTTACTATAATTTGATAATTAAGTAAAAGAAAAAAATATAAACTCCTAGAACAAAATAAACTCAATAAAACGGCTTGTTTAAAAAATGCACTTTATGTCAAGGGTATTTTCCAATACACGTCACTCATGACGTCAGTGTGTATGCGATACGTAGGCGCAATGGAGGCTAGTAGTTACCTGTCTTAATATGCTGACAAGCTATTAAAGGGAGAGAACCAGTCTACATGGGATATTATTCTTTCGACTTGAGAATTTTTCTTTCCCCGTGGACAAGTATTGGTTTTCATAAAAGACCGAAGATAACAAGGGGAAGGAATAAAAGCCTGGACCAATGCCCGAGACTTGGGACAAAATTCCGGGACCAAAGTATGCAAGCATCAAAATGGTATTTAAAATGCAAATGTCGACCTACAAATTGGATCGCATGTTCATTATAGAGCCTTCTTAAAAATGCTTATAAAGATTTTTTATGACTTTTGATTCTTTTGAATTACTAGCACTAATACCGGACCCTGTCATGCATTTTAGACCCGGGACTAGTTTTCACGGTATTGAAGATGTCGAGTATATTCCAAAATTTGGCTACAGAAACCTTTTAAATCCCATTTTTTTCATATTATTGTTTAAAAAGATCCAAAAAAATATAAAAACATATTTGAATTGATCTAATGTTCTAAGAGAAAATTAATCATGGGACCAAAATCGCCATTTATATTTCTGTTACGGCATTGACGATTTCAAGGCTCGAAGCAATATACATATATACGTGTATATTGCTTCGAGGTCAAGAGAATTTCAATTTTTGCCTGCAAAATCTTTTTAGATACCAATTATATATTTCGTTTTGTCATCTATAAAGCTCGCAAAGAGTATGAAAATAAAAAAAAGTATATTTGAATTGGCCTATCTTGAATTCAGATAATAAAGCTATACGTTATAGCGGTTGAGTTTGTTTTAAGCACTTAGTTAAGACTTGATAACCCATCTTTAACGAGAGTGTTAGGGAATTTAACAAATCACGTCCATAATTGTATATTATTAATTAATTAGCTAACGAGATTTAATTATGATAGGAGCTCACATATTCTGATGTACCATAGAAACAATAGACAATAAGTTATCTTTGGCGACCAAATTAACATGCAAAATAATATGCGAACAATTCAAGAGCAATTCACGTTGGCATATTTCACTTATTCAAAAAAAAACAAAAAAAAAAACAACCATGCTGGGTATAAAAACCCTGATACTGCAGCATCTCACCACTGAGACGCTGCTCTTGACACAAACTCGACTGAGCTTCAAAAATCGAGAAATAGCGAATTTCCATATTATTTCTCATTTCAGCGAACTGCGAAGGCTCAGGCGTGTCTGTGCATTTTCGTAAATTCGACTTAGCTTTAAAATTCGAGAAATAGCAAATGTCTATATTTTTTCTCATTTGATGCGAGTAGCGAAATCACAGGCGAGACTGTATGTGCATTGGCATAAACTCGACTGAGCCTTCGTTGCTTTAAAGCTGCATATTCTGTAACTTTTGATCTTCTAATTTTAAAAATAATGTTTTTATTTTTCAAGAACACAGTAAAAATACTCAAATTCAGGTAAACATTTTACCATTTTCGTAAATCTTAACAAGTTATCACTATCAAAACAACTGCATTTGTGTTAAAATTCAACGGTCTAGAATTATTGGAGGGACGCAAATAATTACCAACAAGAGAAAAATACACCTATTTGGTAAGATAATTCACTTTTCCATGCAGTTTTCAGCTGTACTGAACATTTAATTGTGAAAACATAGCTTAATTCTACTTTTACAAATGATTTAAAAAGAAAATATTTTTTTCGAAAAATGTTCATAGTTACAGAGTATGCAGCTTTAAATTGCGACAGATACCTAATTTCAAGATTTTCTTTCTAGTTTACTGCAAGCAGCGTAAGCTCAGGCGAGGCTGTACATTGGCATAAACTCGACTGAGCCTTCTCTGTTTGAAGATGCGATAAGTACCAAATGAGATTGATATCTAAAACGTTTCTGTAGGCATAATATATTGAAATTCCCTTGACATCGTTAAAACCGCAATAGAAAAATTAATGACGATTTTGGTCCAGGCTGATTATCTCTTAGGCACACATTTTTCAACACTGACTGTCTGTTTCTTTTTTTAGAGCTACCCGTGTTTGTAAAGAAAAGTTGCGGTGGTATAGGAAGTGACCAAAATGGATAATGTTTTGAACAATTAAATGTCTATCTAATATTTGATCGCCCCACTTACAGTTACGTTAAGGAAGACGTCTTATATTTTTGTATTCATAATCGAAGGGTCTCGGTGACGCTGTGGTTTGAAAACAAGCATAAGCTTTTACAAAAGCTTGCTTCCCCATCACCGTCTATTGAATAGTTTATGTATTAGCGAAACGTCAAGCATTTAATGACTCATTTCAAAGCCGCTTTAATGTATATCTCATTGCGAAAAAAACTTCATTATTATCCTTCATCTATTATTACTCATAAGAACATTTCAACAACGCCGTTTATAACATGTAACACATGTTATAGGTTTTCTTGTTTATTTTTGAACAACCTAAACGATAATAAATTGTGGTCATGTCAGAAAATGTGTGATGCTTTCCATTATCATTTGGACAATACATTTATAAGATTTGGCTTGAAATTGTATAGACAAATTGTAGGTATTCAAACGTGTCCGCTAGAGGCTGTGGCTTTTCGCGATAATGAAAAAAATCTTCTCTGAAACTGGTGATTCAAAATAATTCAGAAGAAATGATCGCTGAATGATCTTCTACAAAAAGAGCTAAACAAATTTGATCTGCCAACAAACATGGCCCCAGGAGGCGTTGTACGTTTTCGCATATGTACTTGTATCATGTGAGCGATTAAGGATCATCTTGACTCTCTTACCTTTTTGTATTGATCACTTAAATTAGATTAGCCAACAACTCTTTTGAATTTATACACAATCACCATACAATACCGGCTTCAATATGTCCTGTTGCAGAAGAGTTTTTAATCAAATAATGTATTGAACAATCATTTCTAAGTGTCTGAGGTAGAATTAAGAAAATGATTTACGATAACCTTGTTTTAATAACTTAGCAGTCAAAAATTGGTTTCTGTTGTTGAAGTCACTAACTTTATAACATACTTTTGCAAAACAAACAAGGTGCGAAAAATATACATCAAAGGAAAGGGAGCGAGGAACATCTCCATAAAAAATGAGAAATTTACTAATTTCAAAATTAAAATCATCCCGTTTATCATAAACTTTAGATGAAACTATGCCATTCGTTATGGACAAGTCCTAGTCCAAAAGGGGGCTTACGTATCAAAGGAACTCAGAAGTATCTCTTTCAACTGTTTCCAAACGTTATCGGCAGACGACACCCGTAGGCTAAGCGTTAAAGTATTCCCAAAGCTTGTGGAAATAGCTGCCTATAGGATATACTTTTAAAGAAATCCTTCAGAATACTTCGATTGCTTTTATGACAACAGTTTTATTTAGCGCCATGGGAAGGATATATTTACAAACCTCGGATCTGATTTCAAAAAATCCATTTTAGAGAAGTGTGACAAAATAAAGGTTAATGTATCACATTTTAATAATGTTTTAGGTGTCAAATAGCAAGGCATAGAACGAAGTGTCGAAGGGTTCCCTAATGAACAACCGCCTTATTCAGGTATCATTTATATTAGTAGACATCTAAAGCATGTTTAAGTAAAAATGACAAAAGCCCTCGAACTACTTCCTTACTTTTATAAGAAGTACCATAAACTGGCAAATCCATACTCACGGCTATTCCCAAGATGTTTATTCAATCGTTCGTAATTCTGCTCATAGCATAGTTACCGATTACCCATTCGTATATAGTCGTTTCTAATGAGTATGTTTGACCTATACACTGTCTATTCGAAGCCATCCAATCATGAATCACATTGTTTTCAACTCTGCTTATAGATTCATATTTATGATTTGGAGGTAAATAGGGTAAAATGGCGAGAAACGTAATGCATAAAAATATTACATTTAAGCATGATGAGGGTATATCCACCTGCTGAGAGAATGACCTTCTGATAAGGGTCATTACGCTTGCCTCCAACGATAAATTAGGTATTTGATCAAAAGGCTTGCTCAGTTCAGATAATCAACTGCAATATCAATTTTAGAAGTTCAGCGTTTAATATATTTCCTTCGTCTATTCATGGAAGAAGAAACTTAATAAGCTCAGACCATATATACCTTATCGATATCAGTAGTTTCCCTGTATTCGGTAGACTGTCTCTGTGGTATCCAACAATCCCTTATTTTACTAAATGGTACAAGTAAAAGAACGCTACATTATTGCACCCAATGTTTAACGTCAAATATCTCTGAAATTACCAATACTATAAACAAATATCTGTAACGCTTTACAGTTTAGAAAATTACCTAATAAGAGTGTTTAATTAAAACATTGAGTATTCGGTCGGATGAGCACTATGCACGATGCCTACATTTTGAATTTATTTTTTTCTTATTTCTTGACCAAAACATATGTTATGGGTACTCAAAGGATCATTGACGGTTTGGGCCTTATACGCCTATTTTCTGATTCCCAGAACGCTGCTTCTGAGCTTCTGGTGTGATGCATGTAGTATCAGTGCAATAGGTGAATCTAATGGCAAAAGCCAGCTAGCAAAATATTTTCAAAATTCCTACGCGCGAGAGATATGGCGGGTAGAAAGGGGAGGGTATTGGGAATTTCATGACAATGAAAAGTGATTTAAAAAGTGATTTCTGCACATTTTCTTGATGTATTATGTAGGCATGGTGATGTCTATTGAACATATCATATGCAAAGTATAAACAAATCACGATAATTGATGAAATTGTTTTAAAAACAAAATACTTTTTTGTTTTTTGTTATAAAATGATTTTGGGGAGGTAATTTAGAGGTTACCTGTACTTTTTATTACTACATGTACCGTATATAATGCAAAATTGAAGCTAAACAAAAGAAATAAATACTTTTGAAGGTATGAAAGTGTCCCATTTAGCATTGGAAAGTAAAACTGATTCAAACTAGGTCCTTTGAGTGTTACTTTCGCTTTGTTCAAAAGGGCATAGCATGTGAAATGTATTCAAAGTGTCCGAATATTTATGGTATACATTACATGTATATAAATCTAAGTTGACAGCTACCTATATTGGATAATACATTGAACACTACTGTTATAACCCTTTGCATGCCAATAGCCTTTTGCAACAGTTTGAACCCAGAACGTCGGTCCTGATCTGGATCCAAACTGTTTGACACTCTGATGATGATCCCGGGTGGTTTATTTGTAAAAACTTAATTTTGATGAAAGTAGACGAAAATAAAAACCTGAACAATTCCCTAGCATGCAAATAGATAAGTACACGACGTTTGCAAAAGAATATGTCATTGAATAACACTGAGCTTTTTTCTTATGAAAAAAAATGCATAAAACTTGTTAATTCTACTGTTAATCTTTATGTACGTTATATTAAACTAGCACAGAATACAAAGCAATTTCGGAAGTTGGTTCTAAAGAACTTCATTACTGTCATTCATTTCTTATTCGGTAGAAAAGCCATTTTATGGGCTTAGGCCCTGGGTTTTTGGGCTGCTGAACACCTTTCCCCCCTTGTGCCAGCAAGCCACTTCCATACAATGTGTAAAATATGGTAACGCATATACAGGCAAAATATTTTGATGCCACACGGGGGAGGAATGACATTTTAAAAAATGTTTCTGATTTCTATATATTTTAATGTAAAACTGATTGTTCTACCCAAACTTTTTCATCTTTAAAGCATTTAATATGGAAAATGGATTTCACTACCATAAAGTACTCAGGTCAGGGTAGCTTCAAGGTGAAGAAATGGACGATTGGCAAACTTTTATTTTTTACTGAAAACCATAGGCATTTACCCATTGCAAGTGTCAATGATCGTTTTCGGGTTCTTTTGAGTAACAAAATAATATTCACTTTGCTTGGAAAGAAAATAACTACAATTTCACTCTTAAAACATTTGCTTAACTATATATATGTATAAATCGAGAAAAAGAAAACAACAACAACGTTATCCACAAAAGTCAAGGCATGCTAAACCTTACTGAAAAGGATGTGAACTTACCAAAAGCAAAATAACAAACATCATAAAGGTATTGTGTATCTATTAATTTTATGTTAATACGTGTTTGCTACGTTTGAGATCCTACAGACTGCAAACAATGTAATTTACAACGAGTAATCTCAACAAAAATAAAGTTGTTTCCCCAAATACTGGCCTGCTACAATCGATACATGATCTGGAAAACTTGAGGGCTGTCACTACCAGAGGAAATAATATATTGGTTTTCTCTCAGTGCTTTCCCTTCGTCAACTCTGTGGCAACAGAGATATTGGTCGCATTGGCGTAGCTCCCATTACGCAGTTACGCACGTGCGTAATAAAAATAGTAAAATTCAAGGGAGGTCACATTATGTGGTAAAAGTGATTTTCCATACCATAAGGAACTGCTCTGAAAGGAAATAATTCGCTACCCCTGGGAGCAGATTCTTTCCTTTAAAAGAAAATCCCATTTCGAAAAGGAACACAATTGAAGAGAATCACTGGTTTATCCAGTAGTCTTTCTTTGAAGTACGTAACTTTTCCAACGTTCTGGCTACGTCGCTGTGTTGTGTTAGCACAAAATAAAACTTGAGCTAATGAAACCTCCACCTAAAAACTAACATACGTTTAGAATTAAAATATTGGCGGACAATAGTAAGTGAGCCAGCCATAATCGTTTTAATTATATTGAAAATCTTCCATATTTATATATAAACTAGAGAACCTGAAGCTCCTGAAACGCTCACCTGATCTTCTTAATAATGTTAAAAAAAGTTCAAGGTCAACTTAGGCTAATTATGTTTAAAAAAATACTTTACCATATATTGGCATGTACGTGCCTAGTGGTCACCTGCTGGGAAAGGGCTGGCCTGTGGTGTCTAACTGTGAGTTTGCCGCTTGCCCATTGGTATCCTGGGTCAGGTGTGGTACTTGATTGTATCGATTCCTGGTCTTTGCACCCTTACTTACTTTTTTACCATATATTGGCATGTCGGCCGTCATGGTCATGTGACCAAAACAATTTGTATAAATTTGGCTAAGTTATTGTAAAGAGTCTTCATATGAATACAGTTCAATTGGCTTATGGTTTCTGAGAAAACTGTTTTTTAATATATTGATGGGACTCCAATATAAACGTACTTGGCTGAAAGGTAAAAAGTCATTCTTGTCCTTTGGAACTTATTTATAGCCTTTGTCACATTAGATTAAACAAATCAAGTGAGAATAATGACTTTAGTTTCAATAGTTTTCAAAAAATCAACTTTTTTAAAATATTCCGCATTTAAATACATTAGGAAGCAAATTAGACCTGGTGGGCATGGTTGTCATACAGCCCTACATTTCGGTGTCAAAGCTTTAGAAAATCAAGACAAAGTTCCCTACGTTATACTGGTTACTTAAACTCCATAAAACTCTAAAAAGCAAGATTTATTGCTAATTCTAGTTCTTGTACAACAACAGAGCTTTCTAAATTGTTAACCTGGTGTCTTACAGCTGTTAAAACATGTTATCAAGTATTGTGAAAAGGTATATGAGAGATTGGGCAAAACCCTATTTTGGTCTATTAAAAATTTAGGTGAAATTTAAGATAAACTTAAAGCTAGAGATTTCAATGCAACCAGTTTGTCTACTTATGATTGTTCTACTCTTTTACACTACTTTACCTCATAATTTAATGAAAGATAAAGATTCAGAGAGAAGGCTTTCCTTACCTTGCATGTAATGACAGAAATACATTTTTACTTCAGAAAACCCTAAAAAAATATCATGCATGGTCTTGTCAAAATGTATGTGATGCGCTGACCATTTTGTTGGACAACATTTTTATTCGATTTGGCACCAAAATAGATATAGACAAGTAGTTGGGATTCTTATGAGCACTAATTGTGCTCCCCTGGTTACAGATTTATTCCTGTTAAGTTATGAGAGGGACTTTATGATGTCTCTTTCTGATGATAATCAGATTGATGTCATTGATGTGTTTAACACTACATCCAGATATTTGGACGATATTTTAAACATTAATAATGTTTATTTTGACAATATGGTATGTCAAATATACCCTTCAGAGCTCCAACTTAATAAAGCTAATACCTAAGCCGCATTTTTAGATTTACATTTGTCTATTTCTAATGATATTTTTTCTACCAAAATTTATGACAAACGTGACGACTTTGATTTTGAAATTGTCAGTTTTCCATTTTTAGATGGTGATGTTTTTCCATTTTTAGATGGTGATGTTCTTCGCTCTACATCTTATGGAGTCTATATCTCTCAACTCATTCGTTTTGCTAGAGCATCTAGCTATGTTGCTGACTTCAACACTCACAATAAATTGTTAACGTATAAACTTCTAAAACAAGGCTATAGGTATCATAAACTTCGCAAAGCCTTTTCTAAATTTTATAGACGATACTATGATTTGATTTCTAAATTCCAAGTTGGACTTAAATCACTCTTGCGCCAAGGACTTTCGGCCCTGATTTCTATGGTGACTTGGTGTATAAGTTGAAGATTGTGGCTCTAATAATTTTTCAGCGCAGTTCATTAAAATAATTTCACATTATAAAAAGATTGGCTATAACATTAATTTTTAGCAACAGACTGCATGCTTTGTGGTCAACCCAATCACCCTTGGCAACTTTGCGTTCCTCTTTAATTGCACGCCGGTGGGTTGGATTGCAGACTCTATGATGGTTCTGACTTAAAGACTTATATATTGATGAGATGGTAGGGGCCTGATGCTTTGGCTGTCTGTGGTGCCCACCGGGATTTACCTGTTGGTTTTCTTTTCCTCCGGTAAACAGTTTTATTTACCGTTGAGTCCTTATCTTTGCTTTATCTCCTTGTTATATCTTTATTTAAATATAGAAATAGTAAGTGAGTATAATCAGGAAATACCACAATCACAAACTGCAGACAACCCCATGGCACCACGAGGAAGAGCCGCTCAACCATCACGAGACACCAGGAAGACAAATTAAGCAAAGCAACCAGCTCTCTCTTCCCCATCAAGATGATTGCAATACTAGAATGGACATAAAGTAACATACAACAAAACATAGAACATTTACAGACTCCCACAATGGGAGTAATAATAAACAAAAAGTCAACAACAACAGAACCACCCCCTTAGAACGGACAGCAGCCTAAGCCACCGGGAGGCTTTGATGCATTTTACTGGTACCAAATCTTTGCCGTAGATTCTGCTGTTGTTGAAGTACAAGAAATGTTCAGCTCGCATGGAGGCCATCTGACTAATGCAATGTATCATCATGGAGAAACATTCTAATCAAATTAACACATCATGATGAAACAAAGAAAAGGGCTCATGACTCATAGATAGTCAGAGCTAAAGAAAACCTCAAGTTGAGCAACGGGGGGTCCAGCCACAGATAAGCATCAGGCCCCAACCCACCGATTAAAGCTTTACGTCAGAGCCGTCATAGAGTCTGAGGCCTGACCCACCGTCGTGCAATTAAAGAGGAAACCATAGCTATAAACCGTGATTAGGTTTTAAACCAGGTATGCAGACTGTCGCATGATATCCAAGTTATATCCAACCCTTATATAACGCTTTACTATCTTTTTGAATTGATCACTAAAATTAGGTTTTCCAACAATTCGTTTGATTTTATAAACTAAATCACAATAAACTATATGTTTTAGGAGATGATGTATTGATAAGTTAAGGGTCTTTCGTGTGTGTCACGATCCACATCTGAATTAAGGATGAGGTTGGCGCCGTTAAACTGATTTAAGCCCTCTAGTAAAATATTTTACTGACCGTTTCAAGGCGGTACTTCTTTTGTGGATCTTTTATGTATTTATCTGTCTTGTGTTTGCTGTGTCTTTGTGTGCGTCTGTTTGTATGTGCTTTGTGGTCACCTGCTGGAAATAGGCTGACCTCTTGGCTTTCGTTTGTGGTGTCTAACTGTTATTCATATACGAGGGTCGTTCATAAAAGACTTCCAATGGTCGGAGAGAAAGCTATCTTCATTAAAATAATTTCCCATTATAAAAAGATTGGCTATAACATTAATGTATTGCAACAAACTGCATGCTTGGTTGTCAACCCAATCACGGTTGGCAACTTTGCTTTCCTCTTTAATTGCACGCCGGTGGGTCGGACTTTAGACTCTATGATGGTTCCGACTTAAAGACTTATCTATTGATGAGATGGTAGAGGCCTGACGCTTTGGCTGTTTGTCGGGCCCACCAGGGTTTACCTGTTGGATTTCTTTTGCTCTGGTATTCAGTTTTATTTACTGTTGAGTCCTTATCTTTGCTTTATCTCCTTGTTATATCTTGATTTATATGTTTTAGGAGATGATGCATTGATAAGTTAGGGGTCTTTCATGCAAACTAAATATCTATGTGTCTTGATCCACATCTGAATTAAGGGTGAGGTTGGCGCCCTTAAACCGGTTTAACCCCTCCAGTAAAATATTTTACTGACCGTTCCAAGGCGGTACTTCTTTTGTGGATCTTTTATGTTTTTGTTCTGTCTTGTGTTTGCTATGTCTTTGTGCGCGTCTGTTTATATGTGCTTTGAGGTCACCTGCTGGGAAAGGGCTGACCTCTTGGCTCTCGTTTGTGGTGTCTAACTGTGAGTTTGTCACTTTCCCATTCGTATCCTGGGTCAGGTGTGGTACTTGATTGTATCGATTCCTGATCTTTGCACCCTTACTTACCTTGGCACAACTATTCGTCTTTTTCTACACAGGCTCCTGCATAGGTAATATACTTCTCCAATCCTTTGATGCAATTATGTAGACCTCTACCATAGAACTCAGCAGGTTGTGCATGAAGCCATACTTTGACTTTCGAAACGAGACTCTCATCGTTTGAGAATCGCTTTCCCTTTACAAATGATTTTATAGTTGGAAAGATGGAAGTCAGATTACAGAAGGTCGGGAGAGTAAGGAGGGTAAGGAAGGAATCATTGCCGCAGGACAGAGCTTCTGTTTGAACAACATACGAGTTGTGAACTGGGGAATTGTCTTGCATGAGTCAAACCAACTCTGGTCAGCATACCACGCATCTCGGTTTCAATGGATTTTCACAATTTCTGAATTTTGCAGAAACCTGATCATTTTGTGTGGGAGGGTGTGTTTGTGAACTCTTGCACTTTTCAGCGTGTCACGAATAGTTAATAAACCCAGCCTAGTAGATTCACATTTCCTGTATTTTATTTGCTTCACTTATTCGGAACTTAGTATACACATACACATACTTAAACAAAAACTAATGAGCCTGAAATGCATGGAAAAAACTGAAAAAATAGTGGCTATAGACAATGCAAAATTAAAACTGTTAAAATGGTGTCTAGTAACAATAATGTACTCTGCGAAAGTCCTACGCTTTTTTTCTTCAACATCTAACCCTGGAAACATGGAGCCTTCGGATATCTCGGCTAAGTGTGACGAGATTCTCAGATTTAGATGGATCCGTTTCAATATGCCCCAAGGTTTTATGCGCATTCCTTGTTAATTCGATGTCTGTTTATGTGCCTTGTGGTCTCCTGCTGGGAAAGGGCTGACCTCTTGGCTCTCGTATGTGATGTCTACTGTGAGTTTGTCACTTTCCCATCGGTATCCTGGGTCAGGAGTGGTACTTGATTGAATCGATTCCTGATCTTTGCACCCTTACTTATTTAGATTGAGGAATAGGGATACATACTGCTAAAATGTCTGCTTGTGGAGGTGGAGGTTAACTCTACCACTATTCAATTCAGTGGTTCGTGAATAGAGTCTTATCGGTATATGCATATTCCTGTGTTTTATTTGCTTCAAATGGATCACCTATTCAGAACTTTGTAGTAGTACATACAAATAGTTAACTAAAACAAAAAACAATACTCAGAGTTTGAAATGTATGAAACAAATGAAAAGAGTGGTTTCAGCAAATGCAAAATAAAAACACTAAAAAGGTTCTCTAGTAAATATAATACGCTATGCGATGGTTCTAAGCTTTTTTTAACGCTAACCTTGTAGAGATATAGTCTAATGACAGTGTACACATTTCAACTTCCTGCCTTTACCGGAAGTAGGTCAGAGGAAGTGTTTAATGATCGTTACTCATACCATGGATCGAAACACATTCAAGGCACTCTACGTGAATCCGTTATGTATCCCGACACAAGAAGACCTTCGTGTACTAGTATTTGAATACTTAAGGCGTCTACAACTAGATTTGTCAATACATTCGAACACATTATTCACAAGTGACAAATTATTCCAGTCAAGACACTTAAAGATAATTTCTAAAATTAACAGCGTGCAATAACTCACAGCTTTTATGCCAAGAGATAAATGATGTTTCATATTTTGATATTCCATATTAAAACTTTTATGCAACCAGCTTTTATAGCTCCGAATTCTGGGGAAATTTAAAAGTTTCTAGCAACAGAGGTAAATTATGGTGTCAGCATTTTGCTTTAAACTTTCCGTTTATTCGGTTTATTTGCGAACACTTTTGTCGGTACAAAACAAGTGTAGCAATAATTCTTAAATATCTATAACTGAATATGTCAAGGATAGCCACATATGCTCCAAAATTGACTAAATTACTTTGCGAGAAAACCTGAGTGGCGGCAAAATGCGCTGACTAGCCTACGAAATATGCAAGCTGATCAGCACAAGTATGATATCGTAACTTACAACATGCAAAGTATTTATATTCTAGCTAGTCTCACAACGGTTTGAACATTGCCTGACGTGTATATCCTGGGGACAGATTTTGACTCGCGTGTCGAACACCATTGCATAGGTGAAGTAGTCATACATGCATCTCCTACATGCCAACGAGGCCACAAATTACTACTTAACAAACAAGGCCCCGAGGTTATAAATAGAGAATACTGGGTGAGTGTCTTTTGATATCAAGTTTACCAGGCAAGGCTTTGAGAACGCTTGTTGACATCGCGAGGCTTGCCGAGCGATTCAACATGCGTTCTCAAAGCCGAGCCTGGTAAACTTGATATCAAAAGACGCGAACCTGGTATTCTATTTATCAGTTTACCCATTGTTGAACACTCTTCAAACTAGCGATTATGACGTAATTTTTGATTTTTGTGTTGATTCAGCGTCATTAGCGACGTCATTCAAAAAGTGAAACGTCATCATGACCTGATAAAGGTAACATGCCGTGAGTTAGGAAACGTTTATTAGGTTATGTTAAAACAATTCAGTTAATATTAGGGGTGACTGATAAAACAGTTTTCATACTCAAACCGACTGAGCATGAAATTTCAACCGCTCAAAATAAAGAGTTTTCTTGCTTTCATCTTGCAGATTTTACAAATTTCAAGCTAATTAACGTTAAGCTGCTACCAATTGGTGGCATTTTAACATTTATGAACAGGATACATTTCCTGTCAAGTTGAGTTGAGTATAAAAAAAAGTTTTATAACCTCGGTACCAACACTAACAATGTAAGGAAGGACACACAAAAAAGCAAATAACTACTTAACAAACAAGGCCCCGAGGTTATTAAACAGTTTTCATTTTCAAACCGACTGAGCATGAAATTTCAACCGCTCAAAATAAAGAGTTTTCTTGCTTTCATCTCGCAGATGTTGCAGTTTTCAAGCTAATTAACGTTAAACTGCTACCAATTGGTGGCATTTAAACATTTATGAGCACCCAGTTAAGTATGAAAGAAAAAAGTTTTTTTTAACCTCGGTACTAATACTTACAATGTAAGGAAAACGCACAAACATACAAAGAAGATGTAACCATAGGCCGCCCGCCCTAGAAACTACAATATCAATATATAGCAAAGTTGTACATGTATAAAGTGGCTGGTGATGTTACATGCAGTTCTCTGTAAACGTTGCTCCAAATGCGTGTTCCTGGGTTTGTGATGTACATGTAGTTTTATGTCCCCTGTTTTGACAATCGTCTTGCTGAGCAAGCTGTTTTGCTCATTGTGTTAACACATTTGTACAATATATACGCAGACGCTGCTCGAATATTCGAAGTTTAGATGTAGATGAAAGCTCAGACCAAACTTAAGATCTCTAACTGTACTAGATACACGTGCGGCAGTATGGACTTCTATTATTGCATAAAAAGCCGTGCCGCACGTTATTAGCAGTCATGTTTTAACATGTTATCCAAATTGGAACTTTTCGTATCGTTTCCTATAGTTTTCAAACGACGAAATAATTTTATGCAATACCAGCGATCAAACATGTTTTTCTGATGCATTTACAGCTGCAAGACCCCTCGGAGTCGTTAAAACCTTTGCCATTCAGGCTCAGGGTTTCAGCACCACCCTCGGGGTCCAGCAGATGTTAACGCATATACTGCAAAATCGTGTTTGATTCCTATATTAGCGGCACTGGGTCATATGCGTATCGAAATCCCGTCTGCTGGCCCAATTACATTTGTATCGTCTGTACTCCGGATTAATTTTCATTTGATCTGATGAAAATCTCATCTATGAAATCCGATTATCTTCTAATGAGTCGAACAGTATTACTTTTTACAAACAGTTTAAACCTAGGCCACCTATAATAGGTACCCCACGAGAGATCTTTTCATCGAGTTTGTGATAAAGTAAGACACAAACCAACAATCTAGTTACAGTGTCCAACTATGCGACATGTGGGTAGTAACTATACTTAGACAGCGTTGCGAACTATTGCGCGGTAGGCCTGTAACCCTTCTATTTTCTGATATGTGTCTATTGCGTTTATAGCATGGACCTTTTTTCTTTTCGCAGGGACAATTTAATATGATCAAATTTCACAAAACAATTAATTTCAAGAAGATTTCATAGGTCAAGTTTAGCAAAAATAGTGCGTATCTTATTAAATATATCCTTTTCAGTGGCAGATCCAGAAGGGGTTCAGGGGGTTCGCTCAAACCCCCTCCCCATCCCAGTTTTTAAATAGCCTATGGAAATGAGATCAATTTATTTCATTTACATGGGATATTTAAGAAAAATTAGATAAAATCAGCAAAGCGAACCCACACACCATTATATATATGAAAGTAAGTAAGGGTGCAAAGATCAGGAATCGATACAATAAAAGTACCACACCTGACCCAGGATACCAATGGGAAAGTGACAAACCCCCTTTTCAGAAATCCTGGATCCGTCTTTTGGTACTCAAAATAATCGTCTGGTTGAGTTGGTTCTTTTCTGTGAAAATAAAATATGTTGGATAAGAAATAATATTCTATCTTACATGAAGGTCTGGATTTATGTCATCGAGTAACGCAGTGCCATTCCGCATATTTGTAATGTGTATTTGTGCAAAGTTGTATATATCTGGGTACATATTTGCTGTCAGTATGATTGCTAAATTACGGTGATAAAGCGTCGAGTTTCTTTTGTTATAAAGTATACTATTGCAGCCATTGACAATGTTTTATAATTGTTATCCTATTCCAGTCTAGCCTCGGAATAAATCCGGAGGCCTATGCTTTGTAGATTTGTTTTTCCCAGCTCGTATTTCATTGAAAACTATTTACTGACTTTTGTGACACAAAATAGCTTTAAAAAGTAAAATGACTGATTTACCAAATAAAGTGAATGCGATTGTTGTTAAATTCGGGCACCTCACAGATTTGGATTTCTGGTGTTTAAAATTGTTGTAGGGGATAGTTAATAAAGGCGAGTCTGCTCTAAACCAATTATACATTGTAGCGCTTTGGGTTTAGCATAAAATAGTTTTTCATGGAAACAAACAATGTATGGATAAGAATCTCCGGACTACAAATACAGCCCAGTCACTGGTAGTACATGTTCATGCACTGGATGTTTCAACTTGTGTTAACTTCTTTTTTCAATTATTTATTGGCATAGTGGAATATTCAAACGGTGCATTGTGGAAAGTTTTGCATGCAACGTCGGTAATCATATCGGCAGGCAGCATACATTATCGGGCGACTATCGGCCCGCCAGCAAAACGCCATTCAAATGGCGTTTTGCTGGTGGACCGATAATCCCCCTTTTACGTGCTGACTGGACTGACACTGCATATGAGATTTGGGTACTTATCGCATATGCACAAAATCTTTTAGTTAGTTTTTTTTGTCTGTGTACAGTTCTCAGATTGTATCATGTATATTGGAGAATAGGACTGTACATGTATACACGTACCTTATACATTGTATATGTGAAAACGATACTTAATGTGCACAGTGTTACAAGTATCATGAATTAATGTCAACCGCTTATTGTGCGCACTTTAACAAAGCACCCATTAAGGTAACGAGTCTTCGTTGGGCACATAATGTAAGACAAACTGAATGGTTTACAAAAAATGTACAAGCGAATGCGTGTTTGGTATAAACTTGCAATGAAATCCAGTCTGATCTGATATGCGATATTTATACTTGTGACGGAGGCCTGCTATTTGCTGTAGGACTAACAAACCAAGAACAAGGGCTTGCAATGTGCTTACTGAAATCTCAGACAGTCAATAAGGGCTGAACACTTTAGCTGTGATATAATTTCAATCTGGGTTTATGGTGTGTGACAATCTGTAAAATGAAAATATTAAGCACTATTGAACATTTTCGATACAAGTTACGATATCAGTAATAATATTGTTTAAAATTCGCGAAAAGAGTATTTCTCCAGTATGCATACACGCGCGGGCCACTCTCGACCCGCCGGGAAAACGCCATTACAATGGCGTTTCCCTGGCGGGCCGAGAGTGGCCCGAGACTGTATTATGGCTGGGTCATGGGGGCCGATAGCAATCAACAAGCCTGCTTGCCTACGGTATACGTACACTAGAATTGCGTCGTTATTTGAAATGTTGAAATTTTGGCCTATGCTACAGCACCAATGTGCCTATAACTCCTTTTGATATTTGGCGAGCCATATCCATTGTCTTCAACTTCGTGTGAGTTTCTATGGAGACTGGACAGGCTTTTCCTAAGACTCACATGAAGCATGCGCTTAGAAAAACAACCCGTCTACCAAGACTTACTCAATTGTCCAGAAAGTGCAAATGCCAGATACTCTCCGATCTACATTGCACGAATGTATATGCTGATCTGCTGTATCCGCTGATCTGAGCCTTGGGTGGATGCAATCTCCCGAAGGGCCCTTTTCAAAAATTAACGTGTAGCATCTGCAATTGTATGTCTCAAACCAGCATGCTAAGGAAGAATTTTAAAATTTTCGATACAACAATATCATAGCTATAATATGTTCTGCACAGTGAACAGTCAATGAACTGATTAGACCCTATGTATGCGCAGGGTGAATTGTGTTTATGTTTTCCATTTACTGCAAGTGTTTGTTTTCTCGTGAAGATGCGTATATACAGCAGTATGGTGTGTGATCGGTCGTAGTTGATCAAATCAGACGTTTTAGGATAATTCAATCTTCTGATGCCATTTTACTGTAAGTGTAAATATGTCATAATTTCTTTGAGTGGTACGCCAACCGTAATAACATGCACAAACAAATAGACCCAGATCAGCCTGATCCAACAGGAGCAGGCTGATCAGGGACTATTTGTTTGGAATGTTTGATTGGCACTTGGATGTATTAATCCAGATCAGCACTTAGAAGAAGAGTCTATCTTAGATATTCAGCTGTTAAAGAGTGAAACGGGCTAATGTGGTTATTATGTGATAATGGATATATTACACCAGGGCCCCAAATTACAATGCCTCCTTAAAGCTAGGCACTACCTTGGCATATTATTGAATTTTAGGACTCGAAAAATAGCTTTCAAACTTCTTAAAATCGTAACTAGTTTATGTATTCTGTAGATCGTAATGGCATCTTTGTCCATGTCTGGCACTTTATTAAACATTTAAATATCAATCCTTGGTAACACAAGGCGTGACCCATTCGTCCCCACTACATTCACCACGAATGGAGTGGGTATGGAATAGGTCGCGCCTAGCATTGCCGAGGATGTGGAATATCATGTTGAAATATCAATACTTAACTAAAGTAGTACTTAACTTTAAGAGGGCCGCGACAGATTCAAGAAAACGACGCTGTTCTGTTGTACAACATGTACATGAGTGTTCATGCTATTGTGTTTCTATACATGCTCAGACTCCGAAACCAGGATAATTTGGAATACTGTGTGTACATATAAGTAATGCATGTACCATATCACACACTTGGAATGCGATGTCGGTCGGCGGAAGGACTAACTTTACTGGAAATATCACATAACTATGAGAGTGTCCTTACAAGCATAATGAAATGTAATTATATACATGTAAATGAATAATATCACCGTTGCTGGGGAAAATATTGCATATTGAAATTACAGTTTTTTTTATGTCTTTTTTCAAGTTCAAAATTGTATGACTACACATTTACGAAACTTAGCTGTTCTGAACAATGCAAACCGACTTCGCGAAACTAGTCAGCTCGTGACCAGAACAAAACAATGCGAACCTAGCGGTGCATGACTAGAACAAATATAGTTGCGGAACTCAACAGTTCATGATAAAAACAAACATGTAAATATCAGCAATTTACCATAATAACATTTTTGAAACTAATATTTCCATGACCAGGACCTGAATATGTGTGAAACTAGGCAGTTTATATTCAGAACATACATAACTAAACACCAGAACATAAATTCATTTTTGCAAATCTAAGCAGTTCTTGACCAGAGCATACATATTTGCGAAACTAAGCAGTTCAACATAGTAGTACATAATTTCTATAACTAAGCAGCTAATTACCAGAATATACATATTTGTTAAACAAAGCAAGTCATGACCAGTGCATATATATACATATATTTGGTATTTGTAAAACTAAGTGGCCTATTGTCCAAGCATTAATTTTGCAAAACTATGCAGCTTATCCACAGAACATACATAAATATTTGCGAAATTCAATTGTTCATGGTCAGAATAAACATATTGGCGAAACTAAGCAGTTCATGAACAGAACATCCAAATTTTCTAAACCAAGTGGTTCATGGTCAGAATATACGCATTTGCGAAACTAAGCAGTTACATTACAAGTGCATACATATTTGCAAAACTATATAGTCAGTGAATGAACATACATACATACATACATACATACATACACACACACACACACACACACACACACACACACACACACACACACACACACATACATACATACATACATACATACATACATACATACATACATACATACATACATACATGTATTAGCAAAACTAAGCAGTTCATGATTAGAAACAGGAAAGGTTATCACCAGACCATATACATTTGCAAAAGAAAATCAGTTCATGATTTGAAACTAAATAGATAATCACCAGAACATACATATTTGTGAAACTTATCAATATGATTTGAAAAAAACTTATCACCAGTACATACATATTTGTAAAACTAAGCAATTCGTGATTAGAAACGAAACAGCTTATCAACGAAACATACATATTTGTAAAACTAAGTAGATCAGGATTAGAAACGAAACAACTTATCACCAGAACATACATATTTGCAAGATAAATCGGTGCATGATTTGAAACGAAACAGCTTATCAACAGAACAAACGTATTTGTGAAACTTAGCAGTTCATTATTAGAAATGAAACAGCTTATCAACAGAACAAATATATTTGTGAAACTTAGCAGTTCATGATTTGAAACAAACTAACTTATCACCAGAAGATACATATTTGTTAAACTTAGCACTTCATTATTTAAAAAAAAACGAAACAGCTTATCACCAGAAGATACATATTTGTAAAACTAAGCAAGTAAAGATTTGAAACGAAACAGCTTATGAACAGAACATACGTACATGTATTTATGTATTTGCGAGATAAATTGGTTTATGATATGAAACGACAAAGCTTATCGCCAGAACATACATACATGTGTTTGTGAAACTAAACAGGTCATGATTCGAAACGAAATAGCTAATCATCAGACCATACACTCGTATATTTGTGAAACTTAGCAGTTCATGATTAGAAACGAAATAGCTTATCACCAGAACATACATATTTGTGAAACCAAGCAGTTCATGAATAGAAACGAAACAGCTAACTTATGTTTTATGTTTGTCTTTTTTATGCTGTCTTGTCTGTTCCGTGCAGTCTTGTGATCACCTGCTGTGGTATCCAAGGCCAGGTGTGATACTTGGTTGTATCGATTCCTGGTCTTTACCTTCTTCTTTACTGTTATGGTGAAGCGTTCCGTTATGTTTAAGATGTTTCAATTTGGTATTAACTGTCCCCGCATCATTCTTGCAGAGGCTACGTATAAAATGATTAAGCTATCTTGTCTATATTGTTTAAATACACTGATGTGGCAAATGAAATTATTGAAGTAGGATATGTTGTCTATCTACGCTTCTTGCGACTGAAAGCCTAAGTCGCAATATACTTGACTAGCCGGCCTGACTTTATTGGACTAGATGCCCTACTTCAATGGACCATCTTCATATGGGCAATTACATACGAATTTGGTGCGTATTCATATACGCAATAGTTTCGAATAAACATCCCTGCGAACTTCTAGCACGGATCCAGAGGATGTAGGGACAGGGGGTCCGGACCTGAAAAATACCAAAATATATGGTTTCTTAGCAATATTGGTCCGAATCCCCTTAAAAATCACAAAGCTACTAAGCCATCGTTCAATGTAGGGCCATCATTGGCACGACAGCGAAACGCCATTTGAATGATGGCCCGATTTAAGTGGTATTTGGATTATCTCACCAATTAAAAAAAAACGTTGTCAAAGTTTGACTCCCTCTGAAAAAACTTATGCATACAGAAATTACCATACTTTTTTCTGCCAGTTCACGAAATGTTGATACGTATCACACATACGCAGCTTTCTACACGTAGTAGGCATAGAGGCCTAGATTTTAACCTGAACCACGGGCCATATATTGAATAGGTTCCGTGCCTGATTATCCCTTGTGTGTGTGCGCAGCGAAAGTTCTGGTGAGAATGCGCATATACGCAGTTTCACCAGAGCCTTCGCTGTTTGCATATATGATACGTTCATTACTCTCATAAAATGGCTTATACTCGTATTAAAACATCTTTTCTACAGTACAATGCGTGGTGTATGAGACATTCTTTACATTGTAAAACGGGTCTTGCATATTTTCTGAAGCCATAAGTTCCATTGTGCCATTGATTTCTAGGGACAAATTGAAGTGGCAGCAATTTGCAATAAATGTCAGATTTTGATGAAACGATTAATCATAAAAGGACAATTATTGCAGAATTCTCGGATGGAGAAAATTATTCTCAAATCTTGCACATTTTTGCACTTACAACTCGTGTCATTATTTCTTGGCACTACTAAGCCAGTTCCGTGCGATTATGAAATCCCCAAATCCTAATATAAGGTGTGTTAACACGAAGATCTCACAGTGTAAAATAACTCAAATTATAAACTTAAAGGCAGGATCAACGGTCCTCTGGTGTATGGGGAAGTAAGTGGGCGGAGTTTAACTACTGTCAGATTAGATTCGACCACTGACCTGGTTTAGCTGAAAAGCAGAATGGCCAGGTCTAAGTGTTTGCGTCTATGTTAGTCAATACTTCTTTCTTTCCCCTTAATTTGATTTGCAACATGTCCACATTCAGAATTTGTTTTACCTTTTAATCCAACCCACAGGTTGAGGGTGAGTTTAAGGACAAAATATGTGCTTGGATAGTACTCTATGCTCCATTCACTATATTTTGATATGCAACATGACTACTTTCAGAAAAAAAATGTTTTGACCTTTGACATCACCCCGGGGGTCGTCGGTGAGTGTAAGGACAGAATATGTATTTGCATGGTGCTCTATGCTCCATTCTCTTCTAGTGCTCTATGCTCCATTTGCCATCCCAGGGGTCGAGGGTGTGTTTAAGGACATAATATGTGCTTTCATGTTTCTGTATTCGCGTTTCCATATAAATTTACATGCAACATGACCATGTTCTGAAACAGTTGAAATTTTGAACTTTTGACCCCATCCCCCAGGATCGGGGGGGATCTTCAGGAAATATATTTACTACCATGTTGCTGCATTTGTGATTCCATTTAATTTGATATGCAACATGACCATGCTCTGAAAAAGTTGAATGTTGACCTTTTGAGCCCACCCCAGGGTCGAGAGGGGGTCTGCGGGTAAAAATATTTACTACCATGTTGTTGCATGCGTCATTCCCTTAAATTTGATATGCAACATAACCATGATCTGAAAAAGTTGAATTCTGACCTTTTGACCCCACCGTCATGGTCGGGGCGGGGGCGGGCAGGGGTCCCGCAGGCAAGATACTTGCTACCATGTTGCTGCATTCGTGATTTCATTTAGTTTGATATGCAACATGACCATGTTCTGAAAAGTTGAATTTTGGCATTTTGACTCCACCCCCAGGGTCGGGGTGGGGATTGGGGGGTTACGGGCAAAATATTTGTTACCATGCTACCATGTTGCTGCATGCGTCATTCCTTTAATTTGATATGTAACATGATCATATTCTGAAAAAAAACTTTAGCCTCTGCCCCACCCCCTAAGACCCAGGGGTCGGTCCCAGGCCTTCGATATAATTAGGTTTGATATGTTTCATATTATTTGTACCTCTGTCTGCATACCAAATCTACAAGAAATGGGTAATCATGGCCTATAGAGAGAAATGTGAAGATTACTCCACAAAAAGGACAATATAATTTTTGCATTAGCCTAAACCTTAGTCAAAAAGGGCCATAACTCAGTCAAAAATTCGCAAATGACCTCCAAGTTCGAGCTTGACCTGTAATTTATGATACTTTACGCTTCTGTAAAACTTAAATGAACTTGTTGTATCCCTTCAAAAGTTATTGATCGGAAACCACAATTTAGCCAAAATCTAAGTCAAAGGGGCCATACCGGGCCACGTAGCGCAGTCGGTAACGTGTCTGACAACAGATGCTAGTCTGACTGCAGATTCAGGGGTCGCGAGTTCGATCCCAGACTGGTCCCATACTTTCGTGGGGATTGGTCATGAACTAATTTCTACGGTCATTTTATCCACTTCCACTGAGTCAGTTAAGAAGGGTTGTTGTCAGTTACAAGCGATAGTATGTGCACGAAGTACTGGTTAACTGCCTGTTCATGCTTACCCAGGAAAAAGTGTGGTTAGGTGAACTGACCGTCCCGCCATGACCATAGCTGTTGACTTGGGACGTAAAGCAACAACACAAACAAAATAAAAACAAACAAAAAAGGCCATATTTCAGTCGAAATTTTGCGGACTACCCCAATTTTTGAACTTGACCTACTTGACATTTCTTTAAAGTTTGAATGAAATTAATACATCGATCGGAAACCAAAAGTGTGACAATGCAGACGGCGACGCCGACGACCACGACGCCGACGGAGACATGATCCCTATGTATCGACCATGCTTCGCAGGCGACACAAAAAGTAAGTGAATGAGAGGAAACGCCACATTTAAAGATTGAAAAGCCAACTGCTAGGCAAAGCACCCCAAGGAAGAGACGAAACACAGGCAGCCACAACACAATTAAAGTGAAGAAACCAGCCCTCTCTTCACTAGCAAGATATTTGCTAAAATAGAAATGACGCAAAACACCACATGGCACATCAAGCAGTACACTAACTATCGCTTCAGAACAGACAACAATCACAATCACTGTGGTCAATAAATCAATCTGGCTTAATATTCGCCATAAACTCTACGGTTCTGCCAGCCATCAAGTCACATTGTTTCAGTACAAAACAATGGATAATATGTTTATCCTAAAGAATAATTTCAGTTGTCACAAAATATGTATGCAAGTAATGGGGGTTACTAAGGTCTACAATCAATACTGTCGGCATTACCATATATTTCATAACTCATATGATATACATATTGTCTGTACATTGCAAAATCGGCAACTAATATCTGCGCTACATGTAACAAAGACTGCTAAATTGATATGGGTGCAGTTTCTGATAAATTATTTCGCCGTCACGCCTCCAGTGGCAAGGTTATGGGTGTTTGATCCAAACAGCGAGCATGGGAAATGGCCTGCGCAGGCCATATCCCATGTTCGCTGCTGCCGCTTGTACAGCAATTCGGTTCTCGCCGGAAACCAAACCATAGTCTGAGTAGCACCACAGAAAGGCTATAAAATGGCAAAATTGATTGTATAAAAGCATTTTAAAAGAAACACTGGTTGATGCTTTAAGCTTTGCGTGCAAAACCAACTAAAGGGCCCTAGTGGGATACCTTCCTGAGTAAAACTCAGTAACTGAGTTAAACGTCAGTTTGCCATTTTCCACGTTCGCTGTTGTCGCTTGTACAGCAATTCGGTTCTCGCCGGAGACCAAACCGTAGTCTGAGTAGTACCACAGAGAGGCTATAAAATGGCAAAATTGCCTGAACGAGATGACAGCGATAATACAATAGAAAGTTGACTTCCCTCGCAGAAGACATTTATTCTATTCAGCCTTGTCGGTCCGACATAAACGGGCTGAAAAGACATTTAACATATTAGGCAGATAGAGTGAAGTCTCCTTTAATTACCGGAATTGCCGCGAAGATAAATCGAGGCAGCCATTATTCAGTGTACGCTTTTCTGTAAATAAGGATTTATTTCTTTGAATCCAGTTTTTTCAACCTAGGATAGTTGGTTTTCTACCATTAGTGGAATTTAGATGTCATTGTTTTATGTGAATGGAACGCTCGAATGCAAAATATTAATTTATTTAAACAGATTCGTCTTTTTTCTTTTTCAAACTAAAAATATATGTAGTGTATATAGTTTCACGTCTAAAACGTGCTTCATGTACACGAATACGGGTATCGTCTTTAAAACAAGCAATACACGCAGTTTGCATGTACATGTAGCTGAAAGATGTGCACGAGTGCCAACATATAAACAATATATTTGGAAAAGTCCATCAGACTGAGAAAAAAGGTTAAAACTTAGTAATTCAATAAAGGGATACATGTATAAACGTAAATACATGTACGGTATAGTTAGAAAATCAATGACTGCCAACTTCAATATACTTTTATTTTTGACAACCAAAATTCCAATACAATACAATAATTGTATTGTTTCATCTCATTTCATATCAGACATTCACAAAATACTTTTATTAACATGTTCAACATAAATACAAAACATGATATATTATTTAGCATAAGAGAAGTAATTATAAGAACATGAGAAGTATATGAATAAAGAAATTATCTATTTACCATATTCGGAACGTGCTTTATATACTGAATAAAGACATCTTGCTACTTCTTTACTCGTCGAATCACTGGAATTTAAAAGGTAGATAAACTTATTTTCATTATTTAACAGGATTTCTTCACGTGGTCAGGAATTCCAGTAATTCAAATGTTGTTGAATAAGCACAATCATTTTTCAAGAAGTGTTACAATTGACAAGGCAACTAATAGTGCCCTGTCTCATCGGTATTTAAAACGCTATGTCCGAATGTACGAGGGGCATTTGGAAAGTTCGTAGCATGGCATCATAACTCCACAATGCGTTGATTAAATGCTACCAAATAATACATTATTTGAAACTAAAATTAAACGGCTACTTGATGGTTTAATTTTTGTCGAAAATGACTAGGCGTGCACGTGAAGCGCATGCTCAAAATGAGTAGGGTTTGTACACTGGCAGAAATGTTAAGTAAAATATTTGGGAAGAAAACGAGGGGAATTGGGACCTTATTTATGATCATGGTTCATTGCTCTACATCTTATAGAGCATCTAGCCATGTTGCTGACTTAAATACTCGCAATAAACTGTTAACGCTGAAACTTCTCAAACAAGGCTACATTTATCGGTATCATAAACTTTGCATAACTTTTTTTCTAGATTTTACCACCGATACCATGATCTAATATCTAAATTCAATATCAGACTTAAATCTCTCCTACGCCAGGGGCTTTGGGAACCAGAATTTTATTGCGACTTAGTGTATAAACTAAAGAAAATTGGTGGCTCTAATAATTTTTCAGCACATTATATTAAAATAATTTCTCATTATTAGCAGATTGGTTACATGTATAATATTAATGTATTGCAACAGACTGCATGCTTGGTGGTCAACCCAATCATGGTTGGCAACTTTGTTTTCCTCTTTATTGTCTGTAGTCGGGCACACTGGGGTTTCATTGTTGGATTTTTTTACTTCGGTATTCAGTGGTACACTGTACCGAAGTTATAAGTGGCCACCTACACATTTTTGCGCCTGTTCAGAAAATAAACATTGCTCTTACAAAACTCTAATTCCATAAGAAAATTCAAGGGTTTTCGAGACTCTGAAAATCATGCCCTTCAAAGTGACTGGTAGATCTTGCACAGACAAAGTCAGTGAAAAGGTACATTCATTTAAAAAATAAACACTTTTTACTGTGATATAAAAAAATCCTCAGGTATGTTATCCATTTATATTTTAATTACTTTAAAGCTGTTTTAACAGCTGGATATAAGATAGAAAAAAATCAAAAGTTTGTGACAATTGAAATCTCCGTTTCTCTTCTACGTTAACATGAAGGCAGCCACTATCAGCAGCTTAATCACAGAGATTTAGCTTTAACCATGCAATTTGCATATCAACTTTGCATCGCTCTACGTTTATTATCTTTGGCATGACATTGAAATTTTCAGCAATAATTCATTATGAATAGGCTTCACTGGTTTATTTAATAAAACAAAACTATTCTTGGCATATGCCATTTAAATAACCTTTAAAGTATCACGTACAACCAGTCGTGGACACCAGTCTTGAAAGAATAACATGGGCTGATCAAACTGTATTCTGTTTGCTCTAACATGTTTACTTAAAATAAAACGCATACAATGATTTTATGTTGATTTTTGTACAGTTGATTATTTTCGAAAATATATAAAAAAAAAATGCAGAAAATAAGCTTTTTTGAAAAATTCAAAAATAATCGTTCATAAGCAAAAAATCAGGTGTTTGGGTTTTTTCAAGTCGGCTAGATGGGTTTGAAATCACCTGTACTTCAAATTAGAAAAATGCACTCAAACCCTTATTTCCTTCAAAAATTTGAAATTTGCATTTTTTAAACCAAAAATTGTGAAGTCATAGAAAACTCTTCAAAAGCACCACTTAAAGAGACTAGATCTGTAACTATGAACATTTTTTCGAAAAAAAAATTCGTTTCAAATCACTTGTAAAAATAGATTTAAGTTATATTTTCACAATAAATATGTTCAGTCCAGCTGAGAGCTGCATGGAACAGTGAATTATCTAGTAAAAACGGATTATTTTTCTCTTGTTAGGAATACTTTACGTCACTCCAATAATTCTAGACCGATGATTATTAACATAAATGCTGTTGTTTTGATAGATATAATTTGTTAAAATTTATGAAAATGGTAAAATGTTTACCTGAACTTGAGTATGTTAACAGTATTCTTGAAAAATAGAAACTGTATTTCCAAAATTAGAATATCAAAAGTAACAGACTATGCAGCTTTAACTTAAGTTCATTGAAATGCAAATATTTGGGCAATAATTTATTTCTATATCATTAGCGCTAAGTCAGAAAAAAAATTATTAAGTGACCACTTATAACTTCTTTTCAGTGTTTATACTGTTGAGTCCTTAACTTTGTATTTACTAGAAGATAATAAGTTAGGGATCTTTCATGTGAACAAAACATCTATTTGTCTTGATCCACATTAGAAATAAGGCTGAGTTTGGTACCATAAAACTAGTTAAGCCCTCCAGTAAAATTATTTTTACTGACCGTTCCAAGGCAGTGCTTCTTTTGTTGATCTTTTTGTATGTTTCTGTGTGTCTGCTATGCTGACTTATCTGTTCAATGCAGCCTGGTGGTCACCTGCTGGGAAAGGGCTGGCTTCTTGGCTTTCTTGTGTGTGATGTTTTCTTGTGAATTTGTCACGTTCCCAAGTGGTGTCCTGGGTCAGGTGTGGTACTTGATTGTATGTATTCCTGATCGTTGCCTTCTTCCTTGCTTCGACAAATTAACGATTTGGTGCCAACTTATTTTCACTAAACTCTATTATGAGATCACTACTTGCACGACTTATCCCTTTACATTCGGAATATGCTGACTGATAGAGAAATGGTAAACCTTCAAACATTGGACTTTTTCGATTTTTCTGTATACCTTTACTATGGATTGTGTCACTATAGGGTCACGAAAAATGCCTTCTGAGTATACGTTTTGCTTATTTGTAGCAACTAATGAATAAAATCATTTCGTCGCGCAAAAATGTGGCTTGTTAAGTTCTGTATTTAAGACAATTATAATAACACTACCCCTGCTTTTCAAGAACGGTTTCGGGTAACTTAACCCCTCATAGTTTGCCGATGGAATTAGAACTTCTCATGGTGTCGTGTTAACCTTCACAAAATTGATCGATTCCTGTTCTCAAGGTATTTTTACTGTTTTGTTTGCCATTGTTTTATATTGGAATGAACCAGAACGTCAACGCATAGCTAAACTTACTCTGCCCTATGGGAATATTATAAGAGTTATCTTCCCTTTGTTCTGGTTTACTCAGTTTCTTTTGGTTTCAATAAAGCATAAAGTGTGCTTGCCAAAAAAACACCAATGCAAGGATGTTTTAAACTACTGTCGATTATATATTTTAAAAATATGTGCATTGTTACATGTGATTTTTAGTCGAAAAAAATAGTGCATTGTTATGCTTTATTAACGGTTTCGATATTGCTGTTCTGGTATTAAGTTATTAGAAACATCCAACTCGGTCATCATTTCAATAATCACTTAACATATTGTGGCCTACCAAATGGTACAAAAGCATCTAATTCATGAACTATAACTTATGTTCTGCACACATTTCAAAAGGTAAAATGGTATAGTTGCCACTGCACTTGTACGTTTTCCAGTATACAGACAGAATATATACTCACAATAATATTTTTCGTGTCTGCATTATAACATCCTCATGAAATTTGTGCCATAACATTGAGGAAAGATAGCTCTTGAAAATGATACTAAACAGGATAAGGTTTGTAAATCGGTTACTAAGATAAAAACCCGTGATACGAACTTTCCAAATGCCCCTCGAATTTATATACCAGCTGTCATAAAACTCTTCGATTTGATGCGATGGTTGTCACATAACAGTTATAGAAATAAACAGTTCCACTCACGGCCTGTTTTCAGACCTTGGAAGATAATATATTCATTTATTGTATTGTAATGGAAACTGGCACTATCAGATTTAATTGTGACAGTTTCATAACGGTTTGATTATTATTGTTGACTAGATATTACCAATTTCCATACGTGAGTTGAAATATAGCAATGTGATCATAGGGAACCGATGAGCGTCGCAATTTTCTGGTTTAGACATTTGTTTGTCTATTGATCTGCATGTAGGCATTTAATGTGACGGAAGAGTGCTCTTATATTTGCTTTGTAAAGGAATCAAAGCAACATTGAATTGTGCAGCTGGCAATCTGTAAAAAATAAGGGTTACTTTACAACAAATTTAGTTACAGCTGAACTGCCTGTTTTCTTGGTGGAACATCTTAACTGCTTAAAATATATGTTCTGTTTGATTGTATTGATCAGGAGAATAACTACTACAATAACAGGTAAATTGTGAACATTTATTATTGGAGAAAGTTAATGTTTGCCTTGCGATGTTTTAATAGTAACGGACGTGTAAGTTTACATCTAAAGAGGTGACAGCTGTGCTGCCACCTCTTTTGATGTTAACGTACACGTATTTTTACAGTGCATGCTGGCAAGGACGGATAGTCACTGGTAATATTTCAAATAGTGTTTCAATACAGGGCTGTCTAATAAACGTGATTTAATGCGAATTGGAAATGTAGATTAACGGATGATGGTTTTCGACATTGCCAAAAGAGACCATTGGATATTTAAACTATCATTTTCGAATTATGTTGTAGTCTGCAATATTGGTATTATGTTATCATTTGTGACGATACTTGCAGCAGGAACATACCGCCGTTCAATTAACCCTATTGATATATATTGTATAGTGCGTTAGCAATAAAGTCTTGTTAAACAATGTTGAAGGGACGCTTACTAAGACAAAAGGCGATAAACCTGGAAGGGGACCAAAAGGTAGCTAAGATACTAGAACGGATTAATACTGAGCAAGGCTTAAATAGTTGTGACTCTGATTCTGATAGCACTGTTACCTCTACAACTGACAACACCCACAAGAAATATATCGTGAGAAACAAGAAACATATAACATTTAAAGACAGAAAAACACAAAGCTCAAGCTTAAATATAGCATCAATCAGAGATGCCGAGGTAAAATCTAAATTTAGAACAAAAAGTGCAGATGAAATACACGTAGATCAGAAACCCAACAAACTGTTAGCAGATGATAAGGTTGCGGTAAAACCGGGTGATGGCCGATCATTAGAAGAAGTCGTTCAGGAATTTCTGTTGTATTTTCATGATAAAAGAAATTCAGATAAGAGGGATTGGGATAAACATATTTCTGATAGAAGTGAAAGCCTAATATGTGAGACAAACAATGGAAGTATTCGAAGTACACTTCCCATGTGCATGTATGAGCCAAGTGTAAATGTAACGAGACCACATAAGGAAATATATGCAAGACCAACAAAATTACGATATCGCAATCGAAGTGCTCCAGAAAATTATACCACTGCTAGTGAAGGTAAGTTTGTTTGCTTTATTGTTATCAACATGTTTAATTGTATTAGATTTAATAAGCGTGTCGTGCTCAAAACAGTTTCAAAAGAACATAGATAGCTTTATTTCCAAGTCCAAAAGGCTATGAAACCCATGAGGAATTTTGAAGTATGAACATATAATAATATGACATCCACACAAAGACAGTGAAGACATTTATAGTCGTATTTAAACAACTGCATTTAGCAGCCTAAGTAATGCAACACTATGTATAGGTATACAATTTGTTGCTTTTACTTTATTTTCTCAGTTTTGTGGAGAAGTTGTTTAAAGTCCTAGCTTTGATTGAAAGTTGGAACCATCTCAAAGAGATAAATCCAATGAACAACCAAAACAAGCTTCGATTAAAAAATATATCCTCATGATCCTTTCTTTTGAAAACAGTGCCAACTGATATAACGTAACTGTTTTCCATTGTACATGCAATCAAGACGATGGCTTCACATAATAACTGATTCTAAACTACTGTGATTTATTGAGAATCAGCGATTAAAATGAGTAAGAAGTCAACCTATTTATGGCAAATGGAATTTCCAACCCTTTTCAATTGGACGAGTTAATTTCCAATTTTAGGGTTGTCGTTTTTTTGTTGTTTTTTTTTTAATGTTTTATTCAAATTGTAATAGAATACCCTGCAAACAAACATTGGAGACCCTGATCAGACGCCGCATTATGCGGTGTCTGATCTTGGTCTGCACTGTTTGCATATGTCCCACAAAAAGGCAGCCAGGCATATATGGGTTAAACTAATAATACTGTTATCGTGTTTTCATCAAAAATTGGAATTTTTATTGAGACATGTTGGCTTACAGGTTTCTTTAATTCAATTGATATCAATTAACATGCGCGGTTCCAGAGGGGAGACAGGGGGTCCGGACCCCCCCCCCCCCCTAAAAATCACAAAAATATAGGGTTTCTGAGCAATGCTGGTCCAGATCCCCTGAAAAATCACAAATCTATCAAGCCAGCATTCAATGTTGGGCCATCACCGGCCCGCCAGTGAAACGCCATTCAATAGATGATGGTCCGCTTTTAGTGCTATTTGGATCCTCTCTCCCCTCATAAAAAAAAACAAAAAACATTGTCAGCTGTTGAACCTCCTCTAGCAAAACTCTCTGGATCCGCGCATGATTTATAACAGTTTTACGTGGCTGAAAACATCGTATATTCGTATTTACTCCTTTGAACTGTCTGAAGTAATGATAACTGTCAAGAAAATTCATTCTGTTGTACCAAAACGATAAATATGTACATGAATATTCTTTTCTGATTGTATGTTTTAATTGTTATTTTATCGATTCAAAGTATAAATATTTTGTTAGGAAACTTCCATGACGGTACGAAATATATTTATTTTCTTACAACAGCGGGATCTAGAGAGAATATTTTGCCAGTGGGACGTGATTGAGCTCTCGTTCTGGGACGGTGATTCTGTTGTTGTTTCATTGTTTACTATTGCTACCTTTGTGTGTGCAGGGGGGGGTGTTTAGTCTTGAAGGGGAAGACAGAGCTGGTTGCATAATACTTTCATTGTCTTTCTGATGTAGGGATGGTTTGCAGGCTGTGATTGTGGTATTTTTTTTTATCATAGCTCCATTTATTTTTGTATTTTTTGTAGTATGTACTGTTGAGTCTTCATCTTTGTTTTACCTCCTTTTTATATCTTGATTTATATATACTAGGAGATGATGCATCGATTAGTTAGGGATCTTTCATGCGAACGAAACATCTCTATGTCTTGATTCACATCAGAATTAAGGGTGAGTTTGATACTGTTAAACATGTTTAAATCCTCTTGTATATTTTTACTTACCATTCCAAGGCGGTGCTTCTTTTGTGGCTCCTTTTTGCTATTTATGTTTCATGTTTGTCTTTGTTATGCTGTATTGTCTGTTCCTTGCAGTCTTGTGATCACCTGCTGGGAAAGGGCTGACCTCTTGGCTCTCTTGTGTTTTTGTGTTTTCTTGTATTTTGTCATTTTCCCATATGGTGACCCGGGTCAGGTGTGGTACTTTATTGTATCGATTCCTGATCTTTGCCTTCCTTTTTACTTTGAAAACTGGAGCTTAAGTTTTGAAGGTCAACAATTTATAATCTATCAGGAGCATAGTAGAAATATGTTATGAATGTAATTCAGGTATCGCTTAATAGCCATAGTCAAATGGGAATCTTATTCAAACAATGATAATTGTAACAGGCTTGTCTGTACTAGTATGCAAACAATATTCGTATATATGTCGATTCTTTAAAGTAAGGAAGAAGGCAAAGACCAGGAATCGATACAACCTAGTACCACACCTGACCCGGAAAATCACAATTGAAAGTGACAAAAACAAGAAAACATCACATATAAGAGAGCCAAAAGGTTAGCCCTTTCCCAGCAGGTGACCATAAGGTTGCAGTGAATAGACAAGACACGAAACATAAATAACAAAAAGGCAGCAAAAGAAGAACCATCTTGGAACGGTCAGTAAAACAAATTACTGGATGGCTTAAACTAGTTTCATGGAACCAACCTCGCCCTTATTTCTGATGCGGATCAAGACAAATGCATGAAAGATCCCTAAACCATTAATAGTGACTTTTCGTACAAATTAATTTACTTGATAATGAAGGCCTATTGATATGGTACATAATTGCCAAAACAAATGTTCAAAGTTTTCAAAATAACCGTACTCATAGACATGTTTATATCACAATTTTACACTCAAATATTATATTTGATAATATGTACTGTTAAGAATTTTAAGTTCTAATTTTCTATCATTTCAATACTCATCACTACCGTTACGTTTTAATCGTGGTGTGGATATATACGACATCAACAAACCCCACTTGTAGCAGACCAATATTGTATATATTTGTTAACGTAATGTAGCTACCAGCTGTTGAATCCATGTTTTATTTTCACATTAATATAAAGCCTATGCATTGCCGAAGAGTTCTTAGACAAGACGTGTGTTCAATAGTTGAGGCATTTTCCTTTTGAGCATCACAATCAAATACTATTCATTGGTCAACATTTGAACCTTGGTGTTAAGGAACGATTGCACGTTGTTTCTATTACGCTTTGCTGTCGTAATTAAAAAAAACATTTGACAGGTAAACCAATTTGTGCAAGGTTCTTTATAATAAGGTAACAAGTTCATGCTTCAAACAAGTTCATTTGACCAGGATATTTCTGGAAATGCACTAAAACACTTTAGCCCTTTGACCCTTTGTATACTAACGGATTCTTCCTACTGGTTTGATAAAATAAATTTGAGATAGCCCATTGTACATATATATGGGTGTCAGGTTATACTTTCCTAAAATAATGTATTATTTTTGTCCAAAGATCTTTTTTAACCTTTAAAAACAGTGTAGACCCGCATTATACGGCATTTCATCTGGGTCTTCACAGTTTGCAAAAGTATCATTTTAGGGGTGTTTCGTATACAAAGGGTCAATTTTCTTACTGACTGTTCCGAGGAGGTGCTCATTTTGTGGATCCTTTTGTTATTTGTTTTTTCATATTTGTCTTACTGTCGTGTCTATTCCTTGCAGCATTGAGGTCACCTGCTGGAAAAGAGATGACCTATTGGTTCTCTTGTGTATGCGATGTTTTGTCACTTTCCCATATGGTGTCCTGGGTCAGGTATGGTGCATGATTGTTTCGATTCCTGATCTGTGCCTTCTTCCGTCCTTAAATTGTGAACTTGCTTAGATTGGGATATTGGATAATCACACCATGAGTCTATCTAGCTAAGACCCATCATATCCCAGTTATATATTAAATTCAACATGATTACTCCCATAGTTCAACTTATCAGCAAAGATGTCCTGTTAAGGCGTGAAATTTCCCTAAAAGTTATTGCGAAAAAAGTCACATTTTACAAACTGTGATTTTTGCAACTATTTTCATGACTATGAATGGAAAGATAAATAAATTATTAAAATAAACATATATAACGCTTTTCTAACCGAGGACAAAGAGAAGATAAATATGGTTTGATAGTACTACTCCGAAAATTTGATTTTGATACTATATCAGTTGAAGGACTAACAAACCATGTTTTTGAATGATTCCTCAACTGTGTTTTACCATTAAAAATGTAGAATAGATTCATCAATCTGTCTGATCGGTATGCTTGCGCATGATTTAAGCATGCAAAATGCAGTAATACGTCAGACTGTAAAAAGGCAAACTGGAATTCTTCGTTTTCTTTCTATAAAAGTATGTTCCCCACTTTGACCCAGCAAATCTTTAAATGTATACATCTATAATGTATTTACAAACTATATGCGAGTGGGAGCTGGTGTGTCGGACCTCAGACTATGTGACGGTTCCGACTTAAAGACTTATCTATTGGTGAGATGGTAGGGGCCTGATGCTTTGTCTGTTGTCAGGCCCACGTTGGATTTCTTTTTACTCCAGTATTCAGTTTTAATTACTGTTGAGTCCTTATTTTCGCTTTATCTCATTTTTATATCTTGATTTTTATGTTCTAGGAGATGATGCATTGATGGGTTAGGGGTCTTTCATGCAAATCAAACATCTATGTGTCTTGATCCACATCTGAACTAAGGGTGAGGTTGGGGGGCCCTGAAACCGGTTTTAACCCTCCAGTAAAATATATTTTACTGATCGTTCTTTTGTGGATCTTTCATGTTATTTCTGTCTTGTTTTGTTATGCTTTTGTGCGCGTCTGTTCATTGATGCCTTGTGGTCACCTGCTGCGAAAGGGCTGACCTCTTTGATCTCGTTTGTGATGTCTACAGTAATTGTGAAAGTGTCACTTTCCCATTTGTATCCAGGGTCAGGTGTTGTGCTTGATTGTATCGATTCCTGATCTTCGCTATCTTTCTTACTTTAAATAAACTAGTTTCTAGTGATCTTTAAGATTGAGTGACTAAACTAAACTTAGGGTTATCCCTTTTTAAACATCTCCTGGAAACGCACCTAAGGGTAAACAACTATATTTAAGACTAAAATAAGACATCTTCATTGTTTTATTACGTGTTCAAGAAAATGCTCACGTTCTGGCTGCACCACGTGGCGTGAGGATTTGACTGATGCATATGTAATTGATTATGAATAAATCTGAAAACGATTTTTAACTGTCTGTGAACTTTGTCTTTTTCTTTGATATTTGCGTTTTCTATAGAGAAATCAGGAGGGACACTTACATCAATAAAGTCATAAAATACCGATAGATTCGTCTATATTAAGGATCAGAAAAAAACTTCTTTGTTGGCAATGTCTGGCCCCGCGGTTTTAAAACTTTATTTCATGCTCACATCAACTACGAATGACATGTAGCATGCTCATAAATGTTATAAAGCCAACAATCTGTGACTTGAAAGCAAGAAAAGTCTTTGTTATTTAGCATTTCAATTTTCAAGAGCAGTTGAAAATCAATGCGCAGTTGCGTAGAGCATAAAAACAGGTTAATTATCTTGAGGCTAGGTGTGACTACATAACAATTTCAGCCATGAGTCCAGATAAACCGAATCATGGGCGTACACAGGTGATGAACCCTTTTCAGGCAAATGGATGTTGCTATAAAGCTACATTATAATAAACTTAGGATAGTCTATTGTATATATTGAGGGATGACAGGTTATAATTTCTAAAACAGATACTATATTTCTTTCTCTGAAGATCGATTTGTCTCAGCAAACAATACAGACTCTTGGCTCTCGTTTGTGGTGTCTTCTGTGAGTTTGTCACTTTCCCATTGGTATCCTGGGTCAGGTGTGGTACTTGATTGTATCGATTCCTGATCTTTGCAACCTTATTACTTTGATTATCAGAGTTGTTTTGTCTGTGCTGCGTGGCGGCCCTAAAAAGTCTCCCCGCACTTTCATTTAATGTTCTTATTTTTCCAATCCTCAGGATTGTGTGTACAATCTCCTTCCATTATTCCTGTCCCTGGATATCCTCTATGGTCTTGATCCACATCTGAATTAAGGGTGAGGTTGGCGCCGTTAAACCGGTTTAAGCCCTCCAGTAAAATATTTTACTGACCGTTCCAAGGCGGTACTTCTTTTGTGGATCTTTTATGTTTTTGTTCTGTCTTGTGTTTGCTATGTTTTGTGCACGTCTGTTTATATGTGCTTTGTGGTCACCTGCTGGGAAAGGGCTGACCTCTTGGCTCTCGTTTGTGGTGTCTTCTGTGAGTTTGTCACTTTCCCATTGGTATCCTGGGTCAGGTGTGGTACTTGATTGTATCGATTCCTGATCTTTGCACCATTACTTACTTTGATGAGATGTCGCATGCTATATCTTTTATGGTGCTGTCACATATCACCGGATAAAGCTAACGGACGCCGAACGGACAGAAAAAATGCGAAATTGTTTATCCGGCGGTGGAAGTGCGGTGAAGGTCGTCGCGGAAGTCATAAGGAGCGCTTACTTACCGGACAAGTAACTGACAGAGAACGGTCAACAAATGTACGTGTAACGGATGTATAACGGATAAAACGAATATGTACCGTATAAGAAACGGACAAAACGTTCCTTGAACGAACACAGAATGCAAATGCGGCACTCATCTGGGGAACTCGAATACATGTCTTGTAGTTGACCGTTCACAGCTCAGGTCAAACGGACATCAACGGATACATACAGGATACCTACAGGATGCCGAACGCATGAGAAACGGACAAACCGCATGAGAACCGGACAAACCGCATACCAACGCAAGAGTAACGTTCACCCACCGGACATCTTTATCCGGTGGCGTCCATTCAAAGTTTTGAACATGTCCAAAACTTGCCAACGGATAGGACCGGATAAAACGGATATCACCTGACACGGAACGCATTCACCGCATGACGAACGGACAAGAAACACATGCGAACGGACACGAACGGACAGAGAATTTTACTGTCCGTTACGCGTCCGTAAGCGCTATCCGGTAAGGTGTGAAAGTCACTGTAAATTTGCAGAAGATTTACAGTCTACATAGGGTTAATTTCTTATTGAGAATTCCATATGGATGCGTTATATGGAGGCGATTCCTTTGAGTATGCATATCATATACATGTACTCGCATGTTTTAAACATATACTAAATTTGGCTGTAACCTTCAAATTAAATTTTGTCACATTTTTCGCAGTTTGAACTTAATCAGTTTCTACCAATGGTATCTTGTGAACGCATCTCCTCCTACATTTTACATGGCTCTTTTTGAAACTTTGTTTATGTTTTTGCTTAGGTTTGAAGATGTGCATGTGGTTGGATGCAATACATATTTTCTATTAAAATGGAAATAATATATGATTATTAACTTATTCTCCAAATGATGGATTTGTTTGGCAATAGTTTACTGCATTAACTATATATCTTTGCTGGATATGAAATTTATTTTTACCAAAAAATCACCATTACTTCAGTTTGTATTATTGCATTTAGTAACATTTAGATCTTTCTGACACCAAGGGGGTGGGGAACATTTTTTTTGTAGAAAAAACAATTCTAGTATGACAAGATTTGTATTATCAGGTTTTGGTACTGAACTCTTAAACTACAAAATCAGACTTCCTCAATGGATTTGTATTGCTGGATGGTATTTCAAGAAATTCTAAAGTAGACGAGGTTTAGACAGTGTCTGTCTACTAGACTCGTGCTTGATTAAAACCAAAATTCAATAAGGAATATGCGATGATCACATTTCTTTGAGTAGCCAGGAGCATAACCTGAACATATTAACATAAATATAATGGAATCTTGTTAATTTTCACTTTTGGTGAATCTGTAAAAACTCGGCGTTTCCATTGTTTGTTTGAAAATTACTGTGTACTGCACCAAAATAAAACGTTATCAAGACGAGACCTTTATTCGAAGATGGTGGACAGCAAATAAACAGAGCTCTTAGGGTTATAGACTGCCCAAAATCTCGTGGCTGTGTTTACATTTGCTTGTTTATTATGCCCTCAACCGAAAGAGGGTCCATGTTGTTTTTGTGCGGATCCCATTAGTCCTCGTCCGCGTCTGCGTAGCTTCGTTTCCGTGCGCTATCTTCTGAACACGTGGATTGATTTTGACCAAATTGCATAGATAGGTTTTTGGGAAGGTGGAAAGAGATGATTAGTTTTGATAACCTTGACCTTATTGTCAAAGTTACCATCTTATAAAGGCTGTATAAATCAGGCATTTTTGCCCACTATATTCGGAACTAGTGGGTGAATTATAATAAAACTTGGTCATGTGTGGAGCTTTATTGTATCGATTCATGATCTTTGCCCTTTATTTTTACTTTGCATAGATATATTTTAGGAAAAGGTTAAGAGTTTATAAGATTTTGGTGACCTTGACACCAGCACTTTGAAACATTAAATTTCGACCAAACTAGGGTTTCCACATGTTATCTTTTAAACCGAACAATGGATTTTAGTCAAACTTTATGTACTGTTTTGTTGTGGCACAGAAAAGAGCTGGTTTGGTTTTGGTGACCTTGACCTTTATTTTAAAGGACATCATCCTATAAATACTGTAAAATTAAGCCTTTGTGGCATACTATCTTCTGAACTGGTGTGTGGATTTTAACCAAACTTGCATAGATAAATTGATGGGAAGATGGAACGGGTTGGTAAGATTCTAGTGACATTGACTTTATTTTCAAGGTCACACCAGGACTTTGGAATGTCTCATTTTGGCCATAATAGGGCTTCTGTAAGATATGTCTTGAATTAAATAATTGGTACTAGCTAAACCTTTTGTATTGTATTATTGTAAAGATGAAGAGTTGATGACCTTGTTTGGTGACCTTGACCTAATTTGCAAGGTCGCCATCCTTTAAAGATAGTAAAAATCAGCCTTTTCTGAGCTCTATCTTCTAAACCAGTGGTGGATTTCCACTAAAGTTGCATAGATACATTGGCTTGAAACAGAAACAAATTAGATAGATGGTGACCTTGGCCTTATGTTCGAGGTCACTGCAACACTTTGTATTTTCAAATTTGACCAAAATTGTGCCTCCGCATGCTATCCCATAAAATATTTGATGGATTTCAACCATTCTCTAAATGTTGTATCATTGTGACATAATAATGAGCTGATTCAAACATGAGTAAGCATGCTTGCCGACTCAGTTTGTGGTTGAGGGAGGCATAGTTTGCCTTAAAAACAGTTAGTATGACCAGAAAATTCAATAGTTACACACTGCATCTCAACCCATGGAACCATGAGGGAGATACAGAGAACACAAACCATGACATCACAAGACAAGACAATTAAAGTAAAGCAACCAGTTCTCTCTTCCCCTTCTAGAGCTACAAAGCTTAGCTAGAGTCTTGAAGATTAATACATAATTAGTGAACAATAAAAGTCATAGTCTGGCAGCATAAATGTGAAGACTTATCTGCGCGCCTTTGCTGTTTGTGTATGATTAAAGTGAAAATTCACACTTTTTATCAAATGCATATATTATAGAGCTAACAATATGGTAGGAATAATCCCATAATATATAATTATGAACACTCTTCAATTAACCTATAATTAATTACTTTCACTGGCCATGTCGTCTGGCCATTTTCAGGTCAATTAGCTCCACATTAGAGAACTGGAATCACTATTACCTGCTTACACAATAACAAAGCAGAGTTGTAAATCCTTGATAATGGCAAATATTGACAATGTTTCAGAGTAATGTTTTAAGCAGTAATTACATTGATGAGTATATTTTGAAAACTGGTCAATGTTTTATAATTATTTCTAACATTTAACCCTTATAGCATTAATTATTACTATAGCAGACGACATATGTTGTAACAGCTTTCTTCTTTTTGGATACAAAAAGACAGAGTCAAAATCAAATGAAACTTGTTGAAAAACAAACATTTTTTTTCATTTTGATAGTCGTAAGATTCTAGTTTACATTAATCTGACTGTTGATTGTAATTATAAAGAGGATATTCAAATGTTTTTGTTAAATATGTCTTTTATTTCACGAGTGAAGTGGACAATATGTATATTTCATGAGTGGCGAAGCCACGAATGAAATATAATTATAGCCCACTTCACGAGTGAAATAAAAGACATATTTAACAAAAAAACATTTGAATTTTCTTTTTATTATCTACAAATTTCCCACAATCTTTTAAGGTAATGAGAAACGAATCTCACTTAACATCAGCTTTTGTTTTGATTTTCTAGTTGTAGCAGACGAATTTATTAAAGCTCTTTCTTTTATCAAGCTTCTAAGCGACTCTTACTTTTAACACCAATAGTTGTTTCCCTTATGAAAAGAAACAGATATGCCGTAAAGAGTTGCTTCCCTTAGACCATATTAAGAAAAAAGAAAAAAAAGTAGTTCCAATCTTACGGTTTCTGTCCCGTGAAAATATCAAATCTTGTATTTTCACTGCTGTGAAAATACAAGTTTTGATATTTTCACGATTGTGAAATATATGCATTATATTTAATCAATATTTTCCTGTATTTCATTACATAGTAGATAATAAAACGGAATATCCATTACCCGATATAGGAATGAAGAAATGTATGGAACCACTGAAATCATGTAGCTGACCTGAATAGGGGTTAATGTGTATCTGTTAAAAGCCATTTGTTATAAGACGTTTGCTCACAGATGTTAAGATAAAGCAATAAGTACTGCTATATTAACTTAGCAGATGAATAAATGATCTGTAAAATTAAATCAGTACATAATGAAACATTTAATTTTGATTAAATTTAATTTTTCAAAATCATTAACATACACTTTAAAGCCTTTTTCTCTGAACGTGGCCCAATAAGAAGCCTGATAGTTTTTTTTCTTCTGCTAGTTTAAAAATTAAATTGAATTTTTCCTTCAGTGAAGATGTTTGCTGCATTCATACGTCTTACTCTCTCACGATGTTTTAATTGATTTCTCTGTTACAAGGTACATTGTGTGTATTGTCCAGATACTCCTGAGTTGTCATCGGACATGAAAGACCTCGTGCTAATATGGAGCTACTGGGCTGATATGCCCGCTAATTTGACGGTGGACATGAATTAAGTTCCCCAGGGATCAGTGCTTGGACCCCTGTTATTTCTAGTATATATCAATGATACTGCAAAACAGTTGCTAAGTTTAACACGATTATTCGCTGATGACAGTTCTTTATTTTATGCTGCAGCACGTCTCTCAGACATAGCAGGTATTATAAATCATGATCTCATTATGCTTTTTAATTGGGCCATACAATGGTTAGTCAAATTTAACCCTCTTAAAACTGAAGCAGTTCTTTTTACTCTTAAATATTTTGAAGCTTTTCCTCAATTGATATTTGATAACACTCCAATAAAATTTGTCGAATATCACAAACATCTGGGCATAACTTTCAGCCAAAACGGCCAGTGGCACACACATATTGAACAGATTGCAAATACAGCGTCAAAAATATTAGGCATAATGCGCAAACTCAAATACACTCTGAGCAGAAATGCATTAATTCAAATATATCTATACCACTTTTTACCCATCATAGAGTATGCATCATTAGTTTGGGATGGCTGCACACAACAAGACTCTAACACTCTACAAAAAATACAAAATGAAGCAGCTCGTATTGTTACTGGACTAACCAGATCGGTATCATTAGTCAAATTATATAACGAATGTGGATGGACTAATCTATCAGTAAGGAGACACCAACAAAAACTACATTTTATGTATAATGTAAATAATGGACTGGTTCCATCATATATTACTGATTTATTTCCCCCATTAGTAAGTGAAATTTCGGGCTACCCCCTCAGAAACAACAACAACTTCTCCACACCATCTACTCGAACTAATATATCACTAAGATCATGTATTCCATCAGCCATCAGAATGTGTAACACTCTTGACGAAGGCCTCAAAAATCAGCCAACAATATCTTCCTTTAAGAACAACCTGCAAATTACTACTTTTCCTAAACATCATGTACCTAACTACTTCACATCAAGAAACCGATATCTATCAGTAATACATGCTCGAATAAGAAACAATTGTAGCAATCTGAATAATGATTTATTTATCAATCATCTTCGTGAAAATCCTCTCTATAATTGGTGCAATGAAATAGAGGATAGCGACCACTACTTCTTACATTGCAACAACTACAGAAACGAGCGTCATCTATTTTTCGAAGCTGCAAGAGACTTTCAACCACTAACTACACAATTATTGTTATACGGAAATGAAATAATTGACAATACACTTAATTCAACATTATTTAGAGCAGTACATGATTATATAAAGAGCACCAAACGTTTTGACAATACATAAACATTTTTTTTCTTTTTGACTTGGAAATTAAAGTATATTTATCTCACTTTCTGCTATACCCAATCTTCCGTATGTCGGAGGGACAGGCCTGCTCCTTAGAACTGGTGGACCCAATAACTGGGTGAACATTGACATGGAGTATTCGATCATTGTAATAAATGTTTCACGAGTGTGTAAAGAATACAATAGACGCATATCAGATAATTAAAGACAAGCGGTTTGGATGTCGATCCACTAGGTTTGGCAGACAGATTTTTTGCCTTTAAGGATCTGAATGATGCTAAACTGCACTCTAAAATGCACTCATGGACAGTTATTTATTTAATTATCTATTTATTTATTTATTTATTTGTTTATTTTTTTTATTTATTTATTTATTTATTTAATTATTTATTTATTTATTTATTCTTTATGATTTTGTATAGTTGAAGATATGTTTTGTAGCCATGTTTACATGCTTTGATTGATCTGTATATGTAGGGGGAGGGTCGTAACTAATGTTGCGAGAACTTGTGACCCAACCCAATTGCTGTAATTTGTGGCAATAAAATATGTATAAACTAAACTAAACATGCATTAATCTCTAAATAAAGCCCTTCCACTGAATAATGTAATAGTGGCGAAATTGTTTCAGTTCAATCACATTTGTTCCTATGTCAATTGTATCTATCATTTAAGGACATTGAGCTCCTGCCTGCGTGTCAGTAATAATTATCTCTAATGTTCACCAATAACTATAATCACTATACATGCGTTGGTGGCTAGGTTAAATCACTAAAGGCCGCATCGGACATTATAGAGCTGATGATACGATTTCATATGGGCCTGTTGCGAGATAAGATCTCCAGGATTCCTACAGGTTTAGCGATCATGTAAGACTAAATCAACCCTTCTCATCTATGGAAACTACAAGCTATAATATTGAATTCTAAACAGCACTGTATTATACATCGCCATTTTAAGACGTATGCAGCTAATTTCTGCGTCAGAATCTGCAACTCCAATTAATGCAAGCCGCAAACGACTTGGCCATCTGGCCTAGTGGTTACCATGTGGGACAGTGGAACCAGAGAACTAGGGTTGATTCCCAGCTGGGAACCTATTTTCAATGTGTTTTTCTTCTTTGTTAGCGTTTTATTGCTGAATTACTTCATACTAATAATATGGAATTATAAAATGGCAAAAAAAAATCGCTCCTCAAAGTTTCATGTTAAATTATGCTGGAAATCTGTGGGGTGGGGTCAAATTTGGCCCTCTGGAAAGAAAATTAGCATGGTGACCTTCGATTATTTTATTTTCTATTAAAGGTAAAATGAAAGTCCGTGATCTAAAAACAAAAAAATTCAATTTTGAATGTCGGAATTTTTTTTATCTTATAATTTACTCTAAAATCCAAAACCTATTTTGGAGATTTACCAAAATATATCATGCAGCATCTCGTCCAAGCTTTAGATATAAAATAAATCTCTACATTGTCTAAAAAGCTTTAGGTCATGAGCAATATTTAAAATTAAGATTAATAAGCTGGGTGAATATTACAGCTCTTTTAGATTATTATTAAGGACAAAGGTTATTCCTTCATTTGTTCAGAAAATTGGTCAAGTGCTGAAAACTTCTATATGAGATTATGAAAAAGTGAGCATAGTGACATATCCTTTGTAGTTCATAAATTGACAGTCCATACACACAGCAAACTCTATGCAAAGTTTTGAACAGAGTTCAATGTGGGAAGTATTTAGTAGCATATGTCCTTAGGTTCAATCATTAAAGCATTAAGAATGCATTAAATTTTACAGCATTTTTAAAGAGTTGCCATGAAAACCACATTCAATGCATATTAAAATGCTATACATTAATGTTAACTAAATGGGAATCAAAATGCCCTCTTATTAACAGTGCTATTAAATCAAGAACCTTATTAATCCAGGACTTACTAAAACACAGTTCATTTTAATTGGGTACTTTGTAATGCGATTTTCATCACCATTAAGTTTATGTTATTATGAAGATTTATGAGGTATGAAGGACAATTAGAATCCTATTTAAATTACGTTAAATTATTAATGGGGGCCATTAACATGCTTTGCATTAAGAATATTTTAAGGATTTAAATGCCGTTAAGTGGCGTTAAAATTTTAATGGCAACCTTATTTTAATGGTCAGTGTTTTTAGTATACCATGAATCCGACTTTTTTGAAACGGTTTTGATATGATCCATAAATGTCGTGAATAGACAAACACAAAAGAACACATATGTTGTTTTCATATTGTATAATCGAAAAGATATTATGCCCACGCTTTTATAACTATGGTGTCTTCTTTTCTTTCGTGACGTTGTACCTGGCCTCAAATGTAATGAAGATCAGAACCCAATATTTTCAAAGAACCAATGTGTAAAAAGACACATAAACAACATATCGATAAAAAATCTAAAAAAACGATCTATACTTTTTCTTCTTCAAAATTGTATATCCTCTATTAAAATCAGTGTAGATCTAGATCAAATGGCTGCTAATGATGCCAGCTGATGTTAATCAATACTGTTTTAATTAATACTGTAAATCCGTATAAATCTTTTGAAAAACATATTCCATTATTTTGAAGATTTTAAGAATTATCTACATGCAGTGTTTCTTTTTTTCTTTTTGTTTTGTTTAGAGTCGTATATTTTATCACATGACGTCGCGTCTAGGAGTGATATTACGTCATGCATTAAAATTGATTAACCACTTGTCAAATACAGATTTTGGTAAGCATATTTCAACGTCACGTGCTAAGGCAAACACTTAGTGTTTTTGCGCCAGAAACTAGATTTCAAAGTAAGAAAGAGGGCAGAGATCTTGAATCGATACAATCAAGCACCACACCTGACCCGGGATACCAATGGGAACGTGACAACGCCACAAACGATATCCAAGAGGTCAGCCTACATGCATCAGGGTCATATGATAAATAGAATCCGACAATCGTTTATTAAATACGCTTTATCTCTTTTCCCTAACTCATTTAATAAATTTAATAAAACATGAACTCTCGTTTAAGACTATGTAAAATGCATTGAAAATCAAACTCGTCTCGTTTATCATAAATTCTGGATGAACCTATAAAATATGCCATTGACAAGTCCAAATTCAAAAGGAACCACGCTTCAGTTTCAAAGAAATATGCTTCTCGGATATTGAGGTCCTGGAAGGAGCTTAATGATGAAAGGATAAGAACTTATTTTATAGTGATGGGTTTGTCTGCAGTTTGTGATTGTGGTATTTCATGGTCATACTCACTTACTATTATTGGATAATAAAGAGCAACAGATTTAATGTGTAGCCCAGAATTAAGAATAATTCTCAGTTTTAAGAATAGCAGAACAAATGGACTGCTGAATGATAAGGTTTGAAAGAATATTGAATATACAAAATATGACTCTAAAATTGGAAAGTTGGAGAGCATGGAGTGAAAAACAAACCCCTGAGGAGTATAAAATGAGCCATGCCATGTGATTTACAACAATGTGGCATTTTGACAAGTGTAGACTCAGACGAGCCTGTGCAGCCCCTTTTAAGCTTAGAACCTCCAAAATATGTAGCTTAACACTCAAGGAATATTCAAGCGACGAGCAAAGACTCTGATCAGACTGCGCGTATGCGCAGGCTGGTCTGAGCCTTTGCTGGTCGCACACACCACATAGTTGGAAATCTCATGCACTGGCTCAAATTTAATAACATTACGTAACTATAAACGCTATTCGGTCCAATCATTTCAAATAACTAAGCAAATAGTTTAGTGAGAGTAAATAATAAGCAAAAGTTTTAATTATTAGGGAATATCGTCATCTATTGAAATGTAAACATGTACATGGTTGTCATAATTCATCTGGAAATCGTGGTTTCAATGATATTAACTGTATTATTGCCAGACAGAAACAGCATGGAGTCACAAGGAAAAACAAATCAGCAACAAGAGGAGCATAGTTATTTAGTACACATAAAAATAATTTTAAAAGATGTCTTTTTGTCGCCACACCAATGGTTTACATTTTGTCTTGCATTACTGTTAATTTCCGTACCTTATGTTCTGGTTTATTCATTGTTTATTGCTGCTCTCATCGTTTGTGGGGGTCAGTTGACAAGCATGTGTATAATCAACATACGGGGATAGAGATTACAATACCCCAGTATAAATTCCAGATTGCTCAGGAAGATTTGTCCTATCATTTGACGGTTTGAGACGTTTCTGGATTAAGTGGTGGAAGGTGATACGTTTACTTGTCTAGACTTAAAAGCCAGCTTTTCAAACCGATAAGTGGACATGAAGCAGTATTTATTGAGTCTGGGACAGGGACACTAAGAGGTTTTAGACTTAAATCATGTCTTTAAAAGGAACTCGTTAGTTTAAATTTATTAAGGTGTACATTGGTTCACTTTGTCTGAATCGTGGAATGAAATAAAAGAAATCGAAGTATACTGCACGTGAAAAGGAACACTTTAACTCTCTACCGATCAGTCTCGTCTGTCGATTACTTTTGCAAAGAGCTTGGACCCAGATCAGGCCCTACAAAACATCGGACCTGATCTGGATCCAAGCTGTTTGATACACGTGATATTTCTGAAAGAATGGTTCGAAAACGGCATTTTTTTCAAACAAGGTATGAAGACGACAAAAACTCTTGAACAATTTCGGGCATGCAAAGAGTTAATACATTTGGGCCAGTACATGCGCTTTTTTCTATTCGCATCAGCAAATAGCGAAGGCTTATGCGAGTCTGCGCATATGCAGAGTCTTCGCTGATCTCATACACTTAACATGGATATAGACGATCAAATATTAGACTTCTAGCCCGCTGAATATTTCAGCAAGGACGTTTATTAGAGGCATTTCCGCGTATGTGATCAGTACCAGAATATCGTGCACTGGCTCATATATCTATAAAAAACAATACCAATAATCCGTCCTCTCAAGACAGCAATATTAAAAACATTGCTTTCCCTTGTGCACTGCGCATTTACCTCACGCGGCATAATGAATAGAGACTCGGGCGAGCCTTGACATCAATGTTGTCATACCCGAATATTTAGTATCCTATATGATCTGTGAGAAGCCAAGGATTTGTGGTTAAAACGAAGACTGGTTCAATAACTATAACATATCTAGGCCCACTTAAAGACATATGCGGCTATTTCCAATGCGCACCTTTCCCGCGTCTGGAAACGGGTAAAGTTGTCTGGGTCCTGTCTTTCGACCATTAACGGATTCGGATCAAGACAGCTTTCCGATATTCTTATGTCATATGGGTGTTCCGACATATTCTTGACAAAATAAAGTAATTAAAGTGTGTCGAAATACCTATTGACATGTTCTCAAAACTGATCGTCTCAGCACTAAAGCCAGATAAATTTAGCCAAGTCGAAATCAAATGACGTACACGATCACCCTGGTTACGAATACGACAGTGGCCTATTTGTATGGTTATTTAGAGCGGCGCAAGACCTGACCTCGTGGCCTAGTGGTTAGCTTGTTTGCCTACGAAGCCAGAGGACCAGGGTCAATTCCCGGATGCGCACATATTTTCAGTGTGTTTTTTCTTTCTTTTTTAACATTTTAATGCTTAATTGCTTCATATACTAGTAAAATGGCATCATCAAAACGACCGAAATGGTCATTCCTGAACTTTTTATATTGAATTGCGCATGAAACCTATGGGGGTGGGATAAAATTTGGCCCTCTTGAAAGAGAATTAGTTCGGTGACCCCAGATTTTTATTCTTTTTTCTGAAAGGCATTATAATAGTCCATGAATTAAAAATAAATTTTTAAGATTTTCAACATCAGATTTTAAATACATGATTTATTCTAAAAACACATTCCAATTTTCGACGAATTGTCAAAATATATCATGCAGTATCTTGTCACAGCATGGAATAACAAATAAACTTACACATTTTCTAAAAGGTTTGAGGTCATGGGTAATAATTTAAGTGAAACGAAAGAAGCTGACTGAAGAGTACAACCGTTTAAGCTCGATATTTAGGACTAGTGTTATTATTTTATATTTTTAGAAAATTGGTCAAATGCTTAAAACTTTAATATGAGATTCTGAAAAAAAGCACGATGACATATCCTTTTTCTTTCATAGATGGATAGCCCATGCATAAAACAAATTGTATGTAAAGTATTGAAAATATTTCAACATGGGAAATATTTAGTAGCATATGTCCTTAAAACTACATTGCGAAACAAGCAAACACCCCCTCCCCCCACCAACACCATCACCCCGCCTCACACACACATAATGGGAGCAACAGCAAGCAATAAACCAACAACAAAAGCAATCACCGCCTTAGCTTGGACAGCAGCAGATACATATGCTATATTATGCCAAGTTTCATTATATACAGATAAACAAAACGCTATGAAGCATGACTGTATTTACAACATTGATATGTTGTTCTAGAAAAAATGGGTTTCAGGTATTTAATTACATTTACTATAATAGCTTTGTCAAACACAGATGTTCCAGTCTGGTTGGCTTATTTAACGCATTCTGCGTCAATCTTTTGAAATGGAAATACCCAAAGGTCAATAATCAGAAATCGTGGTTCATCTATACTGGAGATATTTATCTACAATTTTGCTTCAGCCTTCGTCCATTTTACTGTCTCTGCTAGCAACAAAGGCCCTGGTAACGATGCTGCGCGGATGCACAGGCTCATTTGAACCTTTGGTACTCGTTTATGCTATAATGGCATAAGAATTTTCACTTGCTCTGGCTGTTAGTCTAGAGTTCATAGTCTGTCCATGACATTTATTGGAATTGATGTCCTTGTGACTGGACTCATCATTTGATATGTTCTGGAGCTGTCGTTTAAAATAATTAATTTATACCTAGCATATTGAGTGGCAAAGTAAAAAGGCCTTAAAGTAATGGAAGTTTGAATTTGGGTGTTAAAATACATGTATATGTCTATACAAATGCATTACTATATATCTCTTGATACGGTCCGTCGGTTGGTCATTTTATTTCCAAGTAAAGCTCCAGTAGAATGAAATGCTGAATTGGTACTTGCTTGTTAGTTTATTGGATAAATCTTTAAAAAAATAAAAACGCTGCTTTCAACAGTTTCTCTAATATAACTGATTTGTATGAATGGACAAACAGGAACTTCAATGTATATTGGCATAATATGTGACAAACATTAAGCCTAGCACCCTTTTAGTAGTACGAGGCAAACAGTGCAGAACCAGATCAGACGCCACAGAACGCGGCGTCTGATAAGGTTCCATACTGTTTGCTTACGGAATGTTCCATTAGAATTAGAATAAGAAATGTATATACCACCCAACATCGCTTAAAGCGGAAATGGACTGCTCTAATTGATTAAAGTGTGGAATTCCATTCAGTTTAATTTGTAAGGCTTAAGGGCTGGGTTGGCGCGCCGTGAAACCGGTTTAAGCCCTCCAGAAAAAATATTTTTACTAATCTTTCCAAGGCAGTACTTCTTTTGTGGATCAGTTTTGTTATTTATGGTTTGTGTTTGTGTCTTGATCCACATCTGAACTTAGGGTGAGGTTGGCGCGTCGTGAAACCGGTTTTAGCCCTCCAGTAAAATAGTGTTACTGACCGTTCCAAGGCGGTGTTTCTTTTGTGGACCATTTATGTTATTGCCTCTCTTTCTTACTTGCATAGCTTTTATTGACCAGATTGATGGGGACACATTTTTAAACAATCCTATGCTGTAAATGGTGAACGAAAATTCGGTCTCATTTAAGTACCTCTGCGACATTGATACGTTCATTTCTTGCAACCTTATCAATATTCATTAGTCGTGACAGAACACGGATAATACATTGCTTTGTAATATAAGTCAGTACATTACAGAAACAACAAATGCCTCTTACGTCCAGTGAAGACTTAGACTAAGACTCAAATTAGACGGAATCCAAGCTCGGCATCCTCTTGATAGAAATTCTATCTATTTAAAGTACCTACATGTAAGATCATTTTTGCAAACCTATCAATATTAATTACATGTAACAAAACAGACAATATTTTGCTTTATAATGTTAGCCAGTACATGACAAGAACAACACATGCCTCTTACGTCCAGTGAAGACTAAGATCAGCTTGGGCATCCCCCAGGTAGAACTTCCATCTAATCTAAGTACCTAAGTTCACTTTTGTAAACCTATCAATATCCATTAGATGTGACAGAAAAACATATAAATAATTGCATTGGTTTATAATAGGAGCCAGTACATGACAATAACAATGCCTCATACGTCCAGTGAATACTATGATCAGCTTTGACATCCTCCACATGCACGGATTCAGGGAATTTCGTGAGTTCGGATCTTTTTCTTTATGCATCATCGTGTTTCGCACAGAGGACTTTGAGAAGCAATTGGACCCCATGGGTGCAATTGCTTCTCGAGGGGGTTGAGGGTCCGCACGTGAAATTCTAAGGAACCTATAGCCATTTGTGATTTTCCAGTTGAGACCTCTATTATCCCTCTGGATCTACCCATGTTCTAAATCTGCAAAGTCCTATGTCCATATGAAGATATAATGCGAAAAAAACTACCCAATGGGCTGATGCCAAAGACTCTGTAAAGACTGGGCCATTGACTTTGATACTGTGTTCTTAGTCTTAGAATCTCGTAATATTTTTGTTAAGAAAAGTTAAACTAAATGGTATAATACAAGTCTATTCAATGTATATGTGCTTCAGGTAACTTCGAAAGTGTTTAACAACAACCACAGCCATCTTGATATAGGGTTATATAATTACTGGCCACATACAAGTTTTACCAAAGTTAATGTTAAATGTTTAGACAGATGTAAATCTAGAATCCTTTGTTGTTTATTGTTGTTTATTCTACCAGCCACAAGATGAGAAATCGCTACCTTTATAACCCGTTACGTTACAATGTCAACTCTTTAGCTCTTTAGGTGCTTAAATTTCCTTTATTGATCTATTCTATTTGATTATATTGACATATTCATCGTAGTTATCAATACATATGTTGTCAAAGAAAGCAAACATATAGTCCCTGATCAGACTGCTCGAGGAGCATCTTATCTGATATTACTGTGGTTTGCACGTTCAGTTCCTGTCTGAGTAAATTGAATCTGGTTACCGATAGGTAAACATTCTTATGTATCTTTCTAGTGGGGTTTGACATCTAGTTATGCCAGAATCTTCATCTACACCCATAAATGATGTGTGCCCGAACAGCAATTGCCATAATGAGTCTGGGTATTTGCTCGTTGCCAATGCTATAAATGACCAGACTTACCTTAGTTTAATTCAGAGTACCGTTACACAATACTAGCCAGTCTTAGTGATCTCTCGCATACATTGTTTAAATGTGTTAATTACTAGAATTGTACCTGCTGGGAAGGGCTGACCTTTTGGCTCTCTTGTGTGTTGTGTTTTCTTGTGTTTGTGTCACTTTCCCATATGAAACTCCACAGTTTACTTAAAGTATGTTGTATTAAAATTTGAATTATTATGGAAAACCTTAAAACGGAAGATGACTTGTCCGATTAATAAGAGTAGGAAATTCTATTTTGATTAAATGGGTTTATAAGGACACAGCTGGAGATACCAGACAATTTTGTATATTTTTGCTGGTCACATCTTCTGCATAGCTACAGTTGTTGTCGAAACACTTACATTGGTTTCTCGCATAGGGCGTGCTACCTTATTCAATGCATCATCAAGAGAAACTATCATACATTACCTTAGATTTAAATGTGATAGAATAAAGATAATAGGCTCATGACCCACATGCAGTCAGAGCTAAAGAAAACCGCTAGATAAGCAAAAGTGGGCCTGCCAATACCAGAGTGCAAACATTTCGTAAAATCATATACCTTAGGTTTCCATGACAAAATACTGGAATGATGAAAATATACAATTAGGGTTTGTAATTAAATGAGACAAATTAATCTCATGTTCCGTAAATATGGTAGACTGATATTTCTATACCATATTATCAGAATATTAGAGCAATGATGTGGGTTACAAAAAAAAAACAAGTGAATATAACAAGGGAATGACAAAATCATAGATAAATCCAGGACACCGCACAAACGTAGCACAGAAAACAGACAATCACGTGACAGCAAGAACACAATTCAACTAATACAACCAGGCCCGAGGTTACACACTTTTAACTGCTCTTAAAAACTAAAATGCTGAATAATAAACGCTTTTCTTGCTTTCAAACTCTCAGATGGTGTATTTATCATGCTTATAAATGTTTAAATGCCAACATGTATGAACGTGATAAATTTCATGCTCAATTGGTTTAAGTATAGAAAAAGTTTATAACCTCGAGGCCTGACTCTGCTTCTTCAGTAAGATGAAAAACTAGAAGGATAAAAAAAACATTACCAAACAATGACCTAATTTCCCAATATGACTAGAAATTCAAAATATACTATTTTGCTATACTTTGATAAAGGGTGATGCGGTATTTTTTAATAGAATATATGATCAATAGATTTAAAATTGAAAATAAGACTGTGAAGGAGCAGCCACTATTTATTCGGTCTAGATGTCTAATAATGTTCTAAATATGTGTATGCAAGGCTAGACTATCATATGGATATAAATTGTTCAATGTCTGATCTTTCGATCGTCGTCTATGCGAAAAGTACAAAACTCGTATTTGCTGACCCACATGTGTTTTTTCGGGATCTGTATTATGCTTTGCTGTGTCACCAATCCATATGAGCCGTGACATGTGAGTTCCAACAATGAGGCATTTCGACAAGTGTAGACTCAGACGAGCCTGTGCAGCCTCATTTTAAGCTTAGAAATTCCAAATGATGTTCAGTCAGTAGCTTAACAATCATAGAATGCTCAAGCGACTTGCAAAGGCTCTGATCAGACTGCGCGTATGCGCAGGCTGGTCTAAGCCTTTGCTAGTCGCACATACCATATTGTTAGATATCTCATGCACTGGTTCATATCACTAGCTTGCCTAGATATTTCAAATATATTTAAACAATAGTTATTCTAGTAAGCGATTAAAGCATTTTCAATTACTTGACATTAAACCATAATCCCTTTCTGGTAAGTTTAATGATTACAAAGTCAAGTGTCTATGTTTATAAATTAGATTTATATTTATGATTTAAACTAACAAAGTTAATCAGCTAAACAGCGCATACCACAGTTACCTTAATCTGTTAATCCACTGAGAATATTCGCTTCCCCTTTTAACAGAATGCAGAATACTATTGTGTTCAAATTGTAGTAGTGTTCCGATTTGGTTTTAATGATCTCTTTATCCTATTTAAGCAGAATTAACATTCTGCTCGTTTCATCGAATAGAGCAGAATATTTGTCTAGTCGGCACTAGCATTAACAAAGGTTGTGCAGTATATTATTACTCAGTCGTCATGCACGGACTGAGAATAATCAGGTATTTGTGAACGAAGTGTCGTGAAAAATCAGTTCTACGGCGGCTTCACAGATGTGAGCAACACACAAAAAGCGAAGGACGTTTGTCTATATTTCTGGAGTAAGAAGAAAGCATGGCATCGACCTAGGGTATTAACAGCAGACAGAACGAGATGAACAAGTTGGTTTCTACAGAATTAAAAAGATAAGTGACACTCAAAAACTTATTTTGTGAATTTTAGGTAGCAAAAGTGCGTCTGTCGCATCTGCAGATTATAACTCAAAAGGTAAATGCGTTCAATGTGTAGAAGATGGCATGTTCAAAAAATAGATGATAGTGACAGAAATCTAAACCATTATTAAACGGTATATGAAGATGAAGAATTTAGCGAAAGGTACATTTTTATCTGAAACGCCTTTAAGCGGAGAATGTTGTATACTATAGAGCAAATAAAAATAACGCAACACACTACATATATATTATGAAAGAATATACCAGGGATAACACGATCATATTTCAAACACGTTCATGTATACAGATGTCAATAGCAGGCTATAAAAGTTTATCTGAAACGCTCAAAAGCGGAGTATGGTGTATAATATAGAGCAAACAAAAATAACGCAACTCACTAGAAAGAATATACCAAGGATATCACGGTCATAGTTTCAAACATGTTCACGTGTATAGACGTCAAGAGCAGGCTACACATGTTTATCTGAAACGCTCAAATGCGGAGAATGTTGTAAAATATAGAGCAAATAAAAAATAACGTAACACACTACATACACATTATGAAAGACTATACCAGGGATACCACGATCATAGTTTCAAACAGAGTTACGAATATAGGCGTCAAGAGCAGGCTATACATCCTCATGAATTGGGCGGCATTTCCTGGTTTTGCAAAGAAGATAAATTAATAGTAATAATAATAGTTATAATGATAATAAAATAAAATTGTTAAGTCAACGATGGAATCAATCACAGTTTTACATCTAACGTTCTTACATTTCAGTTTCCAATATTTGAAACAACGACAGGTTATTAGAACCCACATTGGCTAGAAAGTGGTTGACGGTTATTTACATCTGGAGGTCGCCAGTGATGAGGAGGATCAGAAACACATTTGAAGAGCTCAATCCAAGTTGGCATTGGAAATTTGAAAGTCCATATCTAAAGCACAATGTAAAGATAAGTACAGAAAGCAGTTTTCTTGTTTTCATCAGATAGACATTTCAAATATAAAGATTTTTTTAAGATGTGAATCTTGGCGCTATAGTAAGGTTGGTAGTACAGATCAGTTAGATCATGAGAGACGATAACGAAGGTGGGTGGATTTGCAGAGAGTAAAGTACAGATGAATCCCCATGAAATAGGTTAAATATTAAATATAAATATATGCATGGTCATATTAGTACTTTACGTTGGCTATAGAAGAGGATTACACTTTATCTATCTATTTGCTGTACTGATCGCGACAAATACTGTTGTTGTTTTTGCCAGAGAGTGTTTATCTTTAAAAAAAAAATAAAAAAAAAAAAAAAAAGATGGAAATTTCTGCCATGTAAAGAGGTCTTACAGTAATAAGACAACAAAGAGATCCACTTATTACTATCTTAGAAATGTATTCTTAAAATTGAAAAGTAGCCTCATGCTATTAATACCATACTGTAAAAATAACAAGGCGCAAAGCATAGATTAGTACTGGATTGTAATAGCATAAGCAATAATTTGCATAAATCTAAGTTTAAAAAAAAAAGTTACAAGATAACATGACAACAACTTCAAAATGATATTTCATGAGCTAATTTGAAAATGGTGAGTCTTATATTAATTACATGGATAAAGCTCAGTCAAATGGAACGGTTTCAGCTTTCTCATGGTCAGACGCAGGTAAGGAAGCATTTTACATACAGAATTCTTTACTGGAATTGGCGAGCATTGGTCAAATATTGCGGAAAGTTTTAACAGTGATGTTATTACAGTGGTAAACGGTCAAAGAATAACTGCATTGTATATGACTGTTTATGTGGAATCAAAGCTATAACGCAGTATGTATTTAAATTTTGCTCATAGGCAGCCCTTATTCCTGATATCGATTTTTTTCTTGATTTAATGAAATTTGGATTTTTCTGTTTGAAGAAAATTATCAATCGAACCGTTTGTGCATGTTAAATGATTCATACATTTCTTCTGCTTGAAAGCGGGTAGGTTTATGTATGCTGAAAGATGGAGAAAATGTAAAAGATAATCAAAGAAAGGAGATTTCAATTAGAAACATAAAGTTTTCAGAGCGTACGAGCAGAAATCGCTGCATCTACATTAGAATAGATGTTAGAGACATGTCAGTTAAAGGTATGCTTGTTAGAATAAAAATGAGTCATTCACCTTTGAAAAGGGGTCAGTTGTTTTAAAAGGCGTAGTCGTTAAAAGCTAATGTCAGAGTATTGAAAGAGAATACTGCATTCGATTCTGAATTATTTGCAAACGAAAAACGGTGATGCTTATGTTGGCTATGCAGATATGGAGAATGTTATAAGTAGTGAGACAAAATTAAAAAATCCAAATACACTTTCAGTGTAATTGATTTTCCCAGAAGTGGAATTTCAAAGGTTATTTCCAAAGGTAAGAATATATATCACAGGAGCAGTAGATTTATACGGGAAGAGCAAATTTTCCTCATAAGAGAGCTCTAAAAATCGGTTGATGACTAGGTCACATGTCATTTCCCCAGAAGAGGAAACAAGAAATTCCCCAGAAGTGGAAGAAGATATTTATCTGGTATAAGGTAATTTTGAGATTGCCCTGGAGGTGGAAACGATTTTTCCAGAAGTGGGAAAAGTATTTACCTGGTTGAAGGTTATTTTCAGAGGTAAGAATATATATCATAGGAGATGTAGATTTATGTTGGAAGAGCAAACTTTCCTCATAAGAGAGCTCAAAAATCGTTTGATGACTAGGTCACATGTCATTTCCCAAGAAAGGGAAGCATGAAGTTCCTTTGAAGTGGTAAAAGGTATTCATCTGGTATAAGGTAATAATTGAGATGTCCCAGGAAGTAGAAACGAGTTCCCCCAGAAGTGGGAAAAGGGTATTTACCTGGTAGAAGGTTAATTCCAAAGGTAAGAAAACATAACATAGTAGCAGTAGATTTATCTGGGAAAAGCAAACTTTCCTCATAAGAGAGTTTAAAATCGGTTGGTGACTAGGTCACATGTCTGTTCCCCAGAAGTGGAAATATGAAGTTCCCCAGAAGTGGAAAAAGGTATTTATCTGGTATAAGGTACTAATTGAGATTTCCCAGGAAGTAGAAAAAGGGTATTTACCTGGTAAAAGGTAAAATTGTGATTTCCCAGGAAGTGGAAATGAGTTCCCCGGAAGTGGGAAAAAGGTATTTACCTGGTAGAAGGGTAATTCCAAAGGTAAGAAAACATAACATAGTAGCAGTAGATTTATGTGGGAAAAGCAAATTTTCCTCATAAGATAGCTTTAAAATCGGTTGGTGACTAGGCCACATGTCCATTCCCCAGAAGTGGAAATATGAAGTTCCCCAGAAGTGGAAAAAGGTATTTATCTGGTATAAGGCACTAATTGAGATTTCCCAGGAAGTGGAAGCGAGTTTCCCAGAAGTGGAAAAAGGGTATTTACCTGGTAAAAGGTAACAAATTGAGATTTCCCAGGAAGTGGAAACGAGTTCCCCGGAAGTGGAACGTGGTATTTACCTGGTAGAAGGTAATAATTGAGATTTCCCAGGAAGTGGAAACAAGTTCCCCGGAAGTGGAATGTGGTTTTTAGCTGGTAGAAGTTAATAATTGAGATTTCCCAGAAAGTGGAAACGAGTTCCCCGGAAGTGGAATGTGGTATTTACCTGGTAGAAGGTAATAATTGAGATTTCCCAGGAAGTGGAAACGAGTTCCCCGGAAGTGGAAAATGGTATTTACCTGGTAACAATTGAGATTTCCCAGGAGTGGAAACAAATTTCTTGGAAGTGGAAAAGGGTATTTACCTGGTAGATGGTAATAGTTGAGATTTCCCAGGAAGTGGAAAAAGTTATTTACCTGTTAACAGATAATAACTGAGATTTCCCCGGGAGCGGAAGTCAGGTTGAAAATGCAGATTGAAGGTCTTAATTTTCTAAAGGTGCAAAAGTCCCTGAGAGCAAAATCAATGAACAAAAAAAAAATCTCAGATGAAAATAAGGGTACACTTTCAAACAACGAAGTATTTGGTTTTAGTATGGTTTTGGGAGAGAAAATGTCCTCCATATGAACAAAGATGGAGGAGTAAATATGGTTGTCTAGAGCAGTATTTAGAAGATAAAAAATGAGGTCAATGTTTATAACAATAACAAGAAAATGAATTCACTCATAAAAAAAAATCGGGTGTAGAAAAGGTGATTTTCAAAATATCGCCATGGTGGTAAGTTACGTGAATGATCATAATTGAAATGGCAATAAAATGGATATGGTATATTTCTAATAAGCTATGCGTTTATTTATTAAGTCAGAGAAAGAAGAAAATTAAATTGACTGATATATGGGATTACAAACAAATGACAAGTTCAGTGTATATTATAACGTAGATACAAATAAGTTAATTCCAGATGGGTTCCCAGTATAGAAGTTGTCTGATTATTAACTCAGTATCAGAGTTAGCAGAGGGAAAATGTTGAGTATAATAGATATGGCAGTTTGTTGTACTTTAAGAGTTTCAGACCAGATTATCTAATTTTGATAGGTGGTACATTTAGCAAAACAAAAGTAAATAAATAAGTAAATAAAATGAGTACCAGATACAGTCATTTTAATCAAAGTATTATATGCAAATGGGCATGAAAACAATGATATTTTTGGAAAATAAATTTTAGATTTCAGCATTATTGCAATGAAAATAAGAATAATATGTATTGACAATAAGGCTATTTGTATATGGCTATTTGTTTTCATTTGTTGCAGGTATGTACGTTGAAGAGTTTGGAGTCGAAATGCTAAACATTTCAGAGGTCAAGTTTATGTGAGACATTGCGATGTGACTTAACATGAAAACGTAATTAGAATCTATACAAAATTTTGTCGCTCTCTAACATTTGTAATTTCTAAGCGCGCCAACATGCAAACTGTGTTTGTTTTCTTTGTTAGAAGTTAAGAATAGACTTAACATTCTGCTCGTTTCATCGAATAGAGCAGAATATTTGTCTAGTCGGCACTAGCATTAACAAAGGTTGTGCAGTATATTATTACTCAGTCGTCATGCACGGACTGAGAATAATCAGGTATTTGTGAACGAAGTGTCGTGAAAAATCAGTTCTACGGCGGCTTCACAGATGTGAGCAACACACAAAATTTTGTATAGATTCGAGCAAGAGATCTTGCCGTGTTGATTTGCACGTCGTCATTGCTATGTGGTATACTGCACTGTTTAAAATCACAGCAAGTTTTCGCCAAACAAAAAATAGAAAGTTTGGTGTCATGTGGGCTGGACGGCAGGTACTTCGGCAATGAGAAGATCTAAGGGTTAAGTAAGCTGTGTTACTGGCAGGGCTTTTACAAGCACTTCTTAAATAGATCTAATCAAGGTCTACAACGTCCTTCCATGTCACGCTGCTCATTTGCTCACATTAAAGCGCGCCAACATGCAAACTGTGTTTGTTTTCTTTGTTAGCAGTTAAGAATAGACTGTAGTTTATACTCTAAACAATTGGGCTAGTCCATTTCCGTTATAAGGGTATAACTGAATTATAGACCAGAAACCAGCGTCTTCCTTAAATATGCCTTGAGGCAAGATAGGGATACTAAAAGTAACCTACTGTAACATTTTCAATGTAAGATAGAAAAAAATCTAAAAATAAGAACTCAATTATTTGTATCAAGTGCTTCTGAGGCTATCCATCCAGGGGTCCTCTAAAAGGAATCGGTTAACGTCGATCAATCTAGTGTGTGTGTGTGTGTGTGTGCGTGCGTGCGTGCGTGCGTGTGTGTGTGTGTGTGTGTGTGTGTGTGTGTGTGTGTGTGTGTGTGTGTTAAAACCAACACCTGAAGTCCTATGGAGAAGGGGCCAAAGTCTCACCCGACAAACTGGTGAAACTCAAACTTTCGACCACTGGCTTACTATTCCTCCACTACATCACAGAGACTCCAATCCGCGGAATTTCATGGCTTTGTGGTTTGTCATTTGTTTGTGGTATTTTGCTTTTAGTCTTTTAATCAGCTTGCAGAGGGGTCTCGGAATGTTTACTGCTAGCTTATCTGTGTTGTTGCGTCTACTCCTCAGGTCTTAACTCTGTGATTTTGCCATTTTAATCATCTTGCCAAGGGGGGTTGAGGTGTTTGCTGTTAGTAATTATGTGATTTTGCCATTTTGTATGTTCGTTTTCATCATCTTGTCGATGGTGTTGATATGTTTGCTGTTAGTACAGCTCCTTTTGGTGCTCTTTTTTTACATTACACATATCATAAAAGTGGCATGCTTGGTCAGAGGAGGGAAGGCTGTCAATTTTCTCAAAATTTACAAAAGTTGATGAGTCACTTATTTTGTACAAACCTGTAGCTTAATGTCCATTTACAATGGCATGTATACAGTAAGTAGCTATGATAAACCTCAGTGAACAGGTAACACTGATTAACCAAAACAATGAAATATTCTAGAACCGAGTTTTATACATCAGAAAACGTTTGTCAAGTTTTATGCTGCAAACGTTATATTTCCATGTATTTAGATGAATACCTGACAAAACATTGGCTTTCTACACAATAAATATTTGGTCTCAAAAATATCCCACCACCTAATCTCCAAGGTCCCGGAAGTTATATGCAATATTTTCCAAATTAGGTGCAGTGAATGTCAGGTTTTAAATAGAGAACAAAAATGCAGTGTTGTAAATTATACGTAATTCTAGTCGCATAGACAGACTGAATTGGAGGTCCTTCAAAATTATTTCACGGGAAGTTTCTCATAATGCCATCAACCAAATTTTTTTAATGGTTATGCTCCAGCTAACAAGATGGCCACCAGAGCTTAAGATGAAACTATTTTAATCGACATCGCCAGTACCAGTAAACGTAATGCTCCTCATAATGACTTCTAACAAAACTGCCTAATAGTAAATGGTTTAGATCCACCAAACAAGATGACCGCCGGAGCTGTAGATAAGAAATATCTTTACGGCATTGTCTCTTGGACCACTGGTCCAAATTCAAAATAATTTTACACAAACGTTTCTACCAATATTGTCCAAATGATTCAGCTTTACCAAACAAAATGGTCACCAGAGCTTAAAATAGAAAAAATGATCTAATACACACCATGCTTAAGTAGCGGTGCATATAAGGTCAAATGGAAGTGTGTTTTTTTCATAAATACGTTAACTTTTATGCTCAAATGGAATTCCTTCCTTTAACTTGGTACACTGCACTTGGGATGGTCCATTTTATATATTGAGGGATTACAGGTTGTATGATTTGTATTAGATTATAGTGTAGACCCTGTGTCTTCACTGTTTGATATTGCACTCCGCGAGGAGTTAAATACTAATAAACAAAGGGTTGATTAATGCTTGCTCATAGCTTAACCCCATTTCGAAGAATTTTACTGGCAAAATGAAAGTAGTCTTTAGCGTATTGTTCTTTCAATTTTGCTGACAGATGCAGATTATGTAAAACTTCATGGTTGTCATTAAACTTAAAAACTGCACTAAATGATACCTATTTCCGATCATTTGACAATTTTATTGCTAGAACTGTCTAACAGCACGAATTGTGAGTGCTTTGGAACGAAGCAATTAGTTATGTCACGCTATATTGATCAGCTCCATGAAACTGTTACAATTCTTCACAACCTCAGCTTCTGCTTTGTGGAATATACTGTATGAATCTGTCATGAGTGTGATGGTGGGTTCGAAAAATCCGTCCCAGCACCACGAGGTTTGCCTATTTGTATTCTAATGGATTTTTCCTTTTGGTTTGATACAGTAAACTTGGTATAGCCTCTGACTAAATTGTTTAATTGGTGGTTTTGCGCAAAAGTAATAAGCACCAGTAATTCACGGTTTGCACAAATATTTATACAAATACTCTCGCAAGCACACGCAAGTTGGATTTTCTGCATTGTTTGTAATGCTGTTGGTTCCTGGTTTCTCTGTTTGAGAGTTCTGAAGCAACACGGCCAACCGCGGTGTGTCGCTCCATCCACGCATGAGGTTCTTAGGAAGCGTTTATAGATTAAAGGACCACCGGATGTTAATTAGACAAATAATAAAACTGACATTGTCATCGACCGGAAGCATTTTTGTTTCAAATACTGACCTGTCTGATTTGAGCATTGTGGGTACATGTGACATATTTGTTTACCAAATGCGTCAGACAGTCATGTGATTCGCCGGATTGGCTGATTAAATACTGTCTATCAAGTGCGTCATCACATGTCACTGAAGCCGTTTCCATGAAATGGCCATTCGGAGAATGTTTTCAGAAATGTTTCAGTGCATAAAATATGATCAGTCTTTGGCTAAATACCGTATAACCTATAATTGTTATGGTTTGGCTATCAAAGCTGACTAGATGTCTCTACCGAAGGAATATTTATAGGCATTCAGTGCTTGCTACTTTTTAACGTAGGTGTTTTGAGAAATGCATACCGCGTATTGATAAACCCGAGTTTTCAGTTTGGTGATGTGCCTAATACCCGTATAAGCAGACAGGTCGATTCTTTAGTATCGCACCTGCGCAGACAATGTGAAAACTGATGTAAAGAAAAAAAATATTTGAATAAGCAAACATTGAAATTTTACAAAGTCATAAGATTGACGTAAGGTCTCTACTCTGGATTTTGTTGACTAAACATAAAATGCTACATGTAATCATTTTGCTCGAAGTGTTTAACTTGAATGTAATAATCACCCCCTTCAATGGCCTACTCTACAATTTAAACGTTCAGTTAGCTATTATACTGTCCTTAAATCCACACTTAACCCTTGTCGTGCTGAACATTTTTATGTACTACATTCCTCCCCAATTTTTATCATGTCAAACTGCACCAATCAAAGCAGCCCAATTGTAAGTTTATACGTGTAAAACAGTGTAGATTCTGATCAGATGGCTTCAACAGCAGCCATCTGATCTGGATCTACATTGTTTTCAATAAATTATACATCTGGGGACAGCATGGCAAGGGTTAACGTCTGTGACGAATTTTAAAGGTAAATATACGAAACTCAACAATGCTGTTAAAATTATGGGTTGACAGGCCAATTGAATGACACTTTTCCTTTGGGTAATGGCTAATTACAGGTTAGCTGCGCAGACCATATTGTATCGTCATCTAAAAAGGGGTGTTAGAACTTTCCCATAACGTAAAAGGTAGAGGATCAAAGTCGCGACCTGTCATCAACGTTGGTTTTACGTTGATTTGGTAGGCTGAAACGGGATCAATAGGTTAAACATATTTTCAGAGCAGTTTTGACAGTAAAAATATTTTTACTGACCGTTCCAAAGCGGAGCTTCTTTTGTGGATCATTTTTGTTATTTATGTTTCGTGTTTGTCATGCTTTCTTATCTGTTCATTGCAGCCTTGTGGTCACTTGCTGGGGACGGGCTTACCTCTTGACTCTCTTGTATGTGATGTTTTCATTTGTTGTTTTGTCACTTTCCCATTTGGTGTCCTGGGTCAGATGTGGTACTTGATTGTATCGATTCCTGAGCTTTGCCTTCTTGTACTTACTTACATGCCATTATCCAGTAAGCGTGCTAGATTAGAGATACCCGTGATAACATGGAACGTTGGCGCGAGCTTCTTTGTTCTTCCGGACTAACAACCAAGATTGTGCGCTAAGATTAATGATTGATTGATTGATCGGTGCTTTAATTGACGTATCGCTGAAGTTAATATATCAAGATAATGCGATGGGACACAGAAACATAGCTTGGCTGCTAGGTTTGAGCACGGGATGGTCACGGTGTTGTCTCGAATAATTAAATGAAGATTTTTCAGTTCATACAGTGTATTTTGGCAGGTAAGCCAAAAGCAAGCGCGATTAAGTGAAAGTGCCGCAAAACGTGCTAACCAGAATCTATTCCGCTTTGGAATTTCTAAATTATGTTAATGTTGATTTTACTGGTACCCGACATAATTATATGTATTAGTGATCCAACAAAAACTGATTATGGCTTTCAATGAATAGGTTTTATTATATCTATAATAACATTATCGTTAACCTGTGCCTTTATTGGAGTATTATCATGGTTATTAGTGAAAAGTGTTATTTTCTTGGATATATATATTTTACATAATACTATGGAGATAAATTACTTCTATAAATGGATTAAATGTGAAATGCTGTAAGCATCGTTAACAAGGCAATCTGACTTCAAGCACGTCCAAATATTGGACATTAAAAGTGGTTTTCATCCGCGTTAATGCCCGCAGCCTATAGATATATTTGGGCAGAAATAAGACACGTACTACATTGTAGTGCTGGATTTTAAAACATGATGATTCGCTACTTATACCACCCTTACTAACTTTTGCACGAAATATCTCGTATTGTGCGAGGTATACATTGATATATAAGTGGTTAATATACACCACGGTCGTCCACATGTACGTAAGATAATCTACTTGCTAAAGCTCGTGGATTATCTCCACGTACAGGCGGACAAACCATGGTGTAACTATAATTTATCCCTTATAGCAAAATTCCAGGTTTCCAGTAATTTTTGGTCTTTGTATTCATCTATATTCTGTATACCCATACTGCGTTTTTGCAAACAGTTAAAGCTCTTGCGAATCATAACAATTTTGTAAGTTCATTTGAGCCTCTTTACTGATCGCATATACGATATGTACAGGCAATCCCATGTACTGGCTTAAACCATTTTATTGACCTTCGTAGAGAATCACTTTTACTTACTAGGTATGTTAAAGAAACATAAATAGAAGGCTGTAAGTAGATATGATTTAAATTTTAACGAATCCGATGTTATGGTAAATATATGCGGAAATTGCTCTGTGTCGCAATGTCGTAAAAATTTTGCAACTTTTTGACAAAGTTGAATACAGTTGCACGCGTATATAAACGAGTAAGATCTTCCTGAATACGAGAATAGTCTCATCCACACTTATCAGACAATTTCGTTTATTTATTTATGTATTTATTTTAGAAAAAAGGCATTTTTATTTGTCAATATGGTCAATGACGATGTTGAACAATGGTATGACTAATGTTGAAAGCATCATCAACTTGTACATTATACAGTACCGCCAGCCGTCAAAGTAACCAATGAACGGGTCCAGGTCCGTTTAGCTCGCGTTCATAGCTGGGTCCGCTCACGTTCCGTTCGCGTTCATCGGTAGTTCCGCTCTGGTTTACCTTTACACATCGTTCCGCTCCGTTCCATTCCACCATAGGTAGCTCCACTCCATTCATTCTAATCAGGTCGACATGATAAACAAAATAAAAATTCAAAATACAGGAATTAGCGCGATTATTACTGCATAAAACGATAGACCTTTAAGGAAGCACTTAATAATATATTTTTGTGGGATTGAAAATGATAACACTTACGCTAAATCCTGTATTTTGTATTCAAAAGATGTTTATATAAGGGTTACACAGTCCAAATACATGGGTGTGTGTGTGTGTGCGTGTGTGCGTACGTGCGTATGGGCATGTGTGCGCGTGTGTGTGTGTGTGCCAACAGTTGAGGCAAGTTAGAGAAACATTTTGGAGCATACAAATGTGCACACTGGTCTTTGTTTTGGTAGTTGTAGAATTTTCTGCAAGGGTCCATCCTTTTAGAATATGCTAGATTGGACATTCGCTGTAAGTGGTAGAATCCATGAGCTAAATTTGACAAATAAAAGTGACTTTCGTTTCATTGTGTTTCTTTTACTGTGAGTTTACTATGAAGAGTCAAGTGAGGTGAGGTAGTTCTCATGAAAGCGTGGTATTTATCGTGCTTTAAAGAAGGGATATAGATGAAGACTCAAGCAAAGCTTTATTGGCCAGTTCATGAGATTCTGGTATTTATTGCACTCTAAAGAATGGATGTACATGAAGTCTCAAGCCTAACTTTATGGGCCAATTCACAAGGGCTTGGTTCTTATCGCATATGCGATAAGTGAAGGCTAAAACGATGCTGTGCATTCGCACAGTCTCGCCAGAGCCTTCCCTGCTCTCACTGAAAAAAGGAATATAATTCAAGCCTCAGGCCAACTTTATGGGCATGTGCATGACATTAAGGTACTTATTTTTTCTCTAAAGAAGCTATATAGATGAAGGCTCAGGCCAAGTATTATGAGCTTGATCATGAGCGTTTGGTACTTATCACATTAGGAGTTGTAAAGGCTCAGGCGAGTCTGCGCTTTCGAAAAGAACGGATATAGATGAAAGCTCTGGCAAAAAGTTATACCTAAAGCGCATGTTTAAAGAATGACGTTACGCATATGCGATAAGTAGCAAAAACATGGTTGCTGTACCCATTCAGGAGGAGTGGCAGTTCTACCCCTGTCGTAAAGGAGATACTATAGAACAAGAAATGTCACAGTAACGTGACGAATGCCCCCCCCCCCCCCCAAAGGAATTGGTCAAGCATTAGACACATTTGATGCAAGTTATTTGTTATAAAGGAGATATGCTCGAGATACAAAAAACCTAGAAATGGAGTTGAAGTCAATGTCAAGGTCAAAATGCCCAAAATGGTATGCATCACTCCGCCATCCTAAAAGGAATCCACACACCAATTTTGGGATTCCTACCTCAAATAATATAGGCTATATGCTCCAGAAGCCGTTTTCTAGAAACTAGGTCATAGGTCAAAGTCACAGTGACCTAAAATGGTCAGCGACATTTCAACATCCAAAGATGCATCCATAAACCAAATTTGGCATTCCTACCTAAAATAATATATGAGATATGTCCCTGACTCGATAATCTTAGAAAAAGGTCAAATCTCAGTGACCCCAAACTTGGTTCATTACACTCTGCCATCCCATGATGCAACCACACACCAAATTTGGTATTCCTAGCTCAAAAAATATGTAAGAAATGCATCGGAAACGATTATTCTAAAATCTAGGCCAGAGGTCAAGCTTAAAGTGACCTAAAAATGGTACACGACATATCTCCATACCAAGATACATCCATACACAAATTTTGAGATCTATACCTCAAAGAATATAGTACATATGCCCCAAATTCGATGCTGATTCTAGAAACTGGATCAGAGGTCAAGGTCAAAGCGACCCGAAAATAGGATGGGACACTCCTCCATCCCAAGATGCATTCACACACCGAATTTGGGATAGCTACCGCAAAATATAAGAGGTATGCTCTGGACATGATTATTCTAAAAACTAGGTCAGAGGTCAAGGTCACAGTGACCCAAAAATGTTATGTGACACTCTGCCGTCCAAAAATGCATTCACACACCGAATTTGGAATTATTACATCAAAGAATATAAGAGATATGCACCAGACACAATGCTAATTCTATAGACTAGGTCAGAAGTCATGGTCAAGGTCACAGTAACCCATAAACAACACACAACACTCCACCATCCAAAGATGCACCCAGATACCAAATTTGGGATTCTTATCTCAAATAATACAAGAGATATGCTCCGGACTTTATTATTCTAAAAACTAGGTCAGAGGTTAAGGTCACAGTTACCCGAAATCGGTACGTGACACACCACCATCCAAAGATGCTTTCACACACCAAATTTGTAATTCCTACCTCAAAGAATATAGGAGATATGCACAAAACTCAATGCCAATTCTTTAAACTAGGTCAGAGGTCAAGGTCATAGTAACCTAAGGATGGTACGTTACACTTTGTCATCCGAATATGCAACGACACACCAAATTTGGGATTCCTATCTCAAATAATACAAGAGATACGCTCCAGACAAGATTATTCTAAAAACTAGGTCAGGGGTCAAGGTCATAGTGACCTGAAAATGGTGCGCCACACTCTGCAATTCCAAGATGTTTTCCAAATTTGGAATTCCTACCTTAAAGAATATAGGGGATATGCACCAGACTAAATGCGGATTCTAGAAACTAGGTCAGAGGTCAAGGTCGCAGAGACCCAAGGACGGTACGCGACACTTATTCATCCCAAGATGCGTGCACATACCAAATTTGGGATTCCTACCTCAAATAATATAAGAGATATGCTCCAGACACGAATTTTCTAAGAATTAGGTCAGAGGTCAAGTTGAAGGTCACAGTGACCCGAAAATAGTACGCGACACTCCGCCATCCCAAGATGCATCCATACACCAAATTTGGGATTCTTGCCTTAAAGAATATAGAAGATATGCACCGGACACAAAGCAGGACGGATGGGCGGACAGACGGACTGGCGTACGGACTATATGCCTCCCTAAGTTCCTTTGCGGGCATAAAAACTAAATGTACGTGTATTCCAATGAAGCAGAATAACAGTAAGAAGGCTATGTTTATATTCAGTCTCAATGTCCATATTCTGTCCGTTTATGTCATCGTTGTAAAATTCATACACGTTGTAAAATTTATAGGGGGGGGGGATTATGTCCACGTTGCAAAAATTCAAGGGGGGATTATGTACACCTATACAAAAATGAGAAGGGGGGTTTGTCGGGGGGACTTTTGTCCTACACCTCTGTTGAGTAAACAATATCAGAGCACAGTTGATACCTGACGCTGCATCGACGTCGATCTGTTGTTGCCAAGGTGACGTGAATCCACTTTGTATATAAAGTAGGGTTCGAGCCTAACCGGCGTCACTGCGTTGTGTCCTTGAGCAAGACACATAAATCCTAGCTTAGTACTGGTTACACCCAGGAAGACCCGTCCCTACCTTACTGAAAGATTGTTGATGGGACGTTAAGAATCAAATCAATCAAACAAACAAACAAACAAACAAACAAAAAGTATATAAAGTGGTAATACGCATTTTTGATCTAGTTGTTTTCTTATTCTTAAGGTACTGAATATGCTCATAGTCTAATGCATGGAGGCTAATAAACTTAACCATTATCCCGCCAACATGCTTTTGTCTTGAAAATGTTGTCTGCTTTTTTACATCTGCTGCATATATCCAAGTGCACTTTAGACTAGCATTCATCATAGAAGCAAAACTACGAACCCTAATTAGGTTGCACACGTGGGAACAGTCTGATCTGGGTCCATAATGTTTGCAATATAGGCTACCAAAAATAAATAAGCTGACTGTGTGACGGTTGAACTATTTGCATGCTGCATAATTTAGAAGCTTTTGATATGTACTCGAAGCAATATACACTCTGTATATTGCATCGAGATATGTAGGCCTATCTGCTGTTATTTTCCCTAAATCAAACCCTTTCAGAATGTCTTTGGGAGTGGGTACCATCAGTGGATCTAGATAAGGACCAACCTTTTGTTCAAAACGTGTTTGATGTATACTGCAGGACTTTAGTTAAGAGTGCGTAACGACATTTTAATTTTCTTATTTCTCAACCAAAACATATTTTGTGGGTACTCAAAAGATCCGTCTCAATGAGACGGTTCTTTTGAGCACCCAGAACATATGCTCAATTGATTGGTAAGAAAATATTTACAAATTTTACGCTGAAAATGTTTGTTTATCTAAACCTGTGTACTATAAGAGTGTCAAACAGTTTGGATCCAGATCAGGCCCGATTCTTTGGCAGGCTTGATCTGGGTTCAAACTGTTATCAGCAGACAACAAAGTCGTCACGAGTGAAGGTATGGTGCTCGGACATTTCGGCCACGGACATTTCGGCCTAGGACGTTTCGGCCTGGACATTTCGGCCACCGACGTTTCGGCCACGGAAAATGTCGAAGGTGGACGTTTCGACCATAACCATAAATTTTGGGTTTGGGATGTGTGCATGCATAAATGTGTGATGCGCTTCATAATCTTTTGAAATCAAATATGCATGTAAACACTTACTGTTGATTCAAAGATGCATGGTGAAAAGAGTATGCTATTTTTCATAGAAAGATGTAAATTATGGTATATATTATACAGCAGTAAATGATTATGAAATACTTGTATAAAGTATACCCATTACCTGAATTAGTTTATATTTTTTGTTTACAACAATTCTCGTGTATCTTTGAATCTACTGTACATAACAGTTGATGAATGTTAACTACTTTCATGCTGAAGCTGGGTTTATCTTTTTACTTCAAAACACTTCAGATCCAGATCAGCTAGCTCCCTACCTGTTCAGGATCCACACTGTTGTCATCTCTGCTTGTAAATACATGCAGTTTGATAACTGATAAAAATTTGGTAGAAATACTATGTATAGTATATAAGATTATTCAGTCAAATATTTCCTAATGCATCACACATTTATGCAAGCACAACCCCAACCCAAAATTTATGATTTGGCCGAAACGTCCACCTTTGGCATTTTGCGTGGCCAAAACGTCCGTGGCCGAAATGTCCGTGGCCGAAATGTCCTACATTCGAAGGCATAGGTGCCCGTTCCCCAGTCGTCACTAGCATGAAATTTGGATATGCGTTCGAACATCGATGCGCATTTATTGGCAACCATGCACATGCAGGAAGCGTGCAGGGAACAACATGAAATGTGTATGTTCTTGTGTCATCAGGTGTCTGTGCACAAGCAATCACTGGCCGGTGCACGACTTCTCGTCGAAAACCCTTTCGTCGAACATGACAACTCGTCGAATACGACTGCTGGTCGAAAAAAACGGCCAAGTCCGACACTTGGTCGATTTTATTTTTATCTGAAGTACGACACCTAGTCGAAAAAAATCGACCAAGTGTCGGACTTTGCTTTTTTCGAAACAAGTATCAAAATATTTTACCTGGCATCGGTCGAATGGCTTACTCGATTGTGAGTAGTCTGAGTAGTCTGGTAAGGGTTTTAGCCCACGTTTTACTGTTATGTATGATGGAGTGATTGGTTTGATTGTTTGCTCAAAGAGGATTAACAATAGGAAGAATAGGTAGGTATATATTTTGAATTGGGGTGAGATGAGCTCGACTTTTCACTATTGGTATTATTTAGATCTAGTTTTGGATCGCAGATTTATTTTGGTAAGTTACTTTCATTTTCGCATTATCTCATTTTTCGACCAAATTTCGACGAATTTTCGACGAAATTTCGACAGATGTCCATTCGACGAGTTGTCTTTCGACGAAAATTCGACGAATGGTCGCGTTCGACGTGATGTCATATTCGACGGAAAGTCGCATTCGACGATAGGGCTTTTGACGAAATGTCATGGACGCATCACTGGCATTCAACTCGATGTAAACAGGCTGATTTGAGGCATTCGGATAATGTTTTAATGTGGTAATATTCGTGATTTTACCCTCGAGCATAGTGTATATTTTTGCATTCTCCACGACGGACTTCAGACCAGCATATCATTTCACCCTTTAACTTTTGCCAAAAGTGAAGATCCAGATAAAATGCAACACAATGCTGATTTCATCTGGGTCTGTACTGATTGCTAAGATAAGACAGAAATCTATTAAAAAATATTTGATCTGTGACTACTGAAAATATAAAATGGACAAATCCATGTTTATTGCATCAGTATGTGTAGTAAAATCCGTCAAATTTGAAAAGGGCTAAGGATCATTTTCTTCTTACAACTCGACGTGCCAGGCTAAAACGAGGGGCCCTTTGATTAAAAGCTCGGATCCAGTATACTTGGTCCGAATTTAAACTTGAGGCATTGTCACTCATGTGCATTTGCACACTTAAACTATGTATTCTGTACTGCTACACCAATTGTAAAAAATACATATAAAGTAATTTTAAACAAAAGTTCATCGCTATGCAAAACGGACTCTGTTAGAAATATGGTGCTCCATCCCAAACTAGTCAAAGGGTCGTTTTCCCGTCTTATTCAATTCACTTCCTGTGTTGGGTGACCTTCTTTGACACTTTTATTGGGGTATTGCACTAATTGGGGTATTGCGATTACCACTGTCACATTTAGACGATACGGACGTGTGCCTTTGAAGACAGGCGCACCGACTATTGTGTGTTCATTGACTTTTATCATATTTATCATTTAACCCTTTTCATTTTGGATACTGTTTGTCAAACAGTGCAGACCTTGATGAAATGCCACATAAGGCGGCATTTCATCTCAAATTACATTGTGTGCTAAGATAAAAAAAAATCCAATCTTCTTGGCTATCAAAATTAAAGAATATAAAAGCAGAATAACTTTATCTGTCTGTCTGTCTGTCTGTCTGTCTGTCTGTTCGCGCACCCGTCCCTTCGCCAATCCTAACGTATGCTCTATGCGCGTGCGCCTCACTGTATGTGTGCGTACCTCGAAAGAACATACATTGCTTGGAGGTGCGTACACATTTGTGTACGCGTGTATTTTAATATGAACATTTCTGACTTTTATGCTTGTATGTTAGCCAGACGCACGTGTACCTGCCTGTTCATTGACTTTTTATCACACAGTGAAGACCCAGATGAAACAGGGGTCAGTATTGTTTGCTTAGATAGAAATAATCTTCGGGGACAGAAATATATTTAAATTTATAAAATTCAAACTATGAACCCTAAAATACAAAATGGAAGAATCCATGCTAATTGTATCAATTCACCATTATTGTTGAAAAGTTAAAAGTGAAATCATTAATTTAATAAAAACCTTTTCTTTTGTTAACAGCAACTTTTGTTGTCTGCTGATAACCTCAGCAAACAATTTCGTCCCAGATCAGGATTAATAGAACAATGGTGTGCCTGTTCAACATTTTTTGAAAAAAGGTCAATTTAGAAAAAAAGTCAGCAGACGACAACCGCTACATAAAAATTACCCAGCATGCTAAGAATTATTATTATTATTATTATTATTATTATTATTATCTCATTTTAGTAGATTGTGAAGGAAACTGAAATAATGGTGATCAATATACAATACACCAATATTGAGTATTTTATTGCCCCATAAATCAGATAAATTAATCCGTTTTTTATCCACTTGCCCCTTTCCAGGCCCCACACAGAGAGAGTTTTAATAATCTATACCGGAGTAGATAAGACTGTCCTTTGATGTGAGCTATGATCATTATCGGGGGGGGGGGGGGACTCCTACTAAAGAAATAAAATGTTTTCATTCTGGAAATTGCTATTTGTAATTGGGTGTGTTGGCAAACAGCGAATACCTTGATGAAATACCACTATGATGGCATTTCATCTGGGTCTGCACTGTTTTCTTAGTTTTTAAAAAAAAAAACTGTTCTTGGCATAAAGGTTATTCCCGTGGGTCTGTCTGTGTGCTAGCGTACATTCGTGTATATGTATGTGTGTATGTATAATATGAACATCCCTGATTTTTCTAATTTCTAACTTCGATGTTTGTATGTAAGCGTGCATGTGTCCTCGTATGCGTGCAAACGTGCGTGTAGACACGTGCGGCTGTCTGTATATTTGTATGTATGTATGTTCGTATGCATGTGTGCAGACATGCTTTCGTCAGGGAAGTTCATAGATGCATACACACGAATGTGCGCTCGCACACAGACAGATGCATGCGCTTTGATATGAACATACGAACGAACGTGCGTACAAACGGTCCCTCGAACAGACACACAGATGACTGCGTATTAATTCATAAAATGGCTTATTCTGCTTTTATATTTATCAAAGAAGATTTTTTCTATCTTAGCAAACAGTGCAGACCCTGATGAAATGTGCCTTGTATGACATTTCTTCAAGGTCTTTACTGTTTGCCAGTGTACCTGTTGAGTAGTATTAAGAATGAAAATGGTTTAATGATTACAGGATACATAGTCACTGAACACGCATGTACCCGTGCGTTTGCCTGTCTGTCACATGCACGCTAACGTTTACTTAGAAACAAGAATTTATATATACAAATGCACGTATGTTTGCCCGAATATAGACAGACGTACATACGCAAGCGCATGCATACATACGTACGTACGTACGGACTGATGGACAGACAGACAGATGCACCGGTGCCAGCATGTTCATTGACCAATTGCTATGCAAATTGAAGAAAATATAAAAGCACTAAGAATAAGAAAATTCTGCTTTTATATGATAGTCAAGAACGTTGTGTTTTTTTTATCTAAACAGACAGTGCAGACCCAGATGTAGACTTATACAAGGTATCCTTCTTATATTTTTTATTATTTTAAAGACGTTTCACAAAAAACAAACACATTTAGCTAATAAAAATCCAATTAACATCCACCGACCACGAGTCGGAAGCCAAGGACATGCATACATTCCCCCGTATATCCATCCATCCAAACAAACAGTTGTACATACATACATCGTAACATAAATTCATCCATTCGAACAACTGTTGTACTTACATACATACGTATATCCACCAATCCAAACAAAAACGGGTTGTACAGACTGATCCGTACATACGTCCATATAGACTGGTTGATTGATTCCGTAAAGAGTCCAAGTCAACACTATTTCAGCCACGTCGTGAGGGAGAGAGAATAGACACACACACACACACACACACACACACACACACACACACACACACACACACACACACATGTCTGTTTTATCTTGTGAACTCGCATGCAAATATGGAACTTGTACTTCTGTGAAATGAATCGCATGGTCGCAAAAATAATACCAACATAAATTTGGACTGAAACGCGAGAGAATCTGTTTTCGGGGCTATAATAAAACTAGCCTGCTCAGCTAAGGAGACTAGCTAGTATTGTAAAATATTACTTGTAGCAAGTGTTGGTTTGATCACAAAACCGCTGATCAGACTGCACGAATATGCAGGCTGGTCTGCGACATTTTTTTTGTTCCCAAACTTGTGAAGATAGGTTTTCTTGCCCACAGTCCAAATAATTAGTAAAGGTTGAAAATGAAAACGGTTATAGAACATTGACGGATCCAGATGGGGGATTATAGGGGGGGGGGTCCGCTCTAATCCCCCCCCCCCCCCCCGTTTTTTAATATCCTATGAAAATGAAATAATTTGGTCTCATCAATGAGACCAAATTATTTCATTTTTTAAAAATTTCCCATGTAAATGAAATAATTTGGTCTCATCAATGAATGAGACCAAATTATTTCATTTTCATGGGATATTAAAGCAAAATGAGATAAAATCAGCAAAGCGAACCCCCACAACTTTATTCATATGAACCCCATTTCCAGAATCCTGGATCCGCTCCTGTAATACCAGAACCAATATATTATACACCGCTGGAAACGGGCCTTAAACAGTCCACGGAAGAGCAGTCTGATCAGAGACAATTTTTAAATTGCTTCTTTTAGTTTGTTATATTATATTATATTAAGAATTAAAAGAACCATCTTTGACAATTTATTTCTAAATGTCAGACATTAACAACAATTACGTACAATCTTCACATAAGATAAAGGAAAAACTCAAACTACTATTTTCAAGAGGCTGTTTAAATTGACAAAAGAACAAACACTTAAATAATAAGCGATTTATACAATGTAGGGCGTTCGTGTTTTACATGGAATGAAGCGGAACGGAACGGAGCGGAAGTACGATGTGAATGGACTGGACCGCTGTTTAGTATCGTTCGTTCCCGCTCCGTTCATAGGTAGCTCCGGTGGCGGTATAGCACAGGTAGTTCACCGTTCAGCGGTAGAACAGGTGGTGACTTTGACGGCTGGCGTCACTGTATATATATTCTTGCGATAAAGAATAGGACCACGACCATCCAAACCAGTTTATGATTATCATGGTATATCCATTTAAACGTGATTGAAATATAACAAATGGACTATTTGAGTAGTATTCTACAATGTCTAAAATTCAAGAGTGACTTTGGAATCGCTGTTCAAATTCGTCAAAAATAATGAGTATGAGTATGACAATCAAAATGCCATGATCACAGACCACATGCCAACCCATGGCACCGCGAGAATCCTAACTTATTCTACATGTATGTCCCTATGTCCCATTGGTGGATATATGCAATTGTGGATGAACTTTACCACTTATTTTGCGAGAATCTATGCATGGTATCACATTTTAGAGGTAGAATTGAACTCTAACAATGACCTTGGATATTTATTTAAGGTCGCCAAATAGTAATAAGCTCTACCCGGTGGCTTCATTCTGTATCCACGCAAATGTTGTTGAAATCAATTTAGCAGATCACACAAGAAGGCTTTGGCAAGACCTTATCAGCTCATTATTATGTATATTGTAAACGGAATCAGAACCCTCCTTTTAGGTGGAGGACAGTAAAAGGAATGAATAATCTGGGAAAAACGAATCCTTCAGAAATAGAGGGAACCCACAAAACTATAAAACTGCTGACTCGGTGTAATGGAGTCTGTACATGAGACTCTCTCTGGGAAATCCTTCGCCAAAGCCATCGCTAGTCCCAGACACAAAGATTGGTCAGATAAAATGCGGTATCGTCATCGCGGCGCGGATCCAGAAAGTTTTGTCAGAGGGGGTCCACCTCATCTCTAACAGTGTTTCTTTCTTTCTTTTTTTTTCGCTTTAAGGGGGAGATGATCCAATTGCAAATAAATAGGGCCATCATCGACCCGCCAGCAAAACGCCATTTAAACGGCGATTCGCTGGCGTGCCGATGATGACACAACATTGAATACTTTCGCGTCTGTTCATTGCTGCCTTGTGGTCACCTGCTGGGAAAGGGCTGACCTCTTCGCTTTCTTCGCTTTCGTTCGTGATGTTTAATTGTGTTTTTGTCACTTTCCCAATGCCATGCGGTTTTCTGAGGCAGGTGTGGTACTTGATTGTATCGATTCCTGATCAGCTGCCTTTCTTACTTTGGTAACTTTTGTAATTTTCCAGGGGATCGGGACCAGTATTGCTAAGGAACCCTATAACTTAGTGATTTTCGGGGGGGGGGGGGGGGTCCGAACCCATGTCCCCACTCTGGATCCGCGCATGGGTATGACTTTCCAGATAACTGGAAGGACAGGAGGTATCATGATGTATCTCGTGATAAAGCACAATTGAGTCGTAACATGTGATTTCCAACAATGTGGTATTTTGACAAGTGTAGACTCAGACGAGCCGGTGCAGTCTCCTTTTATGCTTAGAAACTCCAAATGATGTTCAGTCAGTAGCTTACTATTCATAGAACATGCAAGCGACCAGCAAAGACTCTGATCGGACTGCGCGTATGCGCAGGCTGATCTGAGGCTTTGCTGGTCGCACATACCACATTGTTGGAAATCTCATGTCGAGGCTCAATTATTCCATTGACTGTTGTAACAATTATACAAAATAACGGAGACAGCGATATCTGTCAAATATAAACGATTGTCGTATGCATTAACCTGATACCACAGTGATCTATATCGACTGAGAAGTGAAATTTCTGCGATGGTGATGTTTCTTTATGTATTAGGCATACCCGTATTTGCTAGTGCCACACTATTTGCTAGTGTCACACCACTTGCTAGTGTCACACCAAGTGACACTTTTGCAGTCATAATGGGACATTTCATGGGTTAAACCAGTACTTAACAGAGTATGAAGTGTCTCGATCAAGGGCACATCATAGGCTTGATGCATCCAATGAGGCTCGAACCAGTTACCCCTCGATCTCAAGTCGAGCACTCTACAGCGCGCTACTTTTGAGCCACTGCACACCTGGTTACACATGCTTAGGGACATGCTGGCTGCAATACTTGCTAATGCATAAAGGTCATTTGACACCGATATGTAAAAGCAATAGGTCGTATAACAGACTGGACTTGTAACAAATACAGACACAGAGCAATACCGTATGTCTTAATAAGGAGTAACAAACACAACATGTATTAGAAAAATGAAAATGATATTATGTCGTTTGGATGCAGGTCTTACAAGGGTTGCTTTTATTATATGCATTTATATCTTCTGCACCATTTTTAAACCTTAAAGCGCCAAGAAAAACAGCTTCTGAAAATGCCATCTGCTAAAGTCGTCTGTTGCAAATAATTGCCTAATATTACTGACGAATTCAGTATAGAGGCAAACAGCGTGATCTGGGTCTGGGTCCATACTGTTTGCCATAGAGGCCTCTTAAACATATCAGCAGACGAGAAAAGCAGACGAATTTTGTTGCGATTGGCGCATTAAGGGTTAGCAGTTTTCTCCTCGTTGTTCACGAAAAAACTTTCGTCTTATATTTCTAAGACTATTTAAGTTTACAAAACAGAAAAACTTATCGACTTCAAAGAGTTTACTCGCTTAATAATCTTTTACAAGATTTTTTTTTCAATATCTACTTCACCGACTCGTCATGAGAAAACAGGCGACCTCACACCCCTCTCTGGCTTCCTTTTGGAATGATTAACCTGATACAAAACTTACGTTCAGCATCATTTCTATGTCAAATGGCGTCGCCACAGCGAGCATTTGCATTAATTAAGCAAGGTGACTCTGCATATTTTCATCAAGGTGCTATTCAATGCGTACTTGGCCTGCTACATGTAACTAACTGCCTTTTACTCTCACGGTATGGCCATTTCGACGGTAAATGATAAAATAACAAGTTTGTCTTTTGACGAATTGTTCGCTTGTCAATATTTAGTTATTTGTGAACACAGACAGGTAATAAATGGTTTAAAGGTGGCATTTATACCTTAATACTTTTATAGGCCACTTTTTGCCTATATATCAGAATTACATGTCAGGTCAACGTATTAAATTGGAAATCAAGTGTGTATATATATTCATGTATACATGAAGACACATTCCCAGGGACAATCATCTTTTAAAAGGATTAAAGGTGGCATAAATACCACTTTTTGCCGATAAATATAAACCAAATTACATGTCAGATCAACGTATTATATTGGAAATCAAGTGCATACATATACATGTATGAAGATACAATCCCAGAGATAATCACTACCACAAAAATAACGATTATAGGTATTGCTCGATAAGCGTAGAGCTACGTAGGTGGTCAGGTGATGGTGCTTTATTCACCCGATTGGACAAATACAGGGTTTTCTTTCATACTTCTAACTGTTAATCTATTTCGTCACTCTACGCTAACCGAGCAAGGACTATACGCTAAAGTTCGTCAATAATAAAATGCTCCTCTATGCGAAGAAGCTTATCTTTGGACTTGGCGATGTTATGTTCTATTGAGGACGGGGTGCAACGATATGTGTCTTAGATGATTTTAAGATAATAAAAAAATATGTTTGCAGATCATAATATGAACCATTGCACGATTTGAAGACTGTAGTTTGCTCTGCTCTGCTGCTTACATAATCTTAAAATAACGACTGAAATAGGAGTGATGCATGTAAAACTGCAGTTTTCAGCTTTCAGGGCATCACCCATATTTCAGCCATTTTTTTTCAAATGTAAATAGTCGTTAAGAATGGCTACTGTGACTGTTGAAATTTTCGCGAGAATTTTATCTACGCGATTTGCATTAAAAGACATGTACTGTATATTAGTGATGTGAAAATTTCGCGACTAAGGCAAGGTATACCTATATCAATAAACGACAGAGTGACTTTGCCATTTTGCGAAGATTTTATTTTCACGAAACTTCGCATATACAAAGTTTCGCAAAAAAAAACTCGCACAAATTTCCAAATTTACAGTAATTATACACTAGGTCATATTTGACAACACCTATTCAAGCAAATTTTATATGAAAAATCGAAAAAAGTGGAACACTAAAACACAATAGGCTGGAACCCATTGTCCAGCCTGCTCAGCTATAGAGACTATCCAAAATAAAAAAAAAAACATGTGTTTATAAAAGGTTTCGATAAAAGATGAGCGCAGTGGCACACCAGTTGAGTGCGTGACACTTGAGGAAGATAGGTCTCTGGTTCGAGCCTTACCTGAGACATTGTGTTGTGTTCTTGAGCAAGAAACTTTATCCTCTGCTGTTTGGTATTTGTTCAACACGTGTTTCACTCGTGGCTTGAAAGTTGACTCAGTAGGGCGTAAATTTAAAATCATATAAAACAAACATACTTTCAAACTAGTAAATAACAGAACTGCTGTGCTGTCCAGACTTTGCAGATGCATATGGATTTTCAAATCACTTTTCAAGACCATATTTTTAACTTTACAGATTAACTACAGATTATACAATAGTTCCTAAAGCCAACTTCGAAGGTACATGTACACTTTGTTGTTTGTTTGTTTGATTTGATTCTTTACGTCCCATTAACAATCTTTCAGTTATAAAGGGACGGGTATCCTGGGTTGAACCAGTACTAAACTAGGATTAATGTCCTTGCTCAAGGACACAACGCAGTGACGCCGGTGAGGCTCGAACCCGCGGCCCTTCGGTCTCGAGTCAAGCACTCTACCACTGAGCCACTGCGCTCCCTATGTACACTTTGTAGCTCGTCACAATCGATTTTCCCACTCAGACTAAAATATGGCTTTAGCGCTTTGGATAACATCATGTACTTGATTTGTGCTGATAAAAAGATACATTAATGTTTTTTTAAAAGTTATAGACTTAGTCTTTTATTGCTTTATGTCTCAAATCTGGGACCCGAGGCTCAATGTCATGACAAAAAAAGGTGTATTAGCGTAGGATGCATCGTGGGTTAACCGTCGACTTTTTATCGCTATTGTAGATGTTATGTTTTTGTTTGTCAATTATACAAGTATTATATTCTTTGCAATGAAAACCCTAGAGAAAATACTAACGAGCAAATACATTACACAGTGCATTATTTATGGACCTACATTATTTCATGCATACAAACCTCACTGTTTAAGCATAACGACTGGTTAGCCATTGCGACACTGTGGCTTATTGATGGGCCGTGACGCGAGAAAACTTGTCTTCGGGGTTACCGACGAAGTGAGATTCTAACCAGTCTGTTCAGCTACAGACAATAGCTACAAAATTGGTCTTTTATGAAGTTTTGGTTATCAGAATCAACCTGAGGTTTTCTTTAGCTCTGACTATCTGGGAGTCGTGAGTCCTTTTCTTTGTTACATTATAGTGTGTTTGTTTGATTTTCACATACTTTGCAAGAGATCCAATGAGTTCATGAGTTCATTTTATTTTCGCGAATAGCATTAAAATACATATTAGTGATGTGAAAAGTTCGCGCTTAAGGCAAGGTTTACCTATATCAATAAACTACAGAGTGATTTTGCCATTTCGCGAGGGTTTTATTTTCACAAAACTTCGCATATGCGAAGTTTCGCGAAAATAAAGTCCTCGCGGAAAACTCCGAATTTACGGTAGACTGAACGCCCGAAATTGGTAAAGCCATATTCCATAGCTCATAAATCATTAATATTAACGTAATCGAGGTAAAATAAAAGATGGAACACTATAATACATAATTATATAAGCAGCTTAGTGCGCATGTGCAGTAACTTGCATTTTGGTTTGGTACCGATCTATCACTCATCAGGGAATCTACAAACAGATCAAAAGTGATTATGTTGACTAAGAATACAGACAAAAACTACAGTGCAAAATCCATTATTGTTAGCTGTGACAAATCCCAATTCGCCAGTAAATGGTTGCACGGGCATAGTAGAGAGTAGTAGATCGTTAATAAATGTGCACCTGCATTTGTCCAATCAACTGCTTACTGTAGCAAAATGCGACCAACTACGAAACTATACTTAGTCTACAGTATGGCCGTGGCTGTGAGTCATTTATCCGTTTGATATGTACTGTATATATAAATGTATGCACTCCTAAAACTTGCAAAGCTATGGAATAAAGTTGTATCAAAACAATAAGATTTAAACCTTCATTGTAGAGTACAAAGAAGCTGGCATAAGCTAGCTATTTCTTTGTTTCATCACAAGATGTTAATATGTTTTGAGTGCTTCCCTGTGATAATGCATTGCATAAGAGAGGAAGTTCCACGTGCGTTAAACATTTTTGTATGTTTTAGTTTTGTCCAGTTTGCCAAATTGAAGGCGGATTTTTTATTTACGAATGGAAAACTGTCATGGATGCTCGCGGGAGCCGTCTCCTTGGAGACGGTTCTTTTGGGCACCCAGGACAATTGTTGAAATGGATGGATTTGAGAGTTTCTCCAATATTATACACATTGTTTGATCAGTGTGATATTCAAAATCTAAGTGATTGCGCTGAAATTGATGGATGGGATAGTTTTGTCCAGTTTGCCAAATTGAGGGCGGTTTTCTTATTTACGAATGGAAAAAAATGTCATGGATGCTCACTGGAGCTGTCTCCTTGGAGACAGTTCTTTTTGGGATCCAAGGACAACTGTTACATTAGATGGATTTTATGGTTTCTCCAATATTACGCACACTGATCGGTGTGACATTTAAAACCTAAGTGCATAAATATGTTCTTCACATGCCATTTTGATGTTTGTAAATATGTTGTTTCATGTTCGATTTTAGCTCTTATGCCCGCAATGGGCCTAGAGTAAATAAAAACTTGTTGTTGAAAACTTGTTGAAAGCAACTGCAAAATCTAAAATTAAGCCCCCTCCCCTCTCAGTGGCTTCGCTGATATTTGTTCGAAGATGGTTCTGTTGTTGTTGATTCAATGTTTATCATTGCTCCCAATATTTGTATTGTATTGTGTTTGTATTGTGTTTACAACCAGGCAACCACCAATTTAGCATTTCATTCAAATTAAGAATCTAAAGATTAGATGTCAATAAAATAAAGTTGGCTTTCTATTATTGTCATCCAGGTGCACGCCAAACCACACAAAAACTTGTTCGTTTCTACATGCTCATTACACTGAAATATATAAAATTAGTTGAGAAGTTTGTGAAAGAACGTATATGATAAAAACACTCATTATTTAAATTGACATATGTTGTAGTTGCACATTGGAATTGCCTATGAGGCAATTCCAATGTGTACCAACAACATATGTTACTGAAATTAATGAAACTTATTTGAAATATAAATTTATCAAAAATCATGTCCATTACATGTAGCTTTGCCTCTTTAGAACATGTCAAACTGCCACTCGGCATTAAAATACATGACACTATATGCCAAATTGTTTATATTTACATAACAGCTATACCACCAAATTTGCTTTCATAAACTATGCTTCTGCCAAGCTGGTAGTTGCATGGTTGTATTGTGCAGTAGTAACTGAGCCTTCTAGTTGTGCAATAATTTCGCTGAGGTAGAGAGAGCTGGTTGGTTTACATTATTTGCCTTCTTACTGTTTATTTTGCTCTAGTATTCAGTTTTATGTACTGTTGAGTCCTTATCTTTGCTTAATCTCATTTTCATATCTTGAAATATATGTTCTAGGAGATGATACATTGATAAGTTAGGGGTCTTTCATGCAAACCAAACTTCTATGTGTCTTGATCCAAATCTGAACTAAAAGTGAGGTTGCTGCGACGTGAAACCGGTTTATGCCCTCCTGTAAAATATTTTTACTGACTGTTCCAAGGCAGTGCTTCTTTTGTGTACATTTATGCTATTTCTGTCTTGTTTTTGTTATGCTTTCGTGTGCTTCTGTTAATTGGTGCCTTGTGGTCACCTGCTGGGAAAGGTGTCTCTTGGCTCTTGTTTGTGATGTCTAATTGTGACGTTTTCACTTTCCCATTGGTATCCTAGGTCAGGTGTGGTGCTCGATTGTATCGATTCGTGTTCTTAGCCCTCTTTCCTGAACCCACTTTCTACAGAACTAATTTTGGCTAACGAAATTGAGCTTTTTCGTACATAGTACTACGTGTAATGCGCCTAACGTACATCTGAGGCTTGATTCGATTCTCGAATTGTGCCAGACTTTCCTGATCGTGGTCTCTGGTTGTGGCATTTTCCTAGTTATACTCACTTTTTATATAATGAGAACAGGTGTGTGTAAGCATGAAACCACCCATACTGACTGCATTAGATGGCTACTTTGTAGCGTTTGTTGTCATTGTTGTAGCATATAAACCGGATATTTCATGTCAGACGATACACACATGCAACCACGGCACTACCTATTTTAAAATTCCTCGCCAGCTAAGCTGTCCGTAGGTTAAAATACAGCCTTTTCCATTGGTATCCTGGGTTGGGTGTGGTACTTGACTGTATCGATTCCTGATCTTTGCACCCTTACTTACATTAATTGTCATAGAGGTATATAACAAATTTCATGAAAACGTATTCATTTCACATTGCTTATTTCACTAAAACAAAACAAAGCGAAAAATGTTTATGAACGAAAGTGTATGATTTGCACCCTCTCCTATCCATTGAATTGATGGCGCCGGTAAATGTTGGATTCCAACGTGTACCAACAAAATTAGAATATGTTAACGTGCAGGCGGACAAACCTTTAATTTTACTTCGCCTAATACCTGGCAACGCAGTTATACTGTATAGCTACTCCTGAGAGCTACCGAAATAATGGCAATCATAAAGCCCCTTCTGGTGGATTTTTGATTTTCTATGTATGTATTATGTATCATAAAATTGTTTTCAATAGGAAACAATTTTATAAAACATGTATATTTTGATGGTTGAATAAATTCAATACCACAATACTTACAAATTAGAGACAATATGAAAAGTTGACTATCATTTCAATAAAAATACCTGAATGATTTTTCTCAATAAAATATCGGTTTTATGATATGTTTTATAGCCTGTGACGACATTAAGAGACAACCCTGTCCTCGTTTCAAAATATCATCACTAATATGTATGTGCCCCTGCCAGAGATTCTGAACAGCCTATAAGGCTAAGATTATGCATTTAAAACAATAAACTGACCACCCAGAAAGTATTCATAATTTGAATATACACGCATACGTTATGTTTTTGATTGACTTATCGATTTGAAATATTAACTCACATTTTCTTGCGGTGCTCTTTGTGTAACCTAATTGAATGTATGTCAAAAGCTACAAATAGTTTATAACAATAAAAATAAACATAAAAAGCAACAAAAGTTAAACTAAAGTGCACCTATGTGATTTTGTATATCTTGGCTTAACCATTTATTTATGTATTTATCTATTTATCTATATATTAAGAATATGATTGTGTTCTAGTGCGAATGGCACAGAGTCGTGGCATCGTTTAATATAGTCATATAGGGAATGAATTAGCATCTTGGTTGGAGTTGATAGTCCTTGAGCCAGACACGTAATCGCTGCTTCGTACTGGTTCAGCCCAGGAAGACAGAAATAGTTCTGAGATAACTGAATAATTGTTGATAGGGAGGTAAGCATCAATAGAAATATAATTATCAATCATACAAATATAAGGAAATTGATACCAAAATTGTGTACAGTGCAAATCTACAGCGCTAAAAATGTTTGAGCCGCGTCGGTAAATCGTGTTATTGAATTCAGGCTGAATGTAAAGCCTCGAGGGTCAAATTTTGTTGGATTTTATTGACGATTGCATGCGTTGATCAAACTTATTTTTCTAATAGTCCGAGTATGATATTGTGCAGTGTATTTTACAATGTAGTTCACGACGTAGACAAAAACTCGTACATGTACATTTGTATTGTACAGCACGGAAAATGGTATATATATGGTCGCGAGAATGTGTTATATGACCCTTGACAGAATCGAAGACGCTGATGTCATGTCTATTATGTGAAGAACAAATCGTACACACTCGATCACCATATTAACAGAGGGTTATTTAATACTAATACGATTAACATTTGTCAAGATGACTGCCTCAATACTTCGGATTCGTTGAAATAAAATACTTTTGAATTGTTCGAAATCTTTTAAAATAATATATTTTCAACAGACAATATTGCTTAAGCCAGTTCATATAAAAAGGGAGCTTGTTAATCGTATGTACAGCAAAGACTCAAACGAGCCTGCGCTGAGTGCAGGCTCGCTTGAGTTCTTGCTGTTCCCATGCATAAAGTATGAAAATATAAAATTCTAGATATTTAGTTCCGCTGAGTAATTGTGCATGCTAGTTGTAACTTTAATGAATGACGTGACATCTTTAAGGATCATGTAGGCACCCGTTTTGTATGAACGGACTCAATCAAATAATACTATCCTCTAAGCTAAATGTTCTGCAAGGTTAGGGTAAAACATCAAATGATAGAATTTATGTAATTCACAATAACATGTTTAACGCTTGATCATGTTAATATATTATTCATATTGTTCCTGATGGTTTATCGAAATTTCAAGTCTTTGGTTGGAATTTCGCTTAACCCATGAGAAATGTATGGAACTGTTGTTTTGTGGCTGTGAATTATTTCATCTTAAGTTGAATTCTCTAGATCCACATGTGCAGAACTTTTGTCACCTTGTATATTCAGAGTGCAAAGGTTTAAGGACATCGTTGCGTAGGATGAATTCATAATAAACGGAGTTATGTGACTTTTGATTGAAATTAGAAATCTCTTATGTAATCAACTCATCGGACCATGTCTACAAAAATGTATTCTGGAATTTATGAAGGAAACTGGTCTTATAGTTTCTATGGAGATCAACAAGGAATCGCTATCACAGAACGAAAGGGACAAACAGAGCCATTTGCAAAACTCGAACCTAATAGTAATGCTTATGTATCTACGGACAAAGCGCAAAACACATTGAAAGAAGATGTGCATTTGTTGGATTCTTTGAACGGCAATGTAAAACAGAATGGATTTCAAGGGGAAAGGGATACAGATTTAGTTATAAAGAAAAACAATACTGATGCCGAAGGAAACATCTCTCATTTAAGTCCTGATACACCCCGCCCAGGCTCTGGCCAAATTTTGGATAGAAATATAAAGTTAAATGAGCCCTTGCAATATAGGGAAAGATACAACAAATATCACCATCAGCAAAATAATTTAAATAATAATCAAACCAATGAAAATGAAGTTGATTGCAAGGAAAAATATACTCTTGCTAAGCAGGAAAATGCTGATAACGGGAGAGCGTATGATAGAACAAAGCAGGAAATTGAACAATTCAGAAGAAGGCTAAGAGAAAAAGCCCGCCAACAAAATCGTAGACAAAAAGAACATGCTCAACAGAGACAGGTTTTGCAGAACTGGGTGTTGAAAAAGAGTAACGGTCAACGTCACCAGAGGAGTCAAAGTACTAGTGATTTACCAAGAATAGGTAGACCTGGATTCTTAGAGGACATTGTAGAAGATGATATAGGGGGCATTGATAAAGGTCAGTGACACTCTTTTATTATTGTGGAAAGATATATTGTTGCTTTTACAAAGCAACCATTTGCAAGTTAATACCTATACCAACCCTGTAGTCTTCTCCAACCCCACAGTATGTACGTGTTAGCTCCCTTTAATTAAACTTAAGCCCTAAATGTTTTGGTTGCTGTTTTCCCCAAGGCATTTAGTAATGACCTATAATGTCAGTTCAAGTTTTGGAAGATCAACTGAATGAGAAAAAGATAGATTGTCGCTTGTTTGAATATTTCTAACATGTGTCTGAGTTGTGCTCTTACACCAAAATCTCTTTGTGTCTTAGAGTAGGCTATGGTCCTATGCTGGTTAATTGTAAAAGTACATATTAGTCAAACAAGCTGTTTATTTGAACCACTATCTTATACCATAAAATCAAGACCAGACAGTCTCAATACGTTTATATCTGAACTAAAATGAAGACAAACGTGTTTTTCGTACTTAGACTGTTTTCCTCGTGTCGTGTCCAAGACAATGCTTTGGAATGGACATAACCTAAAGCCACTCACCGTATTTCCTAATTCCACTGACCGTTTTAAGCAAATTAAGACTTTATTAATACGTAGACGTAAACAGTAACCAGAAAGAAGAATCCATTAGTGCATACAAGTTAAGCCGACGGCAAAACGCATCTTAAGTCTGCTTGATGTTCCATTTTGACTGCGAAACATTTAATCTCGAATTCGCATTGCTTAATATGTTGAGTGCCAAAATTAAAGTTATTTGGATAGGAAATCATAGAGCAGTCTGATCAGGGATTATTTGGGGATATGTTATTAAAAAGGTTATCCTGTAGCAGAAAAAAACCCACCATAGGACTAAAGTGTAGAGTGTGCACGTTTTCTGGGCCGGACAAGCTTATTCTGATAATTTAGGCCTCATCAGTGACCCTATAATGCTTTCATACTTCAACAATAGAATCCATTCTACAAAAAGTGTAAGCTTGTAAATGTTTGAATGTCATATCATCGTCAGAACGTCATAGCCATGCACAACGTTTTTTTTTTTCAAACAAAAGCATCAGCGAAATGATTAGTCTGAGCCAAAACGTTTGCTCGTGTGACATTATGCTAGCTGATACGTGGTCATGTTAAGCACTCTTTACTTAAATTATTTGTTCAAATTGCATGTAGCATAATGCTTTTGAAACATGGATTTTCGCTCATTCAACATGGCTTCAAACATCTATGCGCATATATTTGTCAGTTATGCAAATGAACTCTGTATATGGAAGACTACTGGAAAGTGAACCATTACATCTCGATCTTTGCTGCATAGAATTATTGTGATCCTAAAGAGTGTGAGGTGTTTTATATAGTCCCGTTTTATCAGACTGGCCCCAGTCCTTAAAACAATTTTTCATCAATGTGTCATATCATATACTTGTAGCCAGCCTAACTCTGATGGCTCTGTTTTAAAACAGAGCCATCAGAGTTAGGCAGGCTACAAGTATATGATATGAATCATTGATGAAAAATGGTTTTAAGAACTGGAGCCAGTCTACCGTTTTATGTGTGTTTTTTTTTGCCTTTCTTAATTGTCAATTATCTAATAGTTGTTTGCTTCGCTAAGATGTTTGATTTAGGGATAGGGATTTGTGAAGTTGTTAGATGTTAGTTTGACTGTTGTCAAGTGCCCTATCATCTTCGTGTAACAGGTTGACATGTGACCTATGATTGTGGTATTTGAAGGTCTTATACACTTGTGTTTTGAGCACAAGCACTGTGGTTTATTGTTACTTTTCATGGGCTAATCCATAGGGGGTGGGGTGGCAGGGGGCCGGACCCACCACCTGGGAAATCACAAGTGGTTATATATAGGTTTCCTTAGAATTCTGGTACGGACCCCTGTGAGAAGCAATCGGACCTCCTGCGAAACACGTTGATCGCTAAAAAAGACGTTGCCAGGACCCAAAAACCTCCTTGACAGAATTTATTGCATCCGCGCATATTTTCCTGATAAATTTATTACATATTATTTAATGCTATAATTTAATTTTAACCCCAACTAAGTAGCTGGCATGACCAGTAGTTGCGTCGCTTTAACTCCTTTTGTACCAATGAAGTGTCCCATAAAGTTTGATGCAGTTAAGCCGGGATGGTCCATTATGTATATAGAGGGGTCACAAGTTATAATTTTTCTCTTCCTGAAGATTGAATTTGTCTTAGAAAACAGGACAGTCTCTAATGAAATGCCGCCGTTTGCGAAAGTAACCATTTAGGGGTTTCAAGTATAAAAAGGATTCAGTTATCAAAATACATGAATACCTAATATATTTACTGTAGGGTTTAGGGTGTTTTAATTGAAATCGTGTTCAACTTTAAGTCTTTGAGTACCAACAGGAAAAAAACAGGTGCAAGCAAAATAGTCCTTGATCATAATGTTCTTACAGGAGCAATGTTATCATAGTCTGCTTGCATTATTGAGCATATTACTTATTGATAAACCGAATCGTTTACTGAAACTACATCAACTGGAACGTTCCAAGTTAGAAAATCAGCAGTTAAATGGGTAAATTGATTATTTAACAATCGGCACAAATCTAAAATTCACTTTATAAACTATTTATACAGACTATCTGTTAATACGATCAGCAAATATTTCAATTATCAAAACTTGCTCTTTGGACTTTTAGCATGCCTTTTTATACTAAGAGATAAGAGTGCGCAATTAAATATTATTTTTATTATTCCTCGAGCTGAACATATGTTGTGGGTACTTAAAAGAACCGTCTCAATGAGACGGTTCTTTTGATCATCAAAAACAAATGTTTAAACTGTTGGGTAAGAAATTATTCACAATATAACTCCCAAAATTTTGGTTTAACATTGTACGATTTTATTTTTTATTTCAAGTTTAGTTTGAATGCCTGACAATAAGCATTACATAGTACAAATAGCTATGTTAATAAGTGTGTCTCTTATTTACATGAGCAGTTCATATTCGAGGTTCTTTGATGAAAAGATTGTTTGACCAGATTTTGTTTCACGTATGAATTTCTCAATTAATTTTGTTCTAACAAAGTTTAGAAATACTTTACGATACATACACTTAACAACACTTATAAGTGTGCACAAATGAATGGAGCCGTATCTTCATAAACAGAAGTCATATCATTTTGAAATTTTCAACAAATATAGATGGCATTCATGACCTGATATTCCATAAATTTTATTTTTCATAAATCTTAAACTTTTAAAATGCGAAATCAAAATTCAAATATATCGTAAAACCAAAGTTCACAGTTTTCTTCGTTTTAGAATTTATCTATATATGACATTTCATTTATGCATATCATTTTATAGTTAAGAATTTTTGAATAAAACTAGGTGGGGTAAGTTTTGGCTCAGTTGCAAGAGATATCCCGTGGGAATTCGTACTGAAAAAAACGTGCTCATGATTTTGGGATGGACTAAACCGCCGTGTTTGGAGATCAAGGGCTATTCTGACCACACTGAATGAACTGAGAGCAAAAATTCTCTACGACAGAATTACGTTCAGCGTCATGTGACGTCAATGAGACGGCATTGTCTGTAGATTAGAGTAGGATTGCTCATAGGAGCATGTTTAGCAGAATTAATTCTATCTCACTAAATGTAGGCGTTCACTTGTAAGATAAGTATATCATTATGAGACAGTTCATTTAAATAGGAACGACACCAGCATCTACCCTATAGATGTAGATTTAGGCAAGTGCAAAAAGTGACTAGATTGTGTTTTGGGACCTATGTTTTTGTCTTTAGTAATGCTCACAGATGATTCAACCATGTAAGGTGGAATATCCACAATGTGTCAACATTCTTGTTTAATTGTCTCAATTATTAAATATCTAGTTTTAAACTAAAACAAACATTCTCTGCTTTGGGGTAGATACTGTGAATTATATTTATCTAACAAGACTACATGTATCAATATCATTAACTTTGTAAAACATTTTATAAATTTTATGGAAGTTACAATGAGCTGATCATGCTGATTGTTATTGATTTTGAATCTTTACTGCGAACCCAGTATTCCAAGTGATTTGGTTTATAAATTCAAAACACTAGCTGGGAAACCTAGTTTTTATTAATAATAGTTATCTAACTTTTATACAATTGCATAATTTACTATAAAATTGGGGAGGGTTGTAGTATATAAAACAAGGTTAGCTTTTTCATTTTTTCATGCATTTCAAACTCTGACTATATGTACTAAGTTCTGAATAGCTGAGAGGAGTAGATATCTTTACGACCTTTCGTGTTCAGAAGTAAGCAGGTAAGCAGGGAAGTGTATACTAACGTATATCAACGTCGCTTACGCGATGGTGAATATGCTTGGATATCGCTGTACGGAGGCACATGATAATGAAACCTTCATGCACATGTATATAGTTGTGTACAAGTATACACTTGTATCCACTTCAACGGTATGATATGAAGACATGTTATATGTTCAAGGTAGCCTTTCATCTCACACCAGTACAGCATAACTGCCCATGTACCTTTCACATTTGGTAAACAAACTCGGACTGGCCAGTTAACGATATGCCAATCAAAGTGAATTAATGAGTGTAAATGCTTATACAGGGCTCGTTCAGTAAGTATCGTGTATAGATCATATTTGGTCTGATATTGTTGTGTTTGTTATCTACCGAATAAACATGTAAACCTAACAAAAATACTGTAGTACCGAACCGAACACATGACAGATGCTTTAACAGTGGCTATACGCTAGTGTTTTGTCTGATACTTTTTTCCAGTAGAGCGCAACTCAAATTTAAACTTTCGTTTTATATTTTATGAATTAAAGTACACAGGACCAGATTGATTTAACTTCAAAAAATCAATAGTTTAGGTTCAAAGGTGCCGACACGTGTACACTTGTACCTTTTTTTCGCCTTTTATCAGTGCACCCCGTTCCACGATCTTCTTCGTAGTACATGTATGCACTCTTGCATTTTTGCTGGTCTATAGAAACACTTTTGGATCAACTTGTATCATCAAAGAAGTTCTAGCGATAAGGCGTATATTTACCCTAGTTGACATGATTACAAACAACAAATTTTCAAATTGCCCTAATGTTTGTAAAATTGGTGTAGTTTGGCTGTAACAAAAACGTTTCAAAGCAATTCACCATTTACAATACTATGAAACGTGCACTTTCTACTCCCACCCCTCATTTTACGTCTTTATACTGGGTGCCGTTTAGACCAAACTTTGAGTAAATGCATTGCTAGTTTTAAAAAGTAAAAGTGCTAAAATGTTAAGGATAGGAGTGCTCTGCATTTCCAAAACCTTACCGTATTCCTTCTGCGTAAAATGAGGGGGGGAGTAGAAAGTGCAGGTTTTCACGGTATTGTAAAGAGAGAATTGCTTGAAAACGTACTTTGTTGCTTACTATGCATATTTACTGCTGAACTACACCAATTTTAAAAACAATAGGGCAATTTGAAAATTTGGTGTTTGTAATCATGTCAACTAGAGAAAATATACGCCTTATCGCTAGAACTTCTTATTTTTATAGCTATAGAAAAAAGTTCATAATTAGACTTGCCGTGTAAAGGGGCGGAGGAGGATGGGGCTAAAATGCATCGTATTTCCTGGGTTATGCAACCAGTACTACATGTACATGTCTCCAGTAACAACTGAGAATTGGAATTCTTATCGCGTCACCGAGAAGCCAGTGCTCTGGGGGTTTTAACAAAAATTGAGACTTCTAGACTACTAGGTCACCATTAGACTGGCTCCAGTCCTTATAACAATTTTTTATCAATGTGTCATATCATATACTTGTAGCCAGTCTAGCTCTGATGGCACAGATCCATCAGAGTTAGACTGGCTACAAGTATATGATATGACACATTGATGAAAAATGTTTTAAGGACTGGAGCCAGTCTAGGTCACCATTTGTGCATATTTGATGACTGATTTAGTGCATGGATTGGCATTATTTTCCTTTCTTTGTGAATGTGAGCAGCAGCGGCTCTGATGAGACTGCGCGGATGCGCAGGCTCGCCTGAGCATTTCACTGCTCGCATATGCGATAAGTATCAACATCTTATAAGCAGGCACAAATGCTTTGTATAGAATATATAACTTTTAACATGTTTAAAGGACGTGTAACGTTATTTCCTTCTACCGATTAACGGTCTCTCAGAACTTTTATAAATATGCATTCTTCAAAGATTAACCGCAGAATAAACTACAGACAGTCTGATAAGCCCCAGTTACACTGTCACGATTCAAGCCCCGATTCACCACGACTCATCCCGATTTGAGACAGATGGTAAAATCGGGGTGCATCGGGATGCGTCGGGATGGAAAAAAAGAAATTTCAGCATCAATACGATGTCTCACGATGCTCCTACGATGTCTGCACGATTCATCTACGGATCCACTACGACTCATGACGGCAGCGCTACGATTCACCACGGTGGAGCTACGAATGCTCACGATGCCTCCGCGATTCGATACGGTGCTAGTACTATTCAAGCCGGTAGCGCTACGGTAGCGTCACGACCTCCCACGAATGTGCACGATTTAGTGGTTGTCATGCGACAGTCCTAGGGGGGAGGGCTTACTCTCATTTTTTCTCCATATGTAGGTTCGGGCCCAGCATCTACCGTTCACCCCCCCCCCAAAAAAAAAAAAATCAGGAATTTCAAGCACCCCCCCCCCCCCTCCCAAAAAAAATTAAATTCTAAATTTTAGCAACTAAAAAAATATTCCCCATTCTGTACATTGACCTTAAAAAAGACCCTAAAATGCATAGAAATGGCCCCTAAATATAGTCCAATATTGTGATGACCCCACCCCCCAAATATTCACAAAAATTTAATACCCAAAAAATATTCATTTTTCTGAAAACACCAAAATATATTATAATTCAAAATTTTGAACCCCTCCCCCCAAAAAAAAAAATAAAAAATAACCAAAGCCTACGTATGTATGAAAATATCAGAGTAACCCCCCTGGGGTGACAGTTTGCCAATATCATTATCTCTTCAACCTTAGACGCTGTCAGTCATTCCATAAAAAAGAAAAGCTGCGGGAAAATCAAAACAGTCACCGGACCCACGGGCTAGGCTCAGTCCTGTCCCAAGTCCAGTGTCATGTCCAGTTGTATCAGATGACTTCCAGTTCAAGCTGCAAATTCACAATTTGAAGTCTCTGGACATAATCCATGATGCGCTGCACTAAGATTGAGCCGTGACGTGTGATTTCCATCAATATGGCATTTTGCATGTGTAGACTCAGACAAGCTTGTGCAGCCTCCTTTTTAGCTTAGAAACTCCAAATTATGTTCGGTCAGTTTCCTAAGGGTCATAAACTATTCAAGCAACTAGCAAATGCTCTGATCAGACTGCGCGTATACGCAGGCTGGTCTGATCCTTTGCTGGTCTCACATACCACATTGTTGGAAATCTCATGTCGCGGCTCAATTCATTTTTGAAAATGATTTTCAGCAATGATACCTCTATTTTTATACCAGAATCTTGTGTCAGTGATAACCCGATTCGCTACGAACGCACACGAACGCCCACGAATGACCACGAATACTACCACGGTACCACTAGGAATGATCCCGATCCCGCTACGGTAGAGCTACGATTTAGGCCGCGCCCACAATGCAACACGATTCACCCCGACGAGTTTAAACGGTTTAAACTCGTCGTAGCCGTGTCGTGGAGGTTGCCGAATCACCAGGAGTCTTCACGAATCACCACGGTACTACTAGGATTCGCGCCGATGTCTCTACGGTGCTGCTACGACTCATGCCGATGCATCACGACTTGATAAATCGGGGTGAGTCGTAGCTCCGTCGTGGCCAAAATCGTGACAGTGTAACTGGGGCTTAACATCTAAATATGTCGATTATATTTAGTGGGGAGTTGTATTGTTATATTTAGCAAAAATTTCAATATATTGATAAAGACTTCAGGAATGAAAATTGAAAATTTTAAACTCGTTAATAATTTCACTTCATAGACAGATGTACTCGTACTATCTGCCTTCTTGTTCGCTGAATTAATTGTGCCTCAACACGAGAAAACTGACCGTTCGTAGTATGTGAACAACGAAGGCACAGACCAGCTTGCGCGTCTGTACAATCTGACCAGCGCCTTTGTTACTCGCTCTCAGGCTCAAGAAAGCAGAATACTTACATTTGCCATATGCATTATTTCAGTATTCTAGCTAGCCTCTATAGCTGAGCAGGCCCGTTTGAGCATTACCTGGTAGGCATATTTTCTCATGTCGTGGTTCATTTTGAGGCACTATGTTAGTTCCATATGATGTGGATCACATACAAATGTAAGTGCGTTTACGGATGTGAAGCCCGCTGGCACGTTAAGGGCTTTTTGACTTGGGGACGTTATATTGTTAATTTCATACGCACGACCTTTATGTTTACAGTTTTTTTTTCTACTTCCTGTAAAGTTGGGTTCAGTCTTAACCTGAAATTGATGTGTGATTTTCATTAAGTTTATATAAGCTGCCGGCCATTGCCGACCACAATACATAAGATCATCAAATAGAATATTTACAACGTACGCTGAAAAGTAAATCACAATTCATTTAAAGCTGCATACTCTGTAACTATGAACATTTTTCGAAAAATTTATTTTCTTTTTAAATCATTTGTAAAAGTAGAATTAAGCTATGTTTTCACAATAAAAATGTTCAGTACAGCTGAAAATTGCGTGGAAAAGTGAAATATCTTATCAAATAGGTGTTTTTTCTCTTGTTGGTAATTATTTGCGTCCCTCCAATAATTCTACACCGTTGAATTTTAGCATAAATGCAGATGTTTTGATGGTGATAACTTGTTAAGATTTACCAAAATGGTAAAATGTTTACCTGAATTTGAGTATTTTTACTGTGTTCTTGAAAAATAAAAACATTATTTTTAAAATTAGAAGATCAAAAGTTACAGAGTATGCAGCTTTAATAGACTTGACAATGCTATATTTTGTATCTTTCTATAATTAAGTTGAAAGAAAACATTTCGTCCATAGATTTAAGATAGAAGACTCACGATTGATTTACAAGTATGCATGTATATATACAACAACGATTACTTATATGTTGCCGCTATGAAATGTGCATTCGTTGTTAATTATTCAATCTCTAACTTACCCAACGTGTTATCACATATGGGCTATGATCAGAGACAAAGGCCCGTAACCTACGGACAGCCAGAACAAAAGAGAAGTACGAGTTTAGCATCGCAAACCGAGTCAAAGAAAGTGTTGGGTAAAGTAAGAAAGATGGCAATGATCAGGAATCGATACAACCAAGTATCACACCTGACCCAGGGTAGCATATGGGAAAGTGACAAAAAAACAATTAAATTAAACATCACAAACGAGAGTCAAGAGGTCAGCCCTTACCCAGCAGGTGACCACAGGGCAGCGAAAGCATGACAAGCACGAGACATAAATAACTCAAATGATCCACAAAAGAAGACCGCCTTGGAACGGTCATAAAAAATACTAGAGGTCTTCAACCGGTTTCACGGCGCCAAACTCATCCTTAGTTCATATGCGGATCAAGACACATAGATGTTTGGTTTGCATGAAAGACCCCTATTTTATCCATGCCTCATCTCCTAGAACATGTTAAATATTATTACATGCTACAAAATGCAGATACTTTTCTTGACGATAACGCATACATGTACATGTAGTAGCTATCCCGAGTAAAACGCATACAGGAAACCCTATGTTTTATTATTCTGTACTTGCTTGGATTATTTAGTGCAGTTGGGGTTGTTATCAGAGTCAGAAATCGGTCATAAGAAATATCAAAGAAAAAACATCTGATAAGCCATTCCGTTACTTAATCATCTCTTATTCTATTGACAAAATCTAAAACTTATTTCCATATATATATCCATCAGTACCTACATACCATGGGGATAAGCGAGACAAAATTAGCCAAGATATGAACAACACGGACACAGCATCAGGTCAAACCTAGACCTTCTGTACTCGATATCTATCGAAGTATGTCAGTGCACTGACTGCGAGATCAAAGGCCATTTCTTTTCGCATAACGTTGACTTTGGTTTCCTTTGAGAAAGTACGTTTGATTCACACATTCAGGCCTCCAGATAAGATAGCGTAATTCCAATGCGTTGTCTTATTACTTAAAGAGGCTAAGTCTGCAACTATGAACATTTTTCGAAAAAATATATTTTCTTTTTAAATAATTTGTAAAAGTAGAATTAAGTTATGTTTAAGAAATAGATCAGCTCCAGCAGTGAATTGTTGAGCAATAATTCACTGTTTGGAGGTCAGTTGTAAAGAAGATCAAATCACGAGCGCGCAGCGCGAGTGATTTATCTTCGTACAACTGACCGACAAACAGTGAATTATTACTCAACAATTCACGCACTGGAGCTGATCTATTTCGATTCTAACACATAATAAACGACGAAAACACATTCGAAGTCTTCAGCTTCTTCCAACTTTCCGCCATTGCACTGAAGAACTCCCGCCAATAATTAGACTACGTCGCATACGCTTACATGTTATTGTAACGTCTTTCAAGCGTAAAAACGACGTTACACCGTCTAACGCCACGAATGACGTCATTTTTCAGTGACGTCAGCTATCACATACTTTAGCAGTGAATTATTGTCCGATATATCACAGTTTGTTACCGTTGACTCTATAGGCGAGGTGTGTTAGAATTCACAATAAATCTGTTCACCAAAGCTGAAAACTGCATGGAAAAGTGAATTATCTTATAAAAACAGATGTTTTTCTCTTGTTGGTAATTATTTGCGTCCCTCCAATAATTAAAGACAGTTAATATTTAGCATAAATGTTGTTGTTTTGATACTGATAATTTGTTAAGATTTACGAAATTGGTCAAATATATACCTGAATTTTATTTTTTTGCTGTGTTTTTGAAAAATAGAAAAATTATTCCTAAAATTAAAACATCAATAGTTACAGACTATGCAGCTTTAACCAAAACATATGTTGAGGGTACCCAAAAGAACCGTCTCAAAACACATGCTAAAACTGATGAGTACGAAAATATTTACAATTTTACGGATCAATTATTTTGCTTTACTGTTGTGCCAACCAAAAGTGACAGTGACGCAACATTTTGTAAACAATTGTTAAGTAAATCATTAACTTGTACACTCCACTTGAGCTAACGAGAACCGATAGATCACTTGTGTATTAATCCTATCCGTATTATTCATTTGTGACCTCTCAGTATTGACCTTTGGTCGAGTCCATGTTCCTGGGTTGAGCAGATAATTTACCGTTAACTGTTTGTAAAAAATCTTTATATCCTTAAAAGCTAGATTCAATTTATATCTCTCTCATTGGTTCAGTGGTTAAAACGCTCCCCTGAAACATGCGAAGTCGTGAGTTCGAGCCTCAATTCGGACTTGCTTTTTTTCTTGCAATTTAATTGCATATATTGATGTTTATTTTAATGTAGGAAAGTAAAATATTTTTTTTGTGCGTTGGGTACGAATCCCTCATTGTATCCAGCATCTTTCACCTGAAAATATAAAAGTTAAGCATATGTAGTACGAAGAATAAATTAATTTTATGTAAAGTGAAATCAACAGACAGTAATATGCACGGTCAACGTTGAATGTTTGCTAATTTGAATGAAACACTCTTCCTTAAAAAAGTGGTTTAGCATGCCAGTGGCTAGGGAATGACATATGCATGCAAAATGTGATCAAAATATACTATGTGGTCAAGAGCTATGAATATTTTCACGAACTGCTAACGGACGGACGAGCGGACGAACTCAAATAGTGATTATAGTGCAGACCTTAGGGTCGTGCAATGCCACTACTCTTAACTAACCTTTAGAAAAGGGTATCTTTAGTCCAGTAGTACTATTTTGTCAGCATTTCGGTACAGTGTGGCTGGTATGAACGTAAGTTTCATCTGTATTAACGACTGTGTAACTCGCCTCTCCCAACTCCCTGACAATGTGACGATATCTGATCCTGCTGAGGTCTACATCTTGTCTCTCCATCAGCACTTTTTGATTCACCCCACAGCGTGTGTAATCAGACTTCGTATGAAGAAGATCTTTGCGAGACCGACCCTTGCTGCCAGTGTAACCACTACTCTGTTTGAGCTCTGTCCTTGGCAGAACCTTCTTCAAGGAGTACATGCTGGCGATGGTCCTCCGTACAACACCCTGGCCAAAGTCATCCAGTGAAACTTTCGACGTAGATGACGGTGGTTGCTCTGGTTGCTGCTGCTCGTCCTGTGTCTTCTTCTTCTCTTCCACAATGTTCTGAGCGGTAGATCTGCTAACGCCAGTGAGTGCTGCAGGCCTGTCCCATACACGATTCAGTGACAGTTTCATTCCAGACTTCTTTTCCTCCATGCAGAACTTGTACACGTTTTCAATAAAAGCTCCTGCATCGTCGCTGTATCGCCATACAAGCCTCGCCATTTTACTGAGTGAAGTCGCTTTACATGTGCATGATACAATAAAACATGCTTTTTTCTGCAAATATGTAAATCGCAAAAAAATCCTGCTTCTTTGCAAAAGCAAAAAAAAAATAATTAAATAAAAAAAAGTTTTACTGGGGCTCGAACCCTCAACTTTGGGCTCAAACCCCCAACTTTGTTTTCAGATTCTTTGAGTACAACCGTTATACTTACTGCGCCATCGAATCGCTTGTTAAAAATCATTTGTAAATACGAATACCTGCATGGCATAACGTTGTAACACCCCTATTTTATGGAGCAGTTCATTATTGTTAGTGCAGTCACGCCCTGATGCTTTTAAGGCTATTATAGTGATCTATCTATTATAAGTCCCTGATAACTTTGTAAACAAAACATGACGTTACTGTCACTATTGACTGGTAAGACAGTACTTTACCGGTGGTAATAAGAAATGTAGAAATTTTAAGGCTCAAATCAGTCTGCTGATCTACCATGTCTACAGAGGTGAATTAGCACTCTAGTGATCTTCAATCAGCTGATAATTGGCAAAAGTAGAACATAAACCCAATCTAGAATAATAAAAAGTACAGTACAAAAGCGAATGAGTATGACCAGAAAATGCCACATACCAACCCATGCATTGGCGTAGCTCCCTCTACGCAGTTACGCACGTGCGAAATAAGAATAGTAACATTCAAGGGAGGTAACCAAATGTGGTAAAAGTGATTCTCCATACCATAAGGAACTGTTCTTAAAGGAAAAAATTCGCTCCCTCTGGGAGCAAATTCTTTCCTTTAAGAGAAGTTCCTATTTTGAAAGGGACGCAATTGAAGAGAATCACTGCTTGATCCATCCAAAAGTCTCCCTTTGATGTGCGTAATTCTTTCAGCGTTCTGGCTACGCCATTGCCATGAAACCATGATTAATTTGAGACTTAAGAATACACATACAAAAGCAAAGCAAAAATACAATTAAAGAATCTTTCTCAGCGAAATGATTGTACTACTAGAAAGGATCATAAAACAAGGACCAAACTATTGTCTGCGCAGGCGCGATACTCATATTATCGACCTGTGTGCTATGGGATGTCGGGTATGTGTCAATACGCGGTATGCATTACTCAAAACATCTACATTAAAAAGTAACAAGCAATAAATGATTATAAATAATCCATCTGTGGAGACATCTAGTCATCTTTGATAGCAAAACCATACCAATGATAGGTATGACGGTATTCGGCCATAAACTGACCATATTTTATGAGCTAAATCATTTTTGAAAACTTTCTTCACACGGCCATTTCAGAGAATCAGGTTCAGTGACACGTGATCATGGTGATGACGCTACTTGATCAACGATATTGAACTAACCAATCGGGCGAATCACATGACATTGTGACGCGTTTGGTAAACAAATATGTCACATATTCCCACAATGCTCAACTCAGACAGGTCAGTATTTGAACAAATGCTTCCTGCCAAGACAATGAGGACCAAACCCAGAACCCACGTGACACACATCTTACATAATACATTAGGAGTAAAAGTAAACAATGGACTTACATGTACAACAACAAAAATTGCCGCCAAAATAATACTAGTAGCAACAGCTACAGGTAAAATAGCCTCTTGAATTTTAACTTTGGTGGTACAGTAAAACCTGTGTAAAACGGCTACTCAAAAAAACTAAACAAAGATCTTAATGATAAATGGTAGCTTAATGAAGTTCGAACGTATTGCAGAATGCTCCCCTTTGAGCATTCTGCAATACTTTTGACCTGCATTAAGCGAAACCAATTTGTTTCAAGAGTGGCCGTTTTACACAGGTTTGACTGTACATGTAAGAAGTATCGCTTAACTCGAACTTAAATGTGTTAATGTTGGCTAGTCTTATCCTTACCGATTTCGTAACACCATGTTTAGAGAGTACAAGACAACTTCTGGACTAGATTTTTAAAAGAGAACAAATGAAACATGACAGGACCAAATGATTTTTACATAGCACGCCAACCTTCTGAACTTGTATTTCCCCAAAGACCTACCGTAGTATAGAGTATCTACCGGTCTATTATATAGCCTTCAGTTCAATTTGTTAGAACCAGATTGACAGAACTTTGCTTTTATATCCTTGAGATACATAGTACGACAATTGAGTAAGCAAATGAGATTTCGGTACATGATGTGTCGTGTTGTCGAGTAACGACGGCTCATTCGAGCCTGTGCAAGAGCGATCGTAAAAATTGGGGTGAACATACATCATTAAATGTAGGCTAGTCCAATCCAAAAAATAATGTTGTTATATTCAAATGGTTTGCTTTAACTGAAGCTCAAATATTATATTCATCTGCGTTTCCATTTGTTCATAATTCATGGCTTTTGTGGATCTTTTTAGTTTTTGTTCTGTCTTGTGTTTGCTATGTCTTTGTGCGCGTCTGTTTATATGTGTTTTGTGGTCATCTGCTGGGAATGGGCTGACCTCTTGGCTCTCGCTTGTGGTGTCTAACTGTGAGTTTGTCACTTTACCATTGATGTCCTGGGTCAGGTGTGGTACTTGATTGTATCAATTCCTGATCTTTGCACCCTTACTTACTTTTATAAATGTATATGTATATGCAACATCATACCACTCGTTGCCAGGACCCATCTGACGGAATTTTCTGGACCCGCACATGCATGACTGATGACATTGACCTTCACTAATCGTCCTTATGGCATTTCCTACTAGTGCTACAATTTGGCTCTGATCTGTTTTAGGGTATTTTTGCATTTACAGGTTTATTAACTCTCTGTCAGCATACTTTTCTAACTGTGTTTTACATTACATGTAGCATTTAGTGGACTACTGTTGGCCCACCGGTAAAACACCATCAGTTACGCTGGCGAGCCGTCAGTGACCGGAGACTGTATGTGACGCCATATTCCATCTGGCACTGTTTGACGTTGTCTCTTGGCGAAATAAGGACCATCCGTCAGTTTCCGGATATATTAATCTCATCTTGAACGTGTTGTTGGAAACAGAGCGCCAATACCATCTTTCAAAATTTTCGAAAAAAAATAAGGTTACTGGTATATCAAAAGAAATATATTGCCTTGTTTGTTAATTTTGAAAAAGGAGCAAAATTTGAAATTGCCGTCTGCTGCACATTATAGGTGGCACTTTATTGGTTAAGATCCAAATGGTGTACAAATTTAGAACATTAGCCAATTAGCCTATTAGCTATGTCTGGAGGTGGGGGAGATTACGACAATTTTATATCATGGACATGTAATAGAATTATGTCTGGTCACGTAAAATCTGCGATTTACCGTGTTAACCCCATAATACAAATGTACAATTGATAATATTCTTTTAATGGCCTCGCGTTATGCGATGTGGTTTGCCTATGTCCCATAAAAAGGACGCTAGGCTTATATGGGTTAAGTTAAAATCACTACTGATACCTGGGCATTTTTATCCATATTTTTCTTCATTTTCTGTATTCTGCTTTTTCATTTATTAATGATGATATACAAGGGCTGTTCAAATATGAATGCAAGTAGCTTCATAAACAAACTTTCTTCACATATATGCTACGACAAAATGTAATACCTTTCTGGAAAGAACTATTTGTCGCATTTAAAATGGCACCAAACATAAAGAAACACTATCTATATTTTTCGAGTTACAGACGCTTATATAAAGGCTATTCCTGTATACTGAAGTTTTTCTGAAGCAAATTGCAACACACGTTTTGTTACATGTGCGTATATAGTGTCATATCTTTGTAAGTTTGAGACAAAATGGCACCAAATTTTAGATGCAAGTTTAAGGTACATTGGCAAAGTTGCTTGCCGCAAAAAGTTTACATAATCCTGTTTCGATCTCCAGTAAACAGGCATGTTTGTGACGTCATTAATTTTATGATAAACGTCATCTTGAGTTATCTACTGGTGATGCAATAATGAATATCGTTGTGTCCTTTTCTTTGCTTTTTGCTTAAAACATGCTTCATATGTCATAAGGGAGTTTTCACAACGCTCCGTCGTCTATTTACAGAGTTATAACATTTTATATCATTTTACAAGCATTTATTTGCTTCTTAATGATATGTTTACATTAATTAAAATGTGTTCAAAATGTCTAGTCCTCAAGACCAGGTGAGTAATTGTATTGTGAATAATACATATCTAGTTCTATAACCCATTCATTTAAGGCAGTTTTGACTTAATAGAAATGCTTTTCAGCGTTTAAAAATTGCCAACTATCCTTCAAAGATTTGTAGCAACAACTCAGTATGAGCAATCAGCATACTGTCTTTGAGTTAAAACTAATTTAGATGTTGTTTCATGTTTTCTTTAGAGATAAGCGTGATTGAAAACTGAAAGGTGGTGTTTTGTTTACCATTAAATTTGTAAACATAAGGAGACTTTAGTGAAAACGATTCGTTGTAATTTAACAAAAAAATGTCAGATTTTCGCAACTTTCACAGAATCATAAGATAAGTATATTGGGATACTTCCTTAAAAATGTCAATAAATTCCACCTATTCATCAAAGAATTATACGCTCTTCTATATCACTGGTATATGTTTGAAGCATTGAGTTTGTTAGCATACTAAGGTGCCCCTCATTCAAAGGGATATAACTCGATAAGTATACTGTATTTTTCTTTAAGTCTGGTGCCAGTTTAAAGGTGCCATATAGCCCTTTATAGAAACATATACCATTTTGTCGTAGCATATATGTGACGAAAGTTATGAAGCTACTTGCATTCATATTTGAACAGCCCTCGTAACAAAAAAAAACAAAAACGAAGTAGCCGTTTTGTGTTCGTGCTTTGGCACGTCTATTATATGGGCCTCGTCGCGACAAAACCTGTCTTCGGGGTTTCCGACAAAGTGAGATTCAAACCAATCTCCTCAGCTACAGAGACTAGCTAGAAAAATGATACTTCGCTTGTAGCAGGCTCGGGTATGGTACTTTCTAAAACGCGAATAACAAAGGCGCTGATCAGACTGCGCGGATGCGCAGGCTGGTCTGCGCCTGTGTTGTTCGCAAACCTCCGAAGACAGGTTTTCTCGCGTCGAGACCCATATGGTAACTTATGATTTCTGTTTATTGTTACTCCCTTTGTGGGAGTCTGTAATTGTTCTATGTTTTGTTGTACGTTACTTTATGTCCATTTTAGTATTGCAATCATCTTGATGGGGAAGAGAGAGCTGATTGCTTTGCTTAATTTGTCTTCCTGGTGTCTCGTGATGGTTGAGCGGCTCTTCCTCACGGTGCCATGGGGTTGTCTGCAGTTTGTGATTGTGGTATTTCCTGATCATACTCATTTACTAATTATGGTAAATTATACAATCATTGACTTCTTTGGGGTAGATATGAGGATTTATCAACCCGAATAAAGTGACATTCACAAACGCTGTAAGACCAAAGTGATATTATTTAAGGGGAGATAAATTATCAGCCTACCGAAATTAAAGTCAATAACTGTTTTGCTATATGACATTTGAACTATCAATGAAAATTTTCTACTATCACTTCTCTAACTAGTTATGTGTGAGACTTTCTCGCAAATTTCAGCAACTGTTTTTTATATTTAATGTAGTATTTTGCATAATGAAATGTCCTCTAAATGCAAAATGTAAATCACAAAAAAAATAACATTTGTTTAAAATGAACAAACAAAACAAAACTGTTGTTAGAATCATTAAACAATTTTTAATGTGGTTCACCTGTTGGATTTCCGAAGTTTTGCTCCATTCAGTGGTGCATGAATGTACGGTTGTGTCCTTTTCTTTGTTCTATCTCCTTTTTATTTCTTGATTTGTATGTACTAGGAGATGAAACACCAATAAGTTAAGTTTCTTTCGTGCGAGCCAAGCATATTTGTGTCTTGATCCACATCAGAAATACTGGTGAGATTGTTACCGTCAAACATGTTAAAGCCCTCCAGTAATTTTCTAGGCAGTGCTTCTTTGGTGGATCTGTTATGTTATTTGTGTTTCGTATGTATCTTCTTCATACTGTCTTATCTGTTCCTTGCAGCCTTTTGGTCAACTGCTGTGAAAGGGCTGACATCTTTGCTCTCTTGTGTGTGATGTTTCCTTGTAGTTTTGTCACTTTCCCATATGGTGCCCTGGGTGTGGTATTAGATTGTATCGATTCTTTACATTTGCCTTCTTCCTTATTCTAATTTACCTGTTTGGAGATGAAACAGCAAAGCATGCCAATTCTATGTAGCCCATGCTTATTTCATACTCATCATGCTATTTATAGCTCCCTAGAGGGTGATATGCGACAAGTGTCAAAATATCGACCTCTGGACAAGTAAGTATGACAAACATGAAACATATTAGCAAAAAGGATCCACAGAAGAAGCACCGCTTTGGAACAGTCAGTAAAATATTTTTACTGAGGGGCTTAAACTAGTTTTATGGTCCAACCTCACCCTTATTTCAGATGTGGATTAAGACAAATAGATGTTTGGTTTGCATGAAAGATCCCTAACTTATCGATGTATCATCTCCTATTAAATACAAATCAAGATATAAAAATGATGTAAAACAAAGATAAGGACTCAACAGTATATAAAGCTGAATACCGGAGTAAAAGGAATTCAACAGTTAAATCCTGGCGGCATCGACTACAGACACCACATCATGCCCTAACCCTCTCATCTACAGATAAGTCTGAACCGTCATAGATTCTGAGGTCCGACCCGACGGCGTGCAATTAAGGAGGAAAGCAATGTTGCTAACTGTGATTGGGTTGACCACCAAGCATGCAGTCTGTTGCAAAACATTAATGTTATAACCGCTCTTCTTATAATGAGAAATAACTTTAATAAACTGCGCTGAAAAAGATATAAGAACCAATAATTTTCTTTAATTTTTACACTAAGACGCCTTAAAACTCTAGTTTCGAAAGCCTCTGGCGCAAGAGTGATTTAAGTCAAATAATGAAATTTAGATACATGTATTAAATCATAGTATCAGTGGTAAAATTTAGAAAATGTATTGCAAAGTTTATGATACCGATAGCCTTGTTTGAGAAGTTTCTGAGTTAACAGTTTTTTTGCGAGAGTTAAAGTCAGCAACACGGCTAGATGCTCTAGCAAATCAGATGAGTTGAGCAATGTAAACTCCATAGGATGTAGAGTGAGGAACATCACCATCTAAAAAAGGAAAATTGACAATTTCATAATCAAAATCGTCACGTTTATCATATATTTTGATAAAAACAATATCATTAGAAATGAACAAATGCAAGTCCAATGAAAAAGGTCAATAAGCAATGCTTATTAGATACCCCCCGCACAGTAAGAGTCAGTGAAAAAACTTGGCAAGTTATAGTTCGAACAAGAAGACCTTAGTTTTGATAAGAAGATTTCAGTAGAATCAGTGCAAACAAAAATTATAAACTCCTTCATGCATATGTTCAATGTGTCTACATTGTATAGGCAAAGTATCAAATTGTTCCATCAAAAGCTGAAGTAGGAGTTGATCGGCCCATGAAGGCACCATCTATGCATATACAAAAGCCTTATTAGGGAAAAATTGTCTAAGTTCTCACAGCTGTCATTTTGTCAAAAAATATTTTTTCTAAACCAAACTCCTTCATGCATATGTTAAATGTGTCTACATTGTATAGGCAAAGTATCAAATTGCTCCATCAAAAGCTGTGGTAGGAGTTGATCGGCCCATAAAGGCACCGTCTATGCATATACAAACACCTTATTAGGGAAAAATTGTCTAAGTTCTCACAGCTGTCATTTTGTCAAAAATTATTTTTTCTGAACTAAACTCCTTCATGCATATGTTCAATGTGTCTACATTGTATGGGAAAAGTATCAAATTGTTCCATCAAAAGCTGTGGTAGGAGTTGATCGACCCGTGTATGGCCTATAATAGCATAAGCATAAAGCACTATATTAAAAGCTATTTAGAACTACAAAGGGAAATAACTCTAATAGAATTTGCCCCTAGCCCTTAATTTTTTGTCTAAAGTATTTGTCTTGCATATATGAACATTTTTGCAAGGTTTGATGAAAATCCAGCAATGACTCTTCGAGTTATTTAGGAAACAAAGCGTTACGGACGGACGGACGGACGGACGCACGGACGGACGCACGGACAACGTGAAAACAGTATACCCCCTACAAACAAAGTTTGCGGGGGGTATAAAAACGAGGCTTCAGTATCGGAGGTATTTGCCTGTTTAAGTTGAAGCTCTGTAGGGTATATTTTTAGCATATTGTCAAAATAAATATCATTTATGTTTAAAATATAATCCAAATATCTAGATGTAGTATCTGGAAGACAAATTGGGCCAATCAGGAGACAAATATAGCAATACGAATTATCGCATCAGAACAGCTTAAGTTTTTTTTTATCCCAAATGCAGGAATGGTTAATTGATATGATAATTTACTGAAATACTTTTACATTAAAATAGTCAAGGTTACTACCATTTTTACGTTCAATAACTAAATACTCAAAAGTTTTAGGCAATTCCAAAATATTAGTTTTGTGAAACTTGTTTATCATAAACATGATTAAGTAACCTGAATCTCTGTAAAATTAAAATGATTTGCACCGTCCAGAAAAAAAATTGCTTGATTACTACCCCTCATAACCTCTAAATGCACACTTTCTATTGTAGAACTTTTTTACTACATGTGCATAGCCTGGAAAAACAAGAAATGAGCCGCGACATGTGATTTTCAACGATGTGGCATTTTGACAAGGAAGACTCTGACGAGCCTGTGCAGCCCCCTTTTAAGCCTGGAAACTCCAAATGGTGTCCGCCAGTAGCTTAATACTCATGCGACTAGCATGCGACTAGCAAAGACTCTGATCAGACTGCGCGTATGCGCAGGCTGATCTGAGGCTTTGCTGGTCGCACATACCACATTGTCATGTCACGGCTCAAATGTGGTTGTAATAGTAAAAACTAGTTTAAACAACAACAACTGAACTTATAAGGGAAAGTTTTCATATAAATTGTTACAGCACCCTCTTGTTTGCTTATCTACTTTAGTGTGATAAAATTGTTAACTTATAAATAGCCCATATAATTGCAAATGCACATTTCAGTTGCTAATGCGTATTGACATTTGCAGAAGTCATCAAATTTTATCAATTTTGTTGAGAATTTCAATATTTTTGTCAAAATTTCGTGGCATTGGTGCATTTAAAAAGTCTATTTTATTGATTTTTCCTATCTTGAAACACAAAATCAAGGGCATTAACTCATGTTTTGTGTAAAATTTCATATCATTTAGGTTTACAGGTATTAAGATGTACATGTATCAAACAAAATATAGTGTGTATGTTTTACAGTAATCTAATCCTTTGTTTGCAAGTATTGGAGAAAAGGTAGATTTTCAACCCATTTTTTATGTAAATATTGTCAATTTTCGTGCTCTGGCTCATTTTTAAAGAATGCAGATTTGCTTCATCTTGACCAATAAAGTGTGCCACTGATCACTATACGGCATATCTACAAACCGATATTCCAGATTCGATCGTACGTTTATTGGGCCCGGTCTAGTCAAAACTATTTGCAAAGATTATCAGAAGACGACAAATGTTGCAAACAAACAGTTAAAGACTTGTGATAAGGGACAAATCTCGTGCAGGCTTAAATTGTTTCTAATTCTGGTGCTGCTAAATTAGTGAAACTTCCACAGAAGCAGACAGTCGACACAGTTCTAAAGTGGCTGATTAAGATCCAATCTTTAATGCTGAATGAAACAAACTGATGTCTGGTGCATAAAACATCACCCTTTATGCTTTGTTTGATGGAGGAGACCCAGTCTTTCTGCATTGTACCGCTAAACTAGAGGATTCATGGATTTGTACCACCCAGACTAACTTTAGCAAGACACGTCTCATGATGTGCAAGGTATACACTGTTGTGGGTGGTATAAAATAGTTGTACCATGTTTGACCACCTTACGTAAGATAACCCACTCGCTACAGCTCGTGGATTATCTTCCTGCATATATTCCTGTCCAATAGAGATCAGATAAGGGACAGTTTCATCTCACAAATTAAAGGGGCCTCAAGAGGGGGCTTACTTGTATACAACACGATTTCTTTCACTAAGATAAAGATCAATATTTTATCATTAATTACCTATTCCCTTCATGGGACCACGTTATTGCCCCTGTAAGAAAATATTTTAACATTTTTTGCAAATAGATCAGACCCAGATCAAGAGCTGCCTGATCTGGGTCTTCTCTATTTGCTTATAGAAATTTTTTAGGTATGATCCTACACAGACGTTAAAATTTATTTATATAATTACATTATTCTACATCCCTACTTTGTACGTGAAGGTATTCTCTGGCAATACTGTGCATATGCTCAGACTCGTCTTAGCCTGCGCCGTAATCATGCTAAAATATCGCACTAACACATCAAGCCAAATCTGTTAGACGTTTACATAGTGTATTGAACAGCTTCTTTAGTTAATACCGATCTCAGATACATGTATATGCACCCCTGCTCGGAAAGTACTTTTCGCATTTATTGACTCGGATCTAAACAGAATGGATTTCTGATTTTTCCCAAGTCTAGACTTCAGTTAATTCAGCAAAGAGTTCATCAATGTAACGGTAGTATTTTCAATTTTAAAACTATAATGTTACAATTGGAATGGATTGGAGCATTCATTAACTTCCGGCAAGCATATAATATTATAAAGCATATTCAGATATCTCACTGTTACATGTATGTTCGATTCTCCATTCCCCATGACAAGCTGATTTTGCGACACCACTTGTTGCGTTTAGAGTTGTGCTTCCACATATAGAGAAATGCAGTAAACCCTGCTATAAGCGGCCCCTCAAAAATAAGACCAAAAGTTGGTTTCCAAGACCGATTTACGCTTAATACAGGTCATAAGTATTGCAGACTACTCATTCTGCAATACTTTCGGCCTTCATTAACTACCATTTGTCTTTAAGGCCTTTGTTTTGTTTTGTTTTTTGAGTGGCTAGTTTGCTGGGAATGAGATGACTTGTTACACGTGCTTTGCATAACCTGATCAGACTTAAAATAGTAACACTTTAGTTAAGAGTGCGTAACGAAAATTTAATTTTCTTATTTCTCAACCAAAACATATATTGTGGGTACTAAAAATGAGACGGTTCTTTTGAGCACCAAATACATATGTTAAAACTGATGAGTAGGAAAGTATTTACAATTTTATGCTGAAAAGTTTTGTTTATCTAAACCTGTGTAATCTATGTGTAACAGTTTTCTTTTACGACATTGTACCATACGCACGTTAAGGAATTGCACGACTTGCGGTTGTGCACTAAAGTAAGTAAAGCGACAAAAATCAGGAATCGATATAATTAAGTACCACACCCGACCCAAAAAACCACACGAGAATAGACAAAACACAACAAAACACTACACACAAGAAAGCCGAGAGGTCAACCCTTTCACAGCAGGTGACCACAAGGCTGCATTGAACAGACAAGAAAGCATGACAAACACGAAACATAAATTACAAAAATAATCCACAAAAGAAGTCAGTAAAATCACTGTGTGAATCCCTCAAGCTGCCCGTCCATCCGTTACATGCAGCACTTTTACTCTTGAACCACTGGCTGTAAGTGAAGTGAGGGCCATTTTCGATGACCAGGTTTTCGAGGATCTGCAACTGGGCCGTATCGAAAGCGATTGCTTAAAAGCCTTTAATCAATTAACTACATGTACTTAATACTGTAAATTCTGAAATTTTCGAGAGGGATTTATTTTCGAGAAACTTCGCATATATGCGAAATTTCGTGAAAATGAAACGCGCGCGAATTGATGAAATCGCTCTGTCGTTTACTGATAAAGGTCAATTATGCCCTAGTCACGATTTTCTAGCGTCACATATATGTCCTTTAAGGTTATACGCGAAAATAAAATTCTCGCAAAAATTTCCGAATTTACAGTATATATTACTTTAACAAGCAAATGTGCCTGTGCCATTCTGGTTTGACATCAGTTTAATACAGCTGACCCGAAACGAATACTGCTGACCTCAAATCAATATTGATTGCCCTTTGATCAATTCAGAAAAGCCGTGCATTGTTATGCGCGGATCAAGAAAGTTTTGTCAGAAGGGGGTCTAACTATGAGGAACTTTTTTGTAGTTGATGAGGGGAGGACAGATGATCCATATAGCACTAAAAGCGGAATATCATCGACCCACCAGCGAAACGCCTTACATGTAAATGGCGTTTCGCTAGCGGGCCGATGTTAGCCCGACAATGAATGCTGGCTTGGTAGTTTTGTGATTTTCCAGGGGATCCGGACCAGTATTGCTAAAACAATATATTTTTATGATTTTTCAGGGGAGTCCACCCCACCCCTCTAGATCCGCCCATTATTGTAGATCATTGTGCAAGCCGTGTAGATGCAACTTCAGAGTTCTTCAGTTTTAGCCCAGAATGATATTCACTTACGAGCACTATAGATGTAAATGGGTTAAAGAACATCTTTTATTGCGATGGATGTCAGACCGTGTCTAGAATACAGAACCGATCATAAAGGGCTAAATGTGGCGTTTTAGCTCCCATAAATCCTGTGATTATGACCAATATAGCAATAACTATCGCCTGTTAAGGCTGGCTTGTAATTGAGAGAGGCTGGCCAAGTGACATTATTTTTGTAGAAGGAATATAGATCAGCTTGTTCTTCGTGCTCCAGGCAAAGTACATGTACGTGTGATTTGAAGGTTTTTTTTGCATAAGTTACATGTACATGTAGCAGCGAATGATCAGACAAGTCTGCGCAATAATAAGATGTTGGTGTTGTTGATGCTGCTGTTGAACAGTGTTGCTAACGCTTTCACAAGTCTTAGATACGTCTTCTAAGAATCGCAAAATAATCATCTTCTATAATTCAACAAATATAGACTTGTCTAGTAAGAATTCTAAACATTATGATACGCCTTGTAAATATCCACATACATGTAGATAAAGATTTGTCTTGAAAGTTCCACCCAAAAGTACGAATTCATCTTCTATATGAATCCCTAAACGATAACCCCTTTTGAGCGAATAAACACAGGGCACAGTTTTTTTTCACCAGAGTCTGCACTGTTTGTTAAGACACCGATTTTCAAATAAAGAAATACAAAATGTATTTTGGATTGTATTACCTGAGGCGAGTTCAACAACGCGAGTGCTCGCGAGTGCTCGTTTTTCTGGGCCTGGAATTACAATGCCCCCTTAAAGTTAAGCAAGACTTAAATTAAGTAATGATATTTCAACACGCTATATTAAATGCAAAATAAATTGCCTGGATCGATGTGGTATTTGTGGTCAAGGATATCATTTTGATCTTCAGAAAAATTAAAAGTATTTTGATTTTAATCAGTTTTAAACGTTATTTTTCGCATCCTGAAAAATCAATGCTTAACTTAAGTCTTCCTTAACTCTAAGGAGGTGTTGTTACTCCGGGCCCTGGTTCCTATCTTTATTCGTAATGTGTAAAGCCTTACATTAGAATGGCGGTTCCTTTGCGGGCCGATAGTGGCCCAAAACCGGTTGCTGGCTGGGTACATACCTATTCAAGGGTGATCTTAACACATGCCACTTTGCTGGTTTTGCAATAATGTGGCTCAATTATATCGGTACTCCCCCGCATCAATTAGCCTTCTTTCACATCACGCACACCATGGTATTAGCGCTTCCGGATCAAGCAGTTCTGGTGCTAGGAGAATACTGAAGCGATTGTAGTGCACATATATCATCATTAAACGTTTGTTGAAAATACGACACCGACTTCCAAGTGGCATCAGCAATTGCACGACCCTTGGGCCTGTACTATGCGAGTCCGTCTGTCCATCCGTCTGTTACCAGTTAGTGAAAATTCTCATAAGTCTTGAACCTTATGGGATATTTGAATCAAATTTTGCATACTTATTTATTTGAATATTTTCCAGACACTGGTATGTAGAAAAGTCTTAGCAAAGCCTAGTCACCGTTTTGCATAACCTTCTTGGCGAAGCCTAGTCACCGTTTTGCATACCTGTGTCTCGACATTGTTAAAATGTATTAGAACTCGCTTTCTAATGGAACCTATCTTAGAACGACTATCCGTCCACCTTGAAAGATATGTTGAAACACTCAGTTTGGCTACCTGAACATTGTTTTAAAATTAAATACCTAGAGCTTCATTCTAATAAGCAAATATTCATCTTAGGTCGTGCATATTACTGTCAGTTGATTTAATACATAGAGGATCTTACATGAGTGCTCATGTTTTATTGAATTTATTAAACGAGTTGGGAAAAAGAGATAAAATGCGAGGCTTGCCGAGCATTTTATCTCTTTTTCGCAACAAGTTTAATAAATTCAATAATACAAGAGCACGAATTTTAGATTCTATTTATCATATGACAAATACTTTGAAACCTGTTTTCTGACGTAAACACGTTATAATTTTGTCATTATGTGCGCAACGTTGTTATGGACGTCATAACGTTTCCCGTAAATCTATAAACGACTAGTGGTTTATCGATTTTATTGCATGGCGTTATTTCACTCCCAGACGCGACGTCATATGATAAATAGAGAATAGTAAACTGTGTTTCCGTGATATGAAAATTATGTCACGAAGGAATGGTGGTGATTTGGTAAACAACGAGTCCGCAGGACGAGTTGTTTACCAAAATCACCACCATTCCTGAGTGACATAATTTTCATATCACGGAAACACAGTTTACTATTCTGTATATTATATAACCCTCCGGTGATGTCTTCTATGAAAAAAGAAAGGGAACAAGAAAAAAAACACACAAACCCCCCCCCCCCCCCCCCCCCCCCCGGTGCGTAGTAATCCAATGGAATGGAAGTTGCTTGGCCCCGCCTACATGTCACATTTCGGCTGTGCCACTCAAGCTTTGTCTCAAAAGTCCTTATATTAATAGAATCAAAAGAAAAGTAACTGTCTAGCGAAATCATTGTTTTATATATTTGCGTTGTTTCCCTTACAACGTAATGCGCAACTTATAGCCAAGGGAAAGCACTCTATAAGCCTGTCGCTTGACAAAAACAGAAACATTTCATTTGAGGATTGAACATCGGGAGATCCATTTCAGTTGTTTTTTTAGCCACTTGCTAGTCTGTTGCTTGCCAGATCAGACGGCAATAGCCCGAGAAATTGACTGAAATGTGTTTGTCACACAAAATGAGGATGATTTTGTGAGGAGTAAAGTGACTCGGAGGAGATCAGAGAATTGGACTAGCCGCAAGCGCCATGACAGGGAAAAAATACAGCTCAGATGTAAATATTTGGCTGGTGTCTGATCTGGGTATAATAACATTGGATCAGCATTGTCAATTTTTATGTAGAATGCCGTAAAATCTTCAAAACTCCCAAATTCCTCTAAACTTGACCAGGATGGATCATATCTGATGGTGAGTCTGATTGTTTTGTGCATATGTGTGATGAAAAAGTAGTTCCGACAAAAAATATCGACAGTGATGATATGACTTTTTCATATCATCACTAGTGAAATATTTCACTCCTCAAAGATACTAAAATTATCTCACTGCAAATCAATAGGAAATTAATGCTAGGTATATAATATAGATGGTTTATGTGATCACGGTACTGTATCAAGCCAGATGAGACGCTGCAACGCGCGACATCCCATCAGGATCTAAACTGTTTCTCGCGGTCAACAAGATTATATGTAACACTCTACGAAGTAACACAACTCAAATGCAAATAAAATTACTGTGTTATATTTTGTGGGGGGGGGGGTTGATTTGATTGTTGCGTTGTCTTTTTGTGATGTAGCTCATAGTGTCCATTTTAGTTAAGTTATCATCTTTCTGAGAAAGAGAGAACTACTAGCAGTTGCTTACTTCGTGATATTCTTGCTGTCATGTGGCTGTCACAATCGGAACGGTTTCGGCCAATTCCGTGGAATTCCATGGAATCAGACATCGGATGTACATCGCGGAGAAGCCATGCCAACTCAATAACAAGTGTGACTGCAGCAAAACAAACGGTTATAAATGAAGTTAATGTTTTAATGAAATATCGCTGTAGCGATATTTTATTGAAAAAATACATTAACTTCATTTATTCTTCTGATTTAACCTATCAGGGAATCTGATATGCCTGAGCCACATGCTACAGAACTAATATTCCTTACGCCAGTTCCGGCTAACAAAATGGAGCTTTTTTGTACATAGTAATACACGTAATGCGTCCTACGTACATCCGATGCGTGATTCGATTCTCGAATTGTGCCGGACTTTTCCGATTGGTGGCTGTCAGTTCCCTTTGTTTCTTCCTCAAGGTGTCATATGTTGGTCTGTGGTATGCTTTTATGACATTTCCAGGGCATAATCACTTTCTTTTAGAATATCGATGAATATACTCGCACACGGATAAAATGTTAATCTCATCAATTGAGAAGGGAGACGGTCACTTGATATTTTTTTACAAGAACGTCAAGTTGTTGGGATTTGTATAAACATGTGCATGAGGCATACTTAGTATACTTGAAGTTCAATGATGGCACATTTTAGTCTAACCTATGCTAATTTACGTCTCAATAATTATTATAATGACACCTCCATGGCTTTAATCATATTAAATAGGCACAGATTTTAACAAGCGCGTTTTGGTCTTTCTTCAATGGAATAATATTGGCAATTCTGTAGAATTTCTCTCTTGAACCCATGTATTTAACTGAGTTAAACGCAATTTCGTTGGTTTCCCGAAAATTAATTGGTTGTGTTTGCAAAATTCTCAGAATCAAAGTTTAGACGGCTCGTTAGAAAAATACCATCTGCAAAGTGTGACGACTCAGGCGAGACTGTACATAAGCACAGTCTCGCACGAGTCGCAACACTTTTTTCTGTGACTTAGAGAAAAATAAAACCTCGCGCGCAAATGCCTCTTGAGAGGTAGACCAAACGTTTTGGGGATAATCGAAATCAACATGTTCAGATGCCCGTTTTCGGTACGTTTTCTCGACGTTTGGCATACGTCCTGTCTTATCATTGAAGAGCGTAGGGTTGTTATTAGATGTCTCAATTGAAGAGACTGTCTTCATACTTCAAGATGTTTGACAACCGACAATTTTAAGCCAAAGCTTACGGGAATCCCTGTAATAAGATGATACAAGACTTAATAAGGAAATCTTGGCTGGCATCCTTCAGATTTACAGTACGTGAGTTGTGATGCCTCAAGGTTGTATTTCTTCGTCTCAATTTTGTCAAGTTTGCCACTTGGCAATGAGACTTATTTTAAACGTACGCGATGATAGTGTGTATTTGAAAATCAAATGTCTTATGCTAAAATAAACGTTGTGGGTAGTCAAAGAACCCAAACACATGTTAGAAAATATTTCACAATTTTACTCCCAAAACGTTTGTTAATCTTTTGTCGTTTGTTATTGTTTTTTTTGTTTTGTTTTTTTTTTTTTCAGTAAAATATGTTTTCTTCATTTATTTTGTAATTACATGCTTCATTTCGTTAATAATGATATAAAACAATAAAACAATGATGCAACCTTAGCATTTGAGCTATGGTACTTCAAAGACAAGCATTGGCTCTCTTGTATGTGATATTTTCTTGTGTTTTTGTTACTTTCCCATTTGGTGTCCTGGGTTAGGTTTGGTACTTGATTGTATCGATATCTTATCTTTGCCTTCTTCCTTACTTTGCTTTGATTGTTTTCCTGATGTATTGTGCCATTTGTGTTCTGTGAATATTCCTCACGGTGCCATGGGTAGGTCTGCAGTGTGTGACTGTTGTATTTCTTGATCATACGCACTTACTTTTATATCCAGCATATATACGGACAGTGTTGGAGGTAGTTATTTACTAACTTTAATATTGGATTTTTCAGATTTAAACTGTTGATTAATCATTTAATGAAGTTGAATACATTCCGGTATACCAAGCAACATTTCAACTTCGAAACGATATAATTTAAATTATTCAACAAGAATCATTGTACAATTGTCTAAAGAATTTTACAGAAAGTTTGTTTGAGCACCAGAGCTGCTAAAAGGTATAAGGTGGTACTTTTGCAATACAATATATACACATTCAAACTACAATTATGTTTAAAGCTTGAACTGTGTGACTCAATTATTGTAAAGAAGAAACAGTAATTTAGTAGTGTTATAAAGTAAAGTTGACATTAATGATACATTTTGAAGGAACATTTTGTGTGTGAATAAATATGACACTGGCAACATGTGGTAAATAGTCCTAACCCTGTGTAGAAAGACACTAGGTGCTCATATACATACAAACATGTATATGATTGAGCCGTGATATGAGATTTCAAACAATGTGGCATTTTGACATGTGAAGACACAGACGAGCATGTGTAGCATCCTTTTAAGCTTAGAAACTCCAAATGGTGTTCCGTCAGTAGCTTAACATTCATAGAATACTCAATCGACTAGCAAAGGCTCTGATCAGACTGCGCGTATGCGCAGGCTGATCTGAGGCTTTGCTGGGCGCATATACCACATTGTTGGACATCTCATGTCGCGGCTCATATTATTTTAATATCTCTAAAAAAAGCCTGTAAGAAAGGTCTTATCAAATCCAAATCTTGAAAAGGGCTTTCACAAACCAACTCTTGAAAAAGGTCTAATGTGGCCAGATCTTAAAAAGAGTTTTATATATATGTTTACAATCAATTTAAGAAAATTTCATTTTAAGCAGAAACATATTAGGGAAAATGGTGAATAAATTTTGTGGAGACAATACTACACTTAAATTCGACGCTAACGTTATGGCATTTGTTCTTTGAAAAAATGCAATTGGCGGGTCATTAGGTCATGTACAGGTGTATCGTTTGTTATGTGACAATTAGGAATTACTTCTGCTTTGACGAATCTAGTGCCATTTACTTTAGGAAACATTGGTTGCTTTTAAATGGCGTTCGCCAAGTTTATGTCAAAATTATTCCAGCCATCAGAAATGGTAATCCTTCCTGCTAGCTTCATTTGTATTAGTTCCGTTTTATTGCTTAATCAGCACAATGGAATTTCACAAACGAGTAGTGACAATTGATGTTGGTTCGAGTTAAACAAGATCCCAGCAGGCAGATTACTTCCAAACAACGTCGTATTAACGTCGATGCGACGTGACGTCACGTCGCATCGACGTTAATGTTCCGATATTTGGACGTCATGTGCCTTTCGGGAATATTCTGAACAGTCTATTAAAAAATTGACTTTTCAGAGTTTTTAAGTTTGTTCTGTGCCAGTTGTATTATGTAAGCCGAACATGTGCACAGTTAAGATCCTCCTCGGAAACTTTGACAGTTTCTGACGATCTGACATTTCGAATTGTTTTTTGTCTGCAAGTGATCTGGTTTCTAGGGCTCAATTAAAGTGCAATTTTGCTCTTGCTTAAGCTATATCATTGCTAATTTGATCGGTATTTATTGCATTTTCTTTGTGCACCTCAACTGTTTTATAATCTCTGTGCCATGAAGGCAATTGATTTGCAGTGATTCTATTAGGCATTTTGGAACCATTAGAACAATAAAGGAACAGTCATTGAATTATAAAGACAGACAGAGTGAAACTATATGAGAGGAGTTCAGAATAACAGTGTGCGTGCGTGCGTGCGTACGTGTGTGTGTGTGTGTGTGTGTGTGTGTGTGTGTGTGTGTGTGTGTGTGTGTGTGTGTGTGTGTGTGTGTGTGTGTGGGCTTTATGCATATATAATATGGGCCTCGACGCGAGAAACCCTGACTTTGTTGCATTCGAATCACAAAGGCACAGACCAGCCTGGTCAGCGGTTTTGTTGTTCTCTATCTAAACATTATGGTAGTCAAACATGCTTCATGCAAATTCTAAATAGTCTGCCTAATCTCAGTGGCCTGGCAGGGCGAATTGAGTCTAACTTGGTCTGAAACCCCAAAGACAGATTTTCTCGCTTCGAGGCCCAGATAACATTGACATTTAAGTATTGCCACAGTAGTTCTTAAGCTCGGGCTTCTTTTATTACTTTTCTTTTGTACATGTCGGTCCGTTAAACAGTTTTGAGGCGTGGTAACATGCTAGTAGTACATTGCTGGCATACTATAATTGCAGGGATTGACTTATTTGAAGGACTCATGGTCGTACTTGCAGACTTTACCTGTTTTTTAGACGACTCATTGCCTTAATCGAGGTCAAACGAAGATGAAAGGCAAGTTCGGGTTGGTCTGGTATCTGCTACAGTGATGTCATAATGCACTGAATGTTTACTCAATTGGGCATGTGGTTGATCCTAGCAGTTATCCCTGATATATGTGCTCTCTAGAGGAGTATGTTGGAGGGTGTTTGTTTACTTCTATTTATAAGTAAACTAAGTGAAGGTTTAAGCATGCATGTATATGCAATATATATTCATATATATTCATATATATAACAAAACGTTGAGTACAAGAAATATAATGGGATTCCTGTAAAATAAATGTATATACTAATATTTCATCTCCTTAGACAACAGAAGTTTGATGTACACAAACATACTGCAACAGACATACCAAGAGAATATTGGTCAGTTGGTTAGGGCTATTTGCAAGCTTTAAAGGTGTCATGACCGAATCCGACCTTTAGTCAACCTAATGAGTTTGTCCCTGCAATTCTAGTATGCCTGCTTTGCTGGTCCAGGGATGAGTCGATGCTGGGTTTTATTTATTGTTAACTGTATATGCCACGTGTGTTCTGATTTGAGAGAGACGTACCTATCTATTGTCACTATTGGTAGACTATATGGAGGCGTTTTCTGGTCATTTTAATTTGTGTTCGTAACGACACCTTAATGTGGAAGCATCACCATTGATTATAATCATCATCATCGTTGTCATCATCATCAGCAGCAGCAGCCATTCGTAATACGGCAACAGGTATATGTACGAGCACACACAAAGAGGATGGGTAAAACCTTAAGACTTCAATCTTACTTAATAGGAGACATAAAGCTTATATTTTTAACGCATGGCAAATCCTTTTTTCACTTGAACTTACAAGGACAGTTTCTGGGAAGAATATTTGTTACCAGTAAATGCATTTAAGCCCCCACTCCGGTGGTTTAGGCTGCTGTCCAATCTAAGATGCTGGTTTTGTTGTTGTTGAGTCATTTTTAATGTTGCTCCCATTGTTTGTGGGGGCTCTGTGTTTGGTCCTTTTTGTCTTACAGTACTTAGTGTCCTTTCTAGCTTTGCAATTATTTTGATGAGGAAAAGAGAACTGGTGGTCTTACTTTACTTGCCTTTCCAATGTTTTGTGACTGGATGTATCATGTGGCTCTTCCTAACTGTGCCGTGGGCTGGTATGTAGTGTGTATTTGTGGTATTTCTTGGCCATACTCGGCGTTGTTTTCTTCACGAAGACCTTGAGACATCAAACGTTTATGCATTTAGACACTTAGTGTGCATGTGCAAGTTTTATCCCTGCATAATCGGATTGTTTATTCTGAATGGCTCCTATGCGGCTTATTAAATGTTGAAAGGCTCTTATACGGCTTATTAAATGTTGCGTTCAGCATGAAAACAAAAGCATGTTCATCTTCTTGGATTTTCCATAAAAGTATGGATGGTCCATACTATATAGTGATGGTCACATGTTATACTTTCCAAATACCATTGTGTTTTTCTCTGGAGGATGTTGTTGTCTTAGCAAACAATGTAAACCTTGATGAAATGCCTCATTATGCTGCATTTCATCTGGGTCTTCACTGTTTGTCAAAATACGCATTTAGGAGTCACAAGTATGTAAAGGGCATCCTGGGTCAGGTGTGGTACTTGATTGCGTTGATTCCTGATCTTTGCCGTCTTTCTTACGTTTATACTAATTCCACGATCTGGAGCATGCCTAAAAAAGGACAGCTGTTTGTCGCAATTCAATTAAACAAAATTTCATACCATTGACATTGCATTATCGTTGCATTTGTACCTGCGGTTATTTGGATGTATGCTACAGATTCAATAATATATCGCTCTAGCACACAGTTTGTAATATTTAACTCTATATGTAATCTGCTAGTGTCATCTATTAATAGGCTTTTCTGTTGTTGTTGATTCGGTGTTGAGAGCTGGTTGCTTTGCTTAATTTGTCTTCCTGGTGTCTTGTGATGGTTGAGCGGCTCTTCCTCGCGGTGCCACCGGGTTGTCTGCGGTTTGTGATTGTGGTATTTCCTGATCATACTCACTTACTATTTTTGAAAGTCGCTCCCATTGTGGGGTTCTGTGTTTACCCATGTTTTGTTGCACATTGCGCTGTGTCCTTTCCAGTTTTGCAATCATCTTGATGCGGAAGAGAGAGCGTTTTGTTTTACTCTGTTTGTCTTCCTGGTGTCTTGTGATGGCTCTTCCTCGTGATGCCATGAGTTGTTCTGCAATGTGCAATTCTGGTATTTCATGATCATACTCACTTGCTTTTTTTTGCAAACGATCAGCTATGCCTGGTCTGGATCAAAACTGTTTGATACAGGATTTCATGGCATTGAAATATCCTATTTGGTTTTAGTTTAACGAGTTGCAGACAGAAATTCTTTAATTATTTCAAATGCTTTTATCTGGCGTGTGGAGTAATTGTAAAATAGTGCAGGCTCTGATATAGGGTCAGGAATGTGTGTAAAGTGGCATGTCAACGGGATTGGCATCTCAACCGGATATATAGTCTATATAATTATGTTAAATGTACATATATTTGCATAATATATTTTGACCAACGTTGATTTTGTCTATTCGTTAAAGAACAATTAGTATAGGTTATAAATCATATATTTACAATTATATTATATTATAAAAAGTGTAATATATAATATATGACCTACTTAAAGTTTTCTCCTCCTTTTTCATGACTACACCTTTGGAAATGGTTACATTGACCAACTTCACGGATTTACTTAAAGATTTACTTAATACATGTTTAGTTACTTACAAATATTGACAAAATATGTTATTACGCTGGCTAAATTTTAATTTCTGTGCAAACCGATTGGCGTTGAAGCACATGCAGCGGCGGAGTCAACTATAAGAGACTTGGTGGTATCTGTTGTTGAAATATCTTGTTCAAAAGCTCGTTTAGACCGTCTAGTGGGATAAGGCACGTGATTGATCGACACCTATGCGATAAGTATCGTTTTACCTGACCTGGCGTAAAATGAGAATAGTCCCCAGAAAAATCCTCTTTCGTTTGTAATTAAGATATACATGTAGGCACAGACCAGTCAGCGCATTCGTGCGGGGCTGATCTGCGCCTTTTATCATTCGCTGTCAGGGTAATATAGATGCAAATTAATGGTATATGAAATGGCCTGTCACCGTAGGATAGCAGGCTGGTTTAAGTCATACATGATAGATACCTTTTACAACTGGTTTTCTCACGGCGGGATTATTGAGCCGTGACATGATATTTCCAACAATGTGGTATGTGCGACCAGCAAATCTTCAGATCAGCCTGCGCATACGCGCAGTCTGATCAGAGCCTTTGCTAGACGCTTGAATATTCGATGAACTAAACATTATTTTGAGTTTCTATGCTTTAAAAGAGGCTGCACAGGCTCGTCTGAGCCTACACTTGTCAAAATGCCATATTGTTGGAAATCACATGTCGCGGCTCATATTGTCTTGTTAAAGGAATCAACATGCCGGAGAATGATGTTATATTATCCGTTTGTCATCAAGGGTGAATACATTTTACACAAGAGGCTGTTCTGTCGTGCGCAATACGCATGCGCGGATCCACAAAGTTTTGTCAGCGGGGATCCAACTTTTACACTTTGTCTTTAGTTGATGAGTGGAGTGAAGATCCGATTACCACTATAAGCGGGCCATTATCGGCCCGCCAACGAAACGCCATTTAAATGACGTTTCGCTTGCGTGCCGATGATGGCCCTACATAGAATCTGGCTTAGTAGCTCTGTGATTGTTCAGGGGATCCGGACCAGTATTGCTGAGAAACCCTATATTCCTCTGGACGGATTTTTCAATCCAGCCCTCACATGCATGGTGGTTTCTTATAATCTCCCTTGTTTAGCATCTGTACTGTGTACCGTCTATGGTACGTCCTTTATCGGTCATCTCCTAGAACTTATACCGAACATGTGATGATTTGGACATTTCTTTACATTTCCTTTTGACTGTATCCCTTATCTTGTACAGTATCTACATTTCTTCGGTACTTTTCTATAGTGCGACCAGCTAACAGAGACTGGGCGTGTCAGACAGAGCGCTGACATACACTGTCAAATAAGACTAGTCTACAGTAAATCGGGTGTAATAGCCTATGTACGCTTTACTCGTGCTACCAACTGAAGCGCAGACGACAAGGGTGAACAACTTTATACGTTAGCATGCCTGGTAAACGTTTATCGTTAGTATGCTGCTTGGGATCTGCTGCATTTCATTTTCCGGGATGGATATGTAGTGAAAGTTATTGGGGAGGGGAGGTTTGCACTTTCTTCAAATTTTGTCTGTATGGTAAAACTGGTTTGATTTTTAAGCCTGATACAATAATAAACCACTAATTAGAACTCAGCGGGACAAGGGTTAAGTATCTGGATCATGAGAAAAGGGCATACAAACACGAGATTCGGTCTAACCTCATATCCGAAAAAGCCTCTAATAATCGCACATTCTGGCGTGTCCAGAGCGAAGTTGTTTGGAGTCTTCTTCAACTTGCATACGTTGTTTATGCGAGAAGCGAAAGCCCTGGCGAGGTCATGCGTACATGCAGGCTCGTCAGAGCCTTCGCCACACGCCGATGTAATAAGAACCATCATTTCGTGTGCTGACCAATTTACAGTATTAATTTTTCATTGCGGACCATTTATTTTATTTTCTTATTCAGTATATAATTTGAATAGTTAAAATTTCGAAACATTGTCAGAGCGCATAAATCTAGACTAGTCAGTTTCCTTGTTATTCAAATTAATTAGAGATGCTCTTTTCTCACAATGTGCTCAAACTACTACAGGTATACAGGTATTTTCACAGGTGAATAAATACACTCTGTCTTACCGATTTTTGTATGGAAATGTCCAAGGGTGTGTCTTTGCTAAGAACCGCCCAGTCTCTCTTAACTGGACGGACTATACACGATTAATTTCAAAAGCGCGTTGATAGAAATGTGGCGCTTTCATTTGCTATTAATATACATGTAGTATTTCTGTTCTTAAATCTTGGAACCATTCTGCATGATAGCCATTTAAGTGTTTTGGATGGAAATCACTTGTGTATTAAGCTAATACAATTGGAATATGCTCCATTGAGCCACTTTATAGCGTTATTCCCCTGCGCATTGCTCATGTGTATGTGTGCATTCAGACATGTTGTGTCATGATTGAAAGACAAAAACCTGTTATGAAATACGTTACATGTAACGATAAAAAATACAGGGTGAAACACATTGTACAATTACAACCCAATGTTTTAACACATGGTATGCATCATGGCATGCAATTCATTGTGCAAATATCTATCTTGATGCGAGATCCTTTTCTTATTGATAGGATTAAAGCTTATGATATTCATATCAAATTATTTGAAAATTTTCTCAATTTTACAGAACCTTCAAGACACTTTTGTAAATCATTTCATATATTGTATATTATTGTCCTTAGATGATAACCATTAGATCATTTATTTTGGCGGTAACGCCATTGATTGGCTTCTGTAGAAGGCAGACAAGTGGACATCTAGACCATGGTGATAGAAGATTATTTGAAGACGTGAAAATATGTTCTTAGCAACGCATTCCTTCATGAACATGGATGTTATTTATTTTGTCTTTATTTCAGTGCAGGAATCAACTATTGTATAAGATGTGAATCCGACCACATGTAAATACATGTACCTGTATATACATAATGAGCTCTACTATTTACTGGTCTGGACGAATGGCGCATGGTACATGTAATAGACCAGTTCATGATAAAACAAAAAAATAAGCAAAGAGGCAGGTCAGCTTTGGCGTTGTGTCAGTCCGATCAGATTTTTGCCAGGCACTCTATGTATAGCTTAGAACTTAAAGCTGCATATACATAAATGCGGACAGTGAAGACTTTGAACAGACTGGACGAATGTTTAGTCTGATCTGAGTCTCCACTGTACGTATATGTCATTCAGTGGGTTTTGCAGATACTTACTGAAATGTTATAGTTCTTCAGTTCTCAATACGACATTTATTTTATTGTTTTCTTGATGGCATATGACTGTTGTGCGTGTGCCTCTCTTCATCATATTACTGTGGGTTGATCTGCAGTGTTAGATCATTTCCTGATTATACACATTATGTTTTAAATAACTACCATGCAACTACCAGCTTAGCAAAGCATAGTTCATGAAATCAAATTTGGTGATATAGCTGTCATGTAAGTATAAACAATTTGCCATAAAGTGATAGGTATTTTGATACTGATTGGCAGTTTGATATGTTTAAAAGAGGAAAGCCAATGGACATGATACTTGTTTAGTGTATATTTCAAAATAGGTTTCCTTAATTTCAGTAACATATGTTGTTGGTTCACATTGGAAGTGTCTCATAGAGGAAATTCCAATGTGCACCTACAACATATGTCAACTCAATAAATGAGTGTTTTTCACAAACTTATCCACTACTTGTTATGTTTCAGTGTAATGGGCGTGTAGAAATGCACAAATTTTTGTGTAGCTTGGCATGCACCTGGATGACAATAATAGATAGTCAATTTATATCATTGACAGCGTATCTTTAGATGTTTCAATGGAATGAAATGCTCACTTGGTGATTGCCTGGTTGTAAACATATATTTTACGAAGGAAACCGAAGATGCGCTGGAATATTCCGTAATGTAAATAATGTCACTCTTATCCATTGCTAATTCCTTATGTCTACATAATTGACCTTCTTTTCCTACTATAGATGACATATATATCTTGTAAGCCAAACAAATGCTTATTGTCACTTGTATGAATTGCGGGCAATATAGAATGGTCTATTTTTGTAAGTAATAGCCGGAAAGAGGGTCAATATCTATGATTGCATGCGCACGGCCCTAAGAAAGACATGTCAATGTTCCCAATAAGCTAATGAGGAATATAAATTTGTGATACATGTACATGTATGTCAGTTTGCAATACTATAATGTTGCAATAATCTAAAAATGTCTTAGAAAAACTATTGCTAAATTGTATAGTATGGAATTCTACTGTAAATGACATAGAAGGGCAACTCTAGTAATGTATTGGACATCCGCGACGAAATGAATCATCACAATCAGGCTACATGTAGCTGTTTTTGGTGTTGTTTTTTTAGCATTGTTTTTAACTAAATATAGAAAGATTCACCGGGCACATTGCGTGGTGTCTTTGAAACTCTCTGAAGTCGCTGCTTAGTACTGGTTCAACACAAAAACCGCCACGACATGACTGAAAAAAAATTGACTTGAACTTATAAACCTAAAATTTCTTAGTCAATAAAAGTGGTACTAAGCAGCAACACAAACAAACAAATGGATTTATCTCCGAATTTATTCATGATCCATTGTAATCTGTTAAACGTAACATATTAACCAATTTATGCCGAATGTAATTTCCGAATGTTTTCAAAAGGGCCAGTTTATTTTCGTTTGAAGGGTTTCTGGTAGTAGTTTTAATGTTTATTCAAACTTTGATAGAACATTCTGTAAGCAAACAGTGGAAAACCTGATCAGATGCCTTGTTCTGCGGCGTCTGATCTGGTTCTGCACTGTTTGCATTTGTCTTTCAAAAAAAGGACGCTAGACTTATATGGACTTACATCTCTAACTCAGTACAGCAAAATGTATGTTGAAACAGTTCTGTGAATTCAAACATCTTAAAAACATACATTGTGTACATGCAAATGAGATTAACTTTTGCTGATGAATTAGATCGTGATGCATATAAAATGATGTTAAATTGTTGACAAATTTTTGCTTGGTCTAAATTGTTGTTTAAGTAAGAAAGAAGGCAAAGATCAGGAGTCGATGCAATCCAGTACCACACCTGACCCAGGACACCACATGGAAAATTGAGAAAAACACACAAAAAAACATCACATACAAGAGGGCCAAGAGGTTAGCTCTTTCCCAGCAGGTGGCCACAAGGCTGCAATGAACAAACATGACAGCATGACAGACACAAAACATAAACATCAAACGGTTCCACAAAAGAAGCACCGCCTTGGAACGGCCAGTAAAAATATTTTTACTGAAGGCCTTAAACTAGCTACCCATATTTCTGGTGTGAATTAAGACAAATAGATGTTTGGTTCGCATGAAAGATTCCTAACTTATCAATGTATCATTTCCTAGTCCAATCTAAGATTACTATGTCGTTTGTATGGTATTGCCCTGTGCCTGTTAATCTAAGATACAATATAATCTTATTTGAAACCAACTTACAACCCCCTCTCTCTCTCTCCGTCTTTACAGACAGACGGATAAACGGACAAATCAGATAGCGTTTCTTTAACAAGATAACACATATACCTTTAACATGTTCAAATGAGATTGTTTGTATGTCATGTATGTTGATTGCCTCGATGACCCACTCTAACAGGCGAAAGACGATCGTAAATGGGAACATCTATTATTTTTCCCATTCGTAGAAAAATAGACATAGAATGGTTCATTCATTAGCAACACTCACTGGTGCATTTATCAATCGACGCGTCAGGTACCCGGCCAACTGTCAATAACTAACATGTAGTTGCTTCGGTAAATGGAACCAGCAATTGCGCTGGTCAGAGGTGCGCAAACTTGCGCACCCTCTGACCAGCACATTTGCGGTTCATTCGTAGAATTTTGTCAGTTTCCCGTGATTCTCTTCCGCTATTATTGGTAAATGCTACATTGATGTCAATGTAACTCTTGAACTAGTATTGGCTATTAGAGAAACAGAGCTGCTAAATCTACATATGTTTTCCACTTATTGTGTGATATATTTATATTATAGTGTTGTTTTAATAGATATGGAATTGCTTCTGTGCCACATCGCGTATCATACATGTACTTAGCGCATCGTATTTGTGCCTGTGCTTTTGATGTTAATTATTTTATGATCGCATAATGATTTTAACATATACTTGGCAATATTGAGTCGCAAAGTTGCTACTCATGATTACTCCATGATACCGTTTTTTATATTTGTTTGAGTTGATAATTTACGTTCCAGTCAACATTTTTACAGTCATGTCGGGACGTTTCCTGTGTTGAAAAGGATAAAGTATAACTAAGCAAGCAATAAAGTATCTTGTTCAATGACACATAATATTGTCTCTGGTGAGGCTCGAACCAGCGACCTCAAGCTAAACACACTACCACTGATGAAATGCCTTATTATATGGCATTTTATTGGAATCTGCACTATATGCACACGATATAAGCAATCACGGAGGCTCCGTAGAAAGAAATACTATGTAAATTTGGAAATAAAAAAATGACAGCACAAACATAATTTCACGGAACAGGATGTAATATTGTATTGTATTATATTTAAACTGAGACGGGTATTATTGTAGCTGACGGAGTCTCATACCACATTATGTGGTAAAGTAGTAAAGTCAGATAGGAAGGGAAACTGACTTTGTTTTGCCTATCCACTTACATTTGATCTTTTTCAACTTTGCTGACCAGTGCATAATTCTGATAACATTTACCCTAATACTCCATAATAACGCCTTTGAAATATCATTTATTTGAAAATATTATGGAAAATGAAGCATTTGCTCTTTTGAATGCTCCATTTTCCAATAATATTTTCAAAAGTATTCAAAACCTTAATTAAATTGTTCTAATTTTTTTCAATGTTGTCTAAAAATAGAAAATAATGTCATGATCTAAAATAGCCTATGGAGTAATGGGTTAATGATGGCCAATCATTAGATGGTATGCAATTTTTTTCCTAGAGATAGTCATAGACGTTGGAAACCTTTATGTGGTACCGCGTTGAGTGGCATCATATCTTGGTCTGAGTTATACATATGTAAAAGTATGACACTTTTTCGCTCCAGATTCGATAGATGGTTTCCACTAATTTTAAGTAAATAATTCGGCTCTTTTCTCGTTCAGAAGGAACTAATAGTTATTCAATGGAACAGTGTAACGGGATTTAGGAATCATGCGAGCTTAACATTGTTTGTGCTTCAACAACAGCAGAATCTAGGGCGAAGATTTGGTACCAGTGAAATGCATTTAAGCCACCTGATGGCTTTGGCTGTTGTCCGTTCTAAGGCTGTGGTTCTGTTGTTGTTGATTCGTTGTTGGTTGTTACTCCCAGTGTGGGATTCTGTAAATGTGATATGTTTTATTGTGCGTTACTTTGTGTCCATTCTAGTTTTGCAATCATCTCCATGGGGAAGAGAGAGCTGGCTGTTTTGCTTTAAATCTTTAAAAAATTGAGACCACACACAATGTGTTTAAGTTCAAAGTAGCGATGTTTGCCTTAAATGTATATGTTTATTTGTTTAACACTGAAGAAATTCGTGTGACACGGCAATATCCTAGACAGTTACTTAGTGAATATTTTTGTCTCGATATTTATTATGATAATCTTTAAAATATTTGGTCAATTATTATAATATTGTCATAAATTTCGCCCTTGGACAAACCAAGATACTACTTATGGTTAATAGTTTTCCTAATCCTATCTTTACCAATAATATTTATTGTATAACCTATTAGACTTACCGATGACATAGTTAAAAACGAATAAAATGAACATATCTATCGTACGTACAAATAAGATCGATGGGTACATGTACTACATGTATTTGCTCTCATCATCAAAAGTAAGATGGATGGGGCTATGTGTGCAGCTAATGAATACCTATTGATATGGGTTTCAACCCGCAGTGATAATGTAATTGCGATTTGCTATCAGATTTTCACGGATATTTGTTGCTTTATTTGTTAGTTTGTGTGTGTTTTTGTGTGTGTTTTGTGTTTTTTAAAGCTGCCTGTGATTATCTCCAGAAATGGCACCTAACATAATTACTGTACCATCTCATTATGGAATGCAATAGCAAATCTCAGATTTTTTTAATAAATAGAATTCCGTGGATTGGATAAAATAACAATTCAGAGCATACATGAGGATTTATATGTGTTTGAATGAATATATTTCTGCTACTATTGGAGTTACAGAGACGGCTGAAAATGGGACAAGTGTCAGATAAGGAATATAGCTCATTCACATTTGGTATGTAAAATACTCTACGTTTGTACCCCACTCCCCATTCACCTGGCTTTTCTTTTTATTTATCACGAACGCATCCGTTCGATGTTGAGCAGCCAAAGTTCGCACCTCAAGAATGGATCAAATACACATACATGAAACCCAGAGGCTTGTTAAACTCAACATATTAATTGAAATGTTCTTCGAGGAAGTTGAGAGTGACTAATAACTACACTCTTTTCTCTGGTGCTATATACAGAGGATCTTAAATGAGTGCTCCCCTTGTTGCAGATATAGAGGATCTTACATAAGTGCTCATGTTTTATAGAATTTATTAAACGAGTTGAAGAAAAGAGATAAAATGCGAGGCATGTTGAGCATTTTATGGGTGTCATTTCTTAACCTTTAAGTGGGCGTCATTACGTAACGTTACGAAATCTGTAAACCACTAGTGGTTTATCGATTTTAATGCATTGCGTTATACCTCTCCCAGACGCGACGCCATGTGATAAATACGTTATAGAAACGATGTATGCATGTACATGTACTAACGTCCAGCAGTCTGCAATATGGTAAATGTTACACGTTTATCTATTTAATCCATTTAAGCCAAAATTGACTTTCCTATTCGCATCATTTGGACTAGTCTTTTGAGTTTGAGAGCTACTGGATGGTATTTTTATATAAATTTTGGTAGAACATTAATGATTTAAACGCAAACAATGCTGACACTGATCAGAACATCGCGTTCTGACCGTCTGGTCTGGATAAGAATTCTTTTGATCCGGTATTCAGTTTAATTTACTTTTGAGTCCTTATCTTTGCTTTATCTCCTTGTTATACCCGCTTTTTTCTTCCGTCCGTGCGTACATCCGTTCATCATGTTTCTTGTAAATGTATCTCCTCCTAAACCGAATGTACTTTCTTGTAAATGCATTTTCTCCTAAACTGTTGGACGTAGCAATTTCAAATTTTGCAGGTGCAAAGGTCATATGATTTGGAGGGCACTGCACAACATTTGGTGTGACCTTGACCCATAGGTCAAGGTCATATAGTGTAATTTTGGAAATTGCTTCTTCTCCTTAACCATTGGATATAGCAACTTCAAACTTTACAGGTGCATAGGTCATATTATGTTGAAGGTACTGAGATACTTTTTGTGTGACCTTGACCCCAAGGTAAAGGTTATAGGTCAAAAAGCGGGTATTTGCGATGGTGTACCATCGACTTCTGCTCTAGTTATATCTTGATTTATATGTTTAGGAGATGATGCATTGATAAGTTAGGGGTCTTTCATGCAAACTAAATATCTATGTGTCTTGATCCACATCTGAATTAAGGGTTCGGTTGGCGCCATTTAACCGGTTTAAGCCCTCCAGTAAAATATTTTACTGACTGTTCCAAGGCGGTACTTCTTTTGTGGATCGTATATGGTTTTTTTCTGTATTGTGTTTGCTATGTCTTTGTGCGCGTTTGTTTATATGTGCTTTGTGGTCACCTGCTGGGAAAGGGCTGACCATTTGGCTATCATTTGTGGTGTCTAACTGTGAGTTTGTCACTTTCCCATTCGTATCCTGGGTCAGGTGTGGTACTTGATTGTATCGATTTCTGATCTTTGCACCCTCACTAACTTTGCTAATGCCCATAGAAAGGCCGCTAGGCTCATATGTATTATATTAAGTTTTTTTACATTCGTATTACCTGTCTAATTACCTGAGGTTTTAGTCTACAACTGATCCATGCTTTTGCACAATGCCATAATTAGAAAAGGAATGTTTTAATAGAAAACGGTGTCAAATAGTTCATTACCTGGTCAATATTACTTTACTGTATATTAAATAAGATGCCTGCTGATAACCTATTTAAATTACCATGTTAGAGACTTTATCAAGGGGGTTTCGCAAAGCCTGTCCATGGATGCTGCTCTATGCAGATGACCTAATGATTAGTGGCAAGTCAAAAGAGAAACTGTTGTTGAAGATTGAGACATGGAAGTAAGAGAAGAAGAAGAAAGACTTTGTATGAACACAAAAAGTCAAAGAAGTCAATTATATTTCTTTAAAATGTTATCATTTGGAAGCAAACTCTGCATAACAGAACTGGAAGTGTAGAGTGGACAAGACGTCTGGACCAGACTAGCTAATTTCGACCATTTATATCTTATTAGTTACCCTCTAATGCTTTCTAAGTTCCATTAGGAAAACCATGCAAACACGGACCCAGAAAGCTTTGTCAGAGGGGATCTAACTCCGTCAACATTTTTTTTTGGTTGTAGATGAGGGGAGAGAGGATCCAAATGTTACTAAAAGAGGGCCATCGTCAGCCCACCAGCGTAACGCAATTAAACTGGCGTTTTGCTGGTGGGCCGATGACGGCCCAACATTGAATGCTGGCTTGGTAGTTTTGTGATTTTTCAGGGGATCCAGACCTGATTTTTTTTTAAAAAAAACTGCCGCCCTATAACTTGGTGATTTTTCAGGGGGGGGGGGTGGGGCTTGAACCCCTGTCCCCTCTTCTGGATCCGCGCATGCCATGATCCTCAAGGATGAAAAAAGAAATACACCCTATGGTGAAGGGCAGGGAGGCGTTCTACCGCCACCTTACAATCCCAATCACCATCTACAGTGAAGTCAAATGTGTTCTTGAAAAGGCTGTTTGGTATGCATCTGTACCTGCTGAAGAAGCCTGGAAAGGACCGTCAGGTGTCTGTTTTAAGCAAACGGTAAGAAATGCAATATTCTATGGTAACTGTTTGTAATTGGTGCACAAGAAATACAGTGGTATCTAGGCTGCATTTCGCCCAGACCCTGAATTTAGGTGCAACCGATGCCTAGGCAATGTATTTCAAATATATTAAATGATGATAATGGAATTGGTGGTTGGTGATGAAAGGCTTGAAGTCGTCCAAGAGCTCTGCCAGCTAAGTGGCATGCCCTCTGCTTGGAGGGGGAGGGGGGCTTCGAGTCGGTTGCTGTCAAACGCTGTAATTGTTTGCGATTGGCAATGTCCGCCAGCTTCTCCTTCTTCTCATCTACCGCCATCTGCCGCTGTGGATGTACAGTAAAACCTGTCTTAAACGGCCACTCAAAAAAGACAAAAAATTTGTTTTCAAGACCTAGTATCGCTAAATGCAGGGCAAAAGCATTGCAGAATGAAGCATTCTGCAATTCTTTCGCCCTTCAGTAAGCTACCATTTTTCTTTAAGATATCTGCTTTGTCTATTGTTGAGTGGTCGCTTAAAACAGGTTTTACTGTATTCAACATGAATGAGCTGTTTGATAATGCATGCATCTGATATGTAGGCAATAATAACAGACATCTTGGATAACCTGCGTTGTCCGATGTGTCTTGATCCGCTTGATCTGTAACCATCAAAACAGAGTATACTGTTGTTAATATACTCCCTTCCTCCAAAACTTGGCATCCGCGATCCAAAGCAGTAGGATGTGATGGCTTGGTCAACGACAGGTACAGTGAAGCTCATGTTGGTTCCTCCAAACAAGCAAACTATAGGTAGTCGACTCGAAAGGACCCATCATGCCAATAAAGCAAGCTATAGGTAGTCGATTCGAAGGGATCCATCCTGCCAATAAGCAAGCTATATATAGTCGACTTGAAGGGACCCATCATGCCAATAAAGCAAGCTATAGGTAGTCGACTCGAAGGGACCCATCATGCCAATAAAGCAAGCTATAGGTAGTCGACTCGAAGGGACCCGTCATGCCAATAAGCAAGCTATATATAGTCGACTTGAAAGGACCCATCATGCCAATAAACCAAGCTATAGGTAGTCGACTTAAAGGGATCCATCATGCCAATAAGCAAGCTATATTTAGTCGACTTGAAGGGACCCATCATGCCAATAAAGCAAGCTATAGGTAGTCGACTTGAAGGGATCCATCATGCCAATAAGCAAGCTATAGGTAGTCGACTTGAAGGGATCCATCATGCCAATAAGCAAGCTATAGGTAGTCGACTTGAAGGGACCCACCATGCCAATAAAGCAAGCTATAGGTAGTCGACTCGAAGGGACCCATCATGCCAATAAAGCAAGCTATAGGTAGTCGACTCGAAGGGACCCATCATGCCAATAAGCAAGCTATATATAGTCGACTTGAAAGGACCCATCATGCCAATAAACCAAGCTATAGGTAGTCGACTTAAAGGGATCCATCATGCCAATAAGCAAGCTATATTTAGTCGACTTGAAGGGACCCATCATGCCAATAAAGCAAGCTATAGGTAGTCGACTTGAAGGGATCCATCATGCCAATAGGCAAGCTATAGGTAGTCGACTTGAAGGGATCCATCATGTCAATAAAGCAAGCTATAGGTAGTCGACTTGAAGGGATCCATCATGCCAATAAGCAAGCTATAGGTAGTCGACTTGAAGGGATCCATCATGCCAATAAGCAAGCTATAGGTAGTCGACTTGAAGGGATCCATCATGCCAATAAGCAAGCTATAGGTAGTCGACTTAAGGGATCCATCATGCCAATAAGCAAGTACGGAAGCGTTAAAGGGCCACCGTCAACGCAATAATTATCTCCAGTGTCGGCTTAAAATACTTAACAAGGTGGGAAACATTCGCTCTTTTTGAGACAAATATGTGAAAATAATGTAAACCTTTTGATCTTATTGATAACTATATATCTCGACATGATTAATGCTTGCCATTTTCTCTACAAAAATCTTTTTGAAAAACATAGAAATAACACCAAAGGTGTATGATTATATGAAAAAACGGGAAATGTTATCATTCTTGACGATTTCATTTTGTTATAAAGGTTGTACTTTTTATTTACTAATAAGATTATGTGAATAAACCAGAAGAGTCTTAAGTATTTGCGCTTTCTTTTTATACTAAAGAACAAAAGCTTCTCTTCACATACTAAGGTAGTTGCAAGAAACTCGAAGAGTAGCATTCTTGGCGATTTCCTATGTTCTAAAACATATAAAGTTTCTCCTATTATGTGTTACACGACCCTTGGGTCTGTACTATACTCACTATTTGAGTCCGTCCTTCAGTCCGTCCGTTGGTCCATCCGTGGTCAATTAGTGAAAAGTATGCAAAAAGGTGACAATGTGTTGCCAAACATCATTTTGGTCGGTCGTGTTCTTTTAGTGAAAATGCTCACTGAGTAACTCTTGAACTGCACGGTATATTTTGATCAAACTTTGCATACGTATACATTAGGTAAATGTAATGAAGAAGGCAAAGATCAGAAATCCATACAATCAAATCACATACAAGAGAGCCAAGAGGTCAGACCTTTCTCAACAGGTGACCACAAGGATGCAAAATGTCAACATTCGTCTAACCACTGGCATGCATAAGAATCTTTTTTCATGGACGTGGCTTTGCTGAGCATCAGTCCAGCCAGTCATGGCCAGTAAGTGAAAATGCTCATAACTCTTGAACTACATGGTATATTTGGATCAAATTGCATTTGTGTTTATTTAAACACTGTCCAGCCATTGGTTTGCATAACTGTGACGAGGCTGCTGGGAAAATTTAAAACGTAGAAATATGCTGAAAATCACTTCATCTATTTTAAATGACAAAATATGCAATCATGGGCGACAACATCAATAACAAAAATATTTTAAAGACTTGGAATCGAAATTTTGTACGACCCACAGGGTGTGTGTCTGTGTCTGTGTGTGAGTCTGTCTGTCGATTCATTTTTTCACACATTTCTTCTGGCACCAGATACTGATTAATCAACGATTTCCAAGGGTCGTGCACATTAAGTCAGTTGAGTTGTTATTGTCGTCAGCAAAGATTTTTATCTATTTTATCTAATAAACATATTACAATTCTATAATCTCATCAAATATGTGTCGACTAGAACGAACATTCTTCTTGTTTCTATACATAAATTATACAACTTGATAGATGTTTTTGTTCTTTTATAAAAAAAAATGTCGTAAGGAATGGTAACTTTTCTTCTGTATCCATATAATATTCTTCACTTAATATTCTATCTACGTTTCCAATAAATAATATTGAATTATACACTAAACATCTTTTGTGTCGAGATATATTGTAATCAATAGGATCAAAAAGATTATGTTATTTTCACATATTTGTCTCGAGAAGAGCGTATGTTTTGCATCTTGTCAAGTATTTTAAGCCAACACTGGAGATAATTATTGCGTTGACGGTGGCCCTTTAACGCTTCCGTAAGCAAGCTATAGGTAGTCGACTTGAAGGGACCCATCATGCCAATAAAGCAAGCTATAGGTAGTCGACTTGAAGGGACCCATTATGCCAATAAGCAAGCTATAGGTAGTCGACTTGAAGGGACCCATCATGCCAATAAGCAAGCTATAGGTAGTCGACTTGAAGGGACCCATCATGCCAATAAAACGTGGCAATAAGTGGTGGAATCTTGGTAAAGATACATGTATAATGAACCAATTTATTCGATCTGAGTGGAGAGGGCGTCTTCAAGGAAAGTAAGACGGACTCCACCCTCACAGGAGGATTTATCTGGCCTGAATAAAAAATATATTGTCGATGACGATTAGAATGATCATTTAGGCACTCATTTGGAAATGTACTTACACTACTGAAATTGGTTACTTCATCTGATAAAAGTGAATAGCACGTGAATTGATGAGCGTGCGATATTATGTAGTCTCACCTAAGGTTCCAATGTTGGCTCAAATTATTACTGCAGTAAAGAGATACAGTAAAACATGTCTTAAGCGGCTACTCAAAATATACATAACAATGGTCTTAATGGTAAATGGTAGCTTAATGCAGGTCGAAAGTATTGCAGAATGCTCCCCCTTGGAGCATTCTGCAAAACTTTTGACCTGCATTAAGCGATAATCGGTCTTTAAACCAATTTTGTGTGTTCTTTTTTAGTGAACGCTTAAGACAAGCTTTACTGAAGTGGCATTTTAGGCCTAACGCACATGTCTAACTTTGTTACTTGTAGTAAAAAGTGCTGTTACTTATTGACATGCTTCTAGTGGTTAATTTGTATCTTATGTGACTGAGCATCTGTAACATTCAAGTTTGTTTTGTTTAAGTGGCGCATCTGGATTCTCAGCAATGCAAACGCATAAATACAGATGTGCGTGCGTGGAAACATCTATGTATTGTATATCCAGTGTATCTAAAATAAAATACCTTTGTTAAATACTCTGCGCAGGTACATGTACCCTGTCCGCTATTACAGGTGCACCGTTTGTTTTTTATACCGATGATTTAACACCATAGTCCCGTGTGCTGATGCCTTATTCATTAGCTTTGACAATTTAAATGAACATTGAAATCCTTTTACAAATGCCATCGTTTCACCTCACCAAATGTGTAAGATATGACAATTTTAGGTTTTTATATGTTGGTTTTGCAGCTTCCTCGCGGTGCCATGGTTTAATAGTCTCCAATTAAATGTGTGATCGTGGTATGACCAGATTATAGTCACTTGCTTTGTTAACACTTGCTTGATCCGCTATAGGGCTTTCACTGTCAACAATTTGACGACCTGTTGCCCCGGCCCCTTCCTTCCATACACACATCTCGATGTGGCTGGCCTTACTCATACTCGTATTAGCGATGTTGGAATCATTGCGAAACAAATTGATTTACAAAATATTGTTCTCAAATCCCATCATAAATGTCCGTTGAAATTTACTGTTTTTAATCAAACCAGATTCTACTATAAGATTAGCCGCATCACCCTGTCATGTTGCATTTTGTCTTCTTCTGTGTCAATCTCAAAATGTTTGTACATTTGTACTTTAGTTTTCCGGTTAAAGCTGCAAAGCCTGCAACTTTTGATCTTCATCTTTTAGAACTAATGTTTTTAATTTTCAAGAACACAGCAATATAGCTAAAATTCTAATAATTATACATTTACCAGTTTTGTAAACCTAAACAAATAATTATTACCAAAACAACAGCATTTATGTTAAAATCAACTGTCTAAAATTTCTTGAGGGATGTAAATAATTACCAATAACCGAAAAACACCTATTTTTATAAAAATAATTCTCTTTTCTATTCAATTCAATTTCTATGCCGTTTTCGTCTGTAGTGAACAGATCTATTGTGAAAGCATAACTTAATTCTTTATATACAAATGATTTTAATAGAAATGAAAAATTTTCGGAAAATTTTCAAAATTGCAGACCTAATCACTTTAATTTGTTTACACTGAGTGCGCACACATCATCTATGATTTCCAGTATATTCACCTACATGTACTAAGATGCACATGCTATCAGTGAAGGCTCCGTCGATACTGCGCATATGCGCAGTATCGACAGAGCTTTCGCTGATCGCCAATGTAATAACAGCCATTTTCTTATCTACTAGTTCAAGATGCCTCTGGAAACGGTATATTTGTGGAGCCGACTGTCGCCCAGTTTAAGGAAATGATTGCGACTGAATTAAGTTAAATAAACCATAAGCTACCATCAAATTATTTATATTTATGGTTAATTTTATTCGGTCTTCTACACACTGACCAAGAACACGGATAAGCGAAGAGTCGCAAAACAATAATATTTGTGTTAATAACGTGCACAACCCCAGTAGACAACGCTAAAGCAACGTCGCATCGACGTCGTCATGACGTTGCTTTAAACATTATGTGTCTTTCATGCTAACATGCTATTTATTCTACAAATGCGAAAAGAACGGCCTTGGTGTAGTGGATAAGCCACTTGTACTCAAGTCCATGATTCACAGGTTTGTCGCAGGTTTGATCATCTGCTCATCGAATCTGTTTGGTGAGATTTTGAGCTTTATGTTGGACTGAGGAGCAGATTAATTTGCTTAAGAAATTATTTGGATTTCTTGTACCCTAATGATACATCATGTGGGATACGTTTTCTCGCCCGCTTTGTGATTTTTAAGGATTTATAATGATTCTACCAGTTTCGCAAAAACTGCAATGTCTAGATTCGCGCATTTACTATTCAAACATAATTTTTCTGCATTGTTTTGCTCGGCAAATAGGATAAGGGGGTGACCATATGATTTTTATGGGAGGGACTGTGAGAAATTTTGAAAAAATACTCAGAACAGGGCTTTTAATTAAACAAATATCAAGGACAGCTGACATTAAGAAGAAAACCCTGAATAATGAGAGAGAGAGAGAGAGAGAGAGAGAGAGAGAGAGAGAGAGAGATATTAAAAGAGCGAGAGAGATAAAGGCAAAAAAAATTTTGACCAGTCTGTCAAATGTACGTGTCAAACACACCCTCAGTGTGACCACACAGAAAATTATTTTTAATCCAACCTTTAGCAGGAATAAAGAATACATCCCAACATCCCAAAAATTGGGAATGGACTGCTCAAAATGATAGTAGAGGAATTTCCATTTAGCTTAAATGGGTTAACACAAAGTCTTATCAACCTCTAATTTATCTGAACCATCTTTAAACAGCTGCTTAACATTCCTCAATATGTAGACTTCTTGAAAACATGATTGAATTTCAACATTTTTAAATATTTGCTCTTCTTTAATTTCAATCAAATATTTAATCTAACATCATAAGCGTGTGTATGGGGTAAGACCGCGTTGTTTGAACAGAAATTGAATTGCGTTTTATCTAAAGTTTTCGCTGCCAGCGAAAGTACAGGTGAAAATTGTGTCTAGGTGCATTTTTCTCTCAACAACAATCTGATTTAAATGTGCATGGAATTAGTCTGGTCACTGACAAGACTGTTCCGTAATAAAGGTTATTCAGGGCCCATACTTTCGCTACAGAGCCTTACAACATGCAATAGCAGACGACAAGGCAGACAACTTAAGTCAGCAATGACAATTAGAATGCATTACTTCAAACTTACTAAAATTGGTTCTAAGGCGGTGGTTCTGTTGTTGTTGATCAATTGTTTTTTTTATGTTCCTCCCATTGGTTATGGGGTTTCTGTGTAATTGTTCTATGTTTTGTTGTGCGTTGATTTGTCCAATCATCTTGATGAGGAAGAGAGAGCTGGTTGCTTTGCTCTGTTTGTCTTCCTGGTGTCTCATGAGTGCTGTGTGGCTAGTCCCAAAGATGCAACGGGATTGTCTGCAGTTTGTGCTTGTGGTATTTCCTGATCACACTCACTATTTACATGCCACGTAAAAGAGCTATAACCGACGTAAATGCAAGAAACGTCTCTTAACGCACCCAAAACATACGTTTGATTGGTAAAAATGATAAAAATGATTTTTGGGGGTCACATACTTACATACATAACACAGTTATGTCTACCTACCGATAAATCGAACAACTGATAATTCGAAATAAAACCTCAAGTCCCAAGGTCTTCGAATTTACGAGATTTGGCGTTGTATACCTCTACTCCTCTAGTGTATTAAGTAGGTTAATTGGAGATAAACTCGATTTAAAAATCTGTTTTAAAATACCCATAAATTACAAGAAACATCAAAGCAAATATCACAAAAAGTCATTCAAGATTGTATACATACAAGATATCTATTTTGAAGGAGAAAACAATGTTGATAAAATCATCGAGTTTAACTATGTCATTTTTCCTAATTCAAACGAAGCTAATTAGTGGACTTTGTATTAACCCTTAAAGCGCAGCAACAATGCTGCTGTAAATGTCACCTGCTTTATTCGTCTGCTTCATATAATGGCTAACAGTGTAGACTTATATAGGTATAAAGGCAAAAAGTGTGGATCCACATCAGACTGCTTCTAAAGAAGCAGTCTGATCTGGGTCCATACTGTTTGTCCAAGAGACTTCATTTGTGTTATTTATATGCTTTCGCGTATGTTCATTGCTGCCTTGTGGTCAGTCACCTGAATGGAAAGGCCTGACCTCTTGGCTCCTGTTTGTAATGTTTATTGTGATTTTGTTACTTTTCCATTTGGTATCCTGGGACAGGTGTTATACTTGATTGTATCGATTCCTGATTCTTGCTGTCTTTCTTACTTCTAAATCTTTTTTGATGGGCGACATTTTTGTAATTAGCCCTTTAAGGGTTACGCTGTAGCACATTGTAGAAACTGAGCATTCCATCCGAGAAATGATATTATGTTGGAACGGTTTGTTCTTTTCTTATACTTTATTCAAGGTTTCTATGAAAGCTAAGCAATCTCTACGTTTTACAACAATCATGAGAATCGGTCTGCGAAACTATTTACCCCCCCCCCCCACCCACCCACCTACCCCATATACACCGTAGCGGTTGTCCGTTCTAAGGTGGTGATTCTGTCCGCGGGCTAGTCTGCGGTGTTTGATTGTAGTGTTTCCTGATCATACTCACTTGCTTTTTTTGTTAGTTCAATATAATGAGATTTCCAACAATGTGATATGTGCGACCGGCAAAGCCTCAGATCAGCATGCGCATATGCGCAGTCTGATCAGAGCCTTTGCTAGTCGCTTGAATATTCTATGCATGTTAAGCTACTGGCGAAACATCATTTGGAATTTCTTAGTTTTAAAGGGGGCTGCAGGAGCTCGTCTAGTCTACACTTGCCAACAAGCCACATTGTTGGAAATGGCATGTCACGTGTGGTAGTTCGTTGTTATTGTGTACTACCTTGTGTTCCTTATAGTTCAAAATTCATCTTGCTTGGTTAGGGTCGCTCTTGTTCGTGTGGCTGTTTTGTTGGGCCTGATCCGGATCCAAACTGTACAGCAAGCCCTGTGTAAAACGGCCACTCAAAATAGACAAAACAATGATCTCGCAAGGATTAAAGAGTGCTCCGCAGTTCTTTTGACTGTATTAAACGATAACTAGTCTTGAAAACCATTTTTGGTCTTTTTGAGAGTGGTCGTTTTACACAAGTTTTACTGTATGGCAATTTATATCTCTAGTCCAGTGTTTCACATATATGACAAGTATCAAAATTTCATGTGCTAGTTCATTTATTTCTAAAACAGCAGCATACAGTAAAACCTGTGTAAAACGGCCACTCAAAAACAGACAAAATAAATATCTAAATGACAAATGGTAGCTTAATGAAGGTCGAAAGTATTGCAGAATGTTCCTCTTGGAACATTCTGCAATACTTTTGACCTGCATTTAGCGATAATTGGTCTTGAAAACCAATTTTTGGTTTTTCGAGAGTGGTCGTTATACACAGGTGTTACTGTATATCTACAATGCACCCATAAAAGTACACACCTTTATTAACTATTCATATAACAAATGGGTCATACATTTACTCATAACAATTCATACATTCTCCAATACATTTGACCTGCATTAAGCGATAATTTGTCTTGAAAACCAATTTTTGGTTTTTCAAGAGTGGCCGTTATACACAGGTGTTACTGTATATCTCCAATGCATCCATAAAAGTACACACTTTTATTAAATATTCATATAACAAATGGGTCATACATTTACTCATAACAATTCATATGTCACCCAGATGTCATTGAAGATCTTTTTCCGTGATAAAAGGAGAAACGAAAAGAGCTAAATTCTTTAGACATCCCGCAAGAAAATAAACTTTAAGATGTATAAAATGCGATGATTCTGAAGTATTGCTCTCAACTGTGTATGCATGCATTAGACTTTTTACCCATAGGACAGAGACCAAATGCCTTACTAGATTCTAGTAAGTCAGTTTAACATTAAATCAACATCCCCAGCAGCAACTGTTTATTTATGTCAACTCTCTTCAAAATTGCATGATGAATTGTTTATACAGTGTGTTCCCTGGGAAACTGGAAGTTATAATAATTATCACATTAATAAACTGTGGTTGAGCATAAAAGTAGTTCTTTTTTCTAGAACTGCGCTACTGACGTAGAAAATCACTGGATTTTTTTTATCTCATATTGCTTTTTAGTACGAATACACCAAAAGGGGTGGCAGTTCAGCTGCCACCTAATAACAGGTAGAAATATTAGGGATGAATCCCCTGAAAATGTTTACCTCATATTGTTTAAGTACGAAAATAAGTGTTTGTTTATACCAAAAGGGATGGCAGTTCAGCTGCCACCTAATAACAGGTAGAAATGTTAAGAATTTATCACTATAAAATGTTGACCTCATATTGTTTAAGCTCGAAAGTCTACACCAAAAGGGGTGTTAGTTCAGCTGCCTCCTTATAACAGGTAGAAATGTTAGAAAATGTTGACCTCCATATTGTTTTAGCTCGAAAGTCCATACTTAAAGGGATGGCAGTTCAGTTGTGAACTGCCATCTTATAACAGGTAGAAATGTTATGGATTTATCATTGGAAAATGTTGACCTCATATTGTTTGAGTACGATAGTCTATACCTTAAGGCGTGGCAGTTCAGCTGCCACCTAATAATAGGTAGAAATGTTAAGGATTTATCACTGGAAAGTGGAAATGTTTTACCTCATTTTGTTTGAGTACGAAAATAAGTTTATTCCAAAAGGGGTGGCAGTCTAGCTGCCGCTTAATAACAGGTAGAAATGTTAAGGATGTATCACTGGAGAATGTTTTACCTCATATTGATTTAGTAGGGAAGTTTATACCAAAAGGCGTGGCAGTTCAGCTGCCACCTAATAACAGGTAGAAATGTTAAGGATTTATGACAGGAAAATGTTTAACCTCATATTGCTTTAGTACGAAAATATGTCTTAAAGTTTATAAATACCAAAAGGGTGGCAGTTCAGCTGCACATTTGTTTTGCTCAGTTTAAAGATTACTTATTTTTTTTTCTAATATACCGCTATTTAGCCGCTTTTCGTCTGCTTCCCTTGTCTGTTGATGTTCTTATGTAGCGTATATTGCAAACAATATGGACCCAGATCAGACTGCTACCCTCGTAACATTGTCTTCCATGAAAAAATCTAGTCTGAAGTGCATTTGAATGTATGCAGCAGACTATTAATGCAGACGTCATTTAAGGAAAATGGTTATTGCTGGCTTAGAGTTAATCAAGCTTTCTGGTGTATATTTGTAAAAATCCTTGTCGCATTGCAGGATAAATTTTGTTACATAAACAACTGAGAGTATTGCTGTTAAATTGATGTTGATAGATTTATAACCACTAAAACAAACACTGGTTTTCGAAGCTCCTCCCCACATTTTAAACTCTGGTCGTGTGTCTCTAGGGTATTTTATCGTTGCTACGTCCTCTCTGAAAATGGCCATAGAAATATACTAAAATAGGAAAATGGTAATTTTGAATTAAAACGTAAGTGAGTATGACCAGGAAATGCAACCACCAAACCCTGCAGACCCACCCACGGCATCGTGAGGAAGAGACACAGAGCACTAACAACCACACGACAACAAGAAGACAATTAAACTAAATTTGATATTTTCACAGACATTTTATTTAGGTCTAAGATGAGATGTTAAAATTTGCCCCAACAAGAGACGAATGCCCTTATGCATACGATCTGCTGTTCTCCGGTAATGGATATAAATATGGAGTGCATTGTTATGCAGATTCAGCAAATCTCTTTCTGAACGCTGATAAATTAAATCACAGAGTTTGCATATCCAAGTATGGAGTGCTATTGGAATAGCGTGTTACCAGCTGAATGAAGAATTATTTTTGACATTCTTCAAACTGAATGATGTAAATGTATTCCCTCGGTTTGTTCACTATTCAAAAATATAATAGGTTGTAAATTAATGAAATTACTGAAGATGTCACTTGACATAATACTCACAGTCTCACATAGAAAGTTGTAATGGCGTATACTATCCGTTTTCCTTTCTTGTTATACTTCTGATCTATATCAACTTATGCTTTAACAATTAACTTGAAAGAGTACCCTCCACCCATTTAAGTTTGATTCATAAACAATTATAAATCAAAGATAGGAAAGAAAGCCAAAACAACCATTTTACCAGTTTGACTCCAATATTTTTACATTAATTATTGCGTTGTGGTTATTATATATCACTCTGTTCCTAGACAAAGTGTGTGCCTTCAAACTTAAAGTGTTTGTTCTTGACTCTAAAATTTTACTTGAACCCAAAATATTGCATTATGTACTAATTTAATTTCCACAGATCATTTATTTATCTGCTAAGCTAATTACAGGACTATTTATCAGCTTTATGCAAACATCTGGGAGCATCCATCTTACAGCAACACACACACACATTAACCTGAGTTTACCTCTTTGTGCAGGTTAGCTAAATGATTGAAGCAGCACCTTCAGTCAATTTCTTCATTTCAATATTGGATTATGGATATCCGTTTTAATTACAAAAACAGCCAGATCATTACAAATCAGAGACTGTCAAAAGAAAGTATTTTATTTTTTTAATCAGTTTCATTTGATTTCAATCTGTCTTTTTGTACCCAAAATGAAGAAAATTGTTACACAATATGTCGTCTGCTATAGTAATAATAAGTGCTTTAAGAATTAATTTTTAGAAATCAATGCACCCACTGCTAAAAACATAACTCTGAAACATTGCTATTTTTGCAATTACAAGGTTTTGTTATTCTGCTGGGGTACTGTGTAGCAGTTAGTAGTGCTTCCAGTTTTCTTGTCTAGAGCTCATTGACCTAAAATAGCAAGACCCCCATAGACAAGCAAAAGTATTTAATTACAGGCTAATTGAAAATAATTCACAAACATTAAATGAGGGATTATGACTAACATACTGTTAGCTCTATAATAAATGCATTTGAAAAAAATGCGAATCTTCACTTTAATTACTTTATTTGAATCACTTTTGGTTAGGCCTAAACACCGATGATGACCCTTGCCTCTTCAGTGGATTAGTGTATAATACTTATCTTCGCTGCACCTACCTTGTACCATGGCTCAACTAATATATAGTAATTTTTTTACTCTCTCTGGCAATGGGTTATGGATATTTCACACTTAGTTAATTTTCTTTCAATGTTTCTCTGTCATTATTCATTACACGTGAGTGTACCTTCATGTTATCTAAACAGTTTATGTACTTTAATGGCAAAATAGCCATATAGCTATAATTTAACAAGGGGGTTCAAACAGTAAGGTCATAATATGTTTCATAAATGTGTCCTGGTCCACATCAGAATCAAGGGTGAGGCTGGCGCCGTGAAACTGGTTTAAAGCCCTCCAGTAAAATATTTTATTGGGCGTTCCAAGGCGGTACATCTTGTGGATCTTTAATGTTCTTTCTGTCTTGTGTTTGTTACGTCTTTGTTCGCGTTCAGTTCCAGTAAAATATTTTTACTGACCGTTCCAAGGCGATTCTTCTTTTGTGGATCATTTTGTGTTTTTTGTGTCTTGTGTTTGCGATGCCTTTGTGCACGTCTGTTTATATATGCCTTGTGGTCACCTGCTGGGACAAAGCTGGCCTCTTGGCTCTCGTTTGTGGTGTCTAACAGTGAGTTTGTCTCTTTCCCGTTGGTATCCTGGGTCAGGTGTAATGCTTTATTGTATCGATTCCTGATCTTTGCACCCTTACTTACCTTTTTTGCAGAAGAGTTTTAAACCAATATTGTGAAGTGAATAATTTCATCTGGATGGATATTGTTCATACCGATCTCAGTCTTCGTTGGGTGCATAGTTCAATTCTCTGGTTGTGTCATGCACTGACATATTATACCAACTTCGGAGTTAGTGAACTGTTATCATCTAAATTGACCCTCAATAGGTTGTCCCTTCGTCGTCAAAATAAGACATGTCACAATCAACCCACGACACCACAAGAAAGAAACACAAAATGCATGTAATTCAACTAGTTGGATATACAAGAAGAAACACAGACTCTACACAAAAGACCATCTTTTCCGAAGTTGAATACAATGCCTAATGACCCTTTCGTCCATCAATTACAGGATAAATTAGAGACATGAAGACTTTTTTGGCAACTGGGAAAGTGGTTAGATTATAAGAACCTTAGATTTTCATAGTGCTTCTACATATGTAATACTTAGGTTATTATTGTTCAATTTGGCAATTTAATCACTTTTAACGATATTACACCCACAAATTAGCGGAAATGACGCGCTGACGCATTACGATATAGAATCTCGCCGCGAAATCAGTGTCATCGTGAAATTATAAGTTTAAATGCGAACCTGTATAAGGTTGGCCGTCATACATCTTAAATACTGGTCTCGTTGCGAGAAAACCCCGACTTCGTGGTTCTTTGCCAAGTTAGACTATAACCAGTCTGCTCAGTTTTATACGATTTGATTTATTTTCATGTTGCAAGTCACGCTGTTTACTTTCTAGACAGCGAAAAGTAAGTCTGATATGCGTCTTTGATTTACGCGTGCATCAAAGTAAGAAAGACAGCAAAGATCAGGAATGGATACAATCAAGTCCCGCACCTGATCCAGGACACCACATGGGAAAGTGACAAAAACACAAGAAAACATCACAGTCAAGAGAGCGAATAGATTAACCATTTCCCAGCTGGTGCCCACATGGCTGCAATGAACAGGCAAGAAAGCATGGCAGACATGAAACTTAAATAACAAAAAGGATTCTCCAAAGAAGCACCGCCTTGGAACGGTCAGTATTTTTACTGTATGGCTTAAACTAGTTTCATGGTACCAGCCTCACCCTTTTTACTGATGTGGATCAAGACAAATAGACGTTTGGTTTGCATTAAATATCCCTAACATATTGATGTATGATCACCTAGTAAATACAAATCCAGATATAAAAAGGAGATAAAACAAAGATATGGATTCAACAGTATATACAACTGAATAATTCAACAGTTAAACCTGGTCGGGCCCGACCACAGACACAAACGTCAGGTTTGCTCGCGACGTGACCCCTATTAAACCGGACTGGAGAAAAAGATGACCCTTGCGAATAGTGTGGACTAAGGTAAACTTGCATAGTCTAACACAACACCTGATGTCTGGTTTTTAAAACTCTTTTCATGCTCAACTCAACTGAGCACGAAATTTCATCTACTCATTAAAACTAGAATAACGACAAATGAAGAAGTTTCTTGTTTTAAGTCTCTCAGATGTTGTATTTATCATGCTAATAAATGTTAAAATGCCAACAATTGTTGACATTTAGACATTAATGATCAAGATAAAGTCCGTGCTCAGCTGAGTTGAGCATATTTTTTATAACCTCTGGGCCTGGAATCTGGATTTTCCCTTTACCAGTACTTTGTATAGTAGCAAACTTTTGTTTAACATTTTCTTTTTCATTCTGAAAGCAGACGCTCTAATGTCGGTTTGACTGTGCGTTGTCTAATATAACTGGGGTATAATGAAAAATATGTTTCCTACGGAAACTATATATGTGAGATACAATGTCGGGTTTGGTTTCATATCTTCTTTGATCTATTCATAATTAGGTCAAAGGAAAGGAAAAAATCGTTGTTGAATATGACATTTTCTACGGCGTTACTTATTAATGCATAAGTAACTAATATTAGTTCATTTATGAAACAGTGGTTACTTAGCCTATAATTGTAATTGGTTTTGAAATGGACTATTCCGAAGAGGGTTGTGATCAAAGTTATTGTTCAATGAATAACGTTTTGATTAAATTTTTCGTTTTTCCAAGGGTAAAGTGAAAACAAATGTAGACTTCTCTTATTAAAAGAGTATTTAAAACGTCTAAAATCGGGTGTCTTTTCAGTGTAAATGTCGGATGTTCAACATCTGTTCTACCCACGGGCTGTACCTATTTTTCACTCGCCAGCTGGTCTAATGGTCAAACTTAGAATAACTTAGAATTGTATTGTAATTAATATTTCTACCAAGAAAATATTTCCAATTATGTGTTATCAGCGGTTTTCTGGGGCGAACTTATTGATAAATTCATTACTATAGATACGAAATTCTTAAATAAGTATTTTAAATAAGTATTCTGTAAATCATTGTGACGTCATTCATTCTATAATTAGCCGTGTGCGTGGTTAAATTGTTTAAAACAGAAACGAACTTTTCATTTTATTAGAAAATAGGAGCAAGAACATGTTAAATAATCAAACAGAACGGACAACGGGCATACAAGCAGAAAATATGAATAAGCAAAGAAAATAGCCTTAGAAAGATTAAAGGCAAAACGCGGAAAATAGGTCATCCTGAGGTTTGTTTGGATGTCATCGAAACGCGGATCATGTTAGTAGATTTTTCCTACCACCCGCAAATTCCTGACTGGGTTTGGATTTCTTTCTATCTGAAGGAGGAAAATGCATGGGATATCATTTTGGAACTCACAAAAGTTGACTTTTTCTTAGACGTTTTCTTTTTTAAATACTGTATATCAAGGGACGTAATGCAGTCTAATTTTTTCTTTCCCCGCGGACAAGTATTGGTTTTCATAAAAGACTGAAGATAACAAGTATTCACAAAACACCGTCTGTTTGAATAGTTAATTAGCGAAACGTCAAGTATTTAACGACTCATTTCAAAGCCGCTTTAATGTTTATCTCATTGCGAAAAAACAAAACTTCATTATTATCCTTCATCTATTGTTACTCATAAGAACCCTTTAACAACGCCGTTTATAACATGTAACACATGTTATAGTTTTTCTTGTTATGTATTAAGTTTCTTGTTCTTGGGGTTGACCAGTGTTTCCGAATATGTTACTAGAACAACAATGTACGGATTCGCCTTTTTATCTATATGCCGCGCAGCCAAGGAATAATATGGATAAATACGGACGTTGTTATCAAATTATGGATAATTTTAACGCACAAAATAAAGAAAAAAATGGATGATATAGAACATTAGTCTAAGACATATTCGATATTTTACAAGTATCTTAAATAATGTCAATGAATAGTTTACTACGTATATAGTATGACAAGGAGATGGGTATAGGCAGGCACATGTGGCTTCTAACAATGGTGCTGGTGTCACATAATCGAACTTATTCCACTTCAAGGGCTATAACAAACAATTTGTCAAATGGGAAAGAGTAATATATCTACTGTCGACTTCGCTAAATTGCGCTCGAATATATCAACAATATAGAGGTTTTGAATTGCAATGTGCATTTTGATTAAAGGAACGTGTATCGGTTTGTTTGTTAGGTTTGTGGTTTAACGCCAAAGTCAACAGCTCTGGTCATGTTGAGACGGTCAGTTTGCCAAAATGTTCTTGGTATGCTTAGACTGACTGTATTTACACATACATTGTACTTTCACTTGTAGTTGACAAAAGCGCTTCTTATATCAGCAGAAGAAGGAGACTGGTCTTAGTAAATATTTAATGAGCAATCTACACTGAAGGATGGGGCAAGGCAGGAACCAAACTCACGACCCCTATAGGAAATTTCATTAAGGTATACAATGCTACTAAAATGTAACTACAATAAACATGTACAGTTGTATGAAAACACATTTGTGAAAAGGGTATAAACAAATTACGAGTTGGTGTAAATAACATGCATGTATCCAATCCTACCGGACCGCGTTACCCAAATATTATTTTTTCTACAATAAGGTTATGTAATAGAACTAATCATTTTATCTGCCATATAATGGGAATGGGTTGGTTTGTCAATTAAGAATAAAACAAATCAGAAAAAAACAGCTAAAAACGATTCATTCAAGCAGAAGCAATACTGTCCATAAAATAATTGACCACATGTTTAAATAATTTAATCCACATGGCAGTAGCACATGTTTTAATTCTAAGGTCAGTGCAATTACATTTGCTGATTCATGAAATGGACTATATATTGCACAGGGCTCGTATTTTTAGCAACGAGGACTTAAGAAGATAGTTCTCGAGTAACACAACTGTTAAAAACTGGCTCAAGTTTAGGGGGGCAATGGCCATTTTCCCTATATGCGGTCATTTTTGTCATACAAATGTAGCAGCTATCTTTCTTCTTTTACCCTAAATTGTTTTTGTATCGGATCTCCTCACGTCGTAGTTAGAAAATAAGCCGAAATTGTTAGTGATTATAGGAAAACCAAAGTGGTTTTGATTGTCATGTATGGGAAAAGTGAAAGTCGACACGAACCATGACAGAAGTGGAAAGTGATATTATATGTGTGAACATTTCAAAATGACCAACCCCGGACCTAACTTGGATTGGAGTACTATATGTAAGGATATACTGGCCAAATCGCTGATGGACCTGGAAGCATGTAAGTTACAGTGCCTAGCCTTATAGACTGGCTCCAGTCATAAAAACAATTTTTCATCAATGTGTCATATCATATACTTGTAGCCAGTCTAACTCTGATGGCTCAGTGTTAGACTGGTTACATGTATATGATATGACACATTGATGAAAAATTGTTTTAAGACCTGGCGCCAGTCTACTAACCTTAGTTCAAGCCAATGTAACAATTGTTCCATACTAGTGCGGTAACATTTTGAATGATTGCATTCCAAATTGAACTCACTTGAAACTTTGCTAGTTCTTTGATCATACACATTGATTCAGGCATACTCGTTGGAACCGCAGATTTAATATGGGGGTTCCAAAGAGTACCATAAGCCTCTATTCCAGAGAGAGAGAGAAAAGGTTAAGAGAGCTGATTGCTTTGCTTAATTTGTCTTCCTGGTGTCTCGTGATGGTTGAGCGGCTCTTCCTCGCGGTGCCACGGGTTGTCTGCAGTTTGTGATTGTGGTATTTCCTGATCATACTCACTTACTATTTTTGCCCCTGTTAACGTCTGATTTATAATGATCATTTTAGCGATGAGTTCCTTTTTATTAACATCAGATAAGCCAGGTTTGATGCAATCCGTCCTGCAGGATGAAGAGAAACTGCATCACATCTGGGTTACCGACGATGGACCACTGTTTAAGGGAATAAAAGGTTAGAGTAGCTTTAGAGTCTGTCAGACCAATATTTAAATTCGGTAGCCGGAAAGAGTATAGAAATGTTACAGTTACTGCAAAACATGACAGCAATGACAATTTGATTAATCGTCATTGCTGCCAAAGGTTTGTCATGATTATGTCATTTCTTGGCCATCTTCGCTGATAGGTTGTTGCCTTTAACACTTAGTTAAGCTATGGAACTTTGGCACTTGGATAGCATGTGAAACTGTCAGTAAACACTATTGCAGATTGAATTCCGCTTTCACATGCTTATTATGTATTGCGTTAAATGCCGCAAATTACTAGCATTGAAGTGATTGTGTTCTATTTCTGACTTATAATAAACATAAGAACATGTCGGAGGAAAATGTAGATATAAGAAAAGCCATGACCTTAATTACTCCCTGTATAATTGTAAGCTTACAAAATAGGAAAACAAAAACGACGCTGCATACCGTTACAAATGTTTTTAACATTCCATATTTAAAAAAAAGTTAAAATACAAATTGAACATCGATTCTAGAAAAAAATATGTATTTGCTTTGGAACAGCAAATGCACTGATTTGACAAGTGGTGACTCAGACGAGCCTGTGAAGAATCCTTTTCGGCTTAGAAACTCTAAATGCTGTTCGGTAAGTAGCTAAGCAGTTATAGAATTTTCAAGCCAATAGCACGACTAACAAAGGCTCTGACCAGACTGTGCGTTTGCGCAGGCTGGTCTGAGCCTTTGCTGGTCGCACATGCCACATTGTTTGAAACCTTTGCTGATCGCACATGCCACATTGTTGGAAACCTCGTGTCGCGGCATATATACAGTTGAACTTTTTACAGATAATCTACATTTTTCTGTATTGTATTACAAACAGAGGCAAAATTTTAGTAAGTTTTCTGATACGGCTATATCATGTAAAGGCTACTTGAATTTCACCAGCTGTATAAAAAGCCATGATACAATAATAAGGTGCTGCCCTAAGTAAGTTTGATTCGCCAAATTGACTGTGTCGTAAGTTATGTTCTACTAGTGTAGAACAAGGCATCTTTCTTGCAGCATATAAACATGCACCCTATCACAATGCAGTCAAATATTCAAAAGATCCGCAATTTTAATCAACTTTAGTGTCGCTAGTAATGCTATATTTTCTTTAAAATACAACAATATCAGAATTGTCACGTATGTCACTTTTGAAACCACGATTGGCAATACAATTGTAAAGAAATGTATCACATAAAGTACAGTGGCAATTCTGCTTCATATAATGGCTGAGTGAAAATAAATCTCAAGTAGTACACGTGCATGTACATGTATATCCTTACGATGTCTACACAGGGTACATGTAAGACTGGATCTTCATCGAATCAAACATTTTCATTGTGTTATAAGCGAAAAGCAGACTCGTGTATTTTGTGTGATACATACCTGCATATCTTGATGGCACCCATTTAATATCTAAATAACATGGGTCACGTCGCGAGAAACCCTGTCTTAAGTGTTTGCAGCTAGGCAAGGATCAAACCTGATCAGCTACAGAGACTAGCTAGAGTATAGAATGTTTGTATGTAGCAAGTGCGTTCGTTATACTTTCTAAACGTTCTAGAGACCGAATAAGACTGCGCGACTATGCAGGCTGATCTGTGCTTTTGTTGTTCACATGCAAAAGTTCGTGTTTACTTACGACAAGGCCCTTCTAAAATCATGCTATTAATAATAGGTGTTTATGATTGTCGATTGTTTCCCTTACTTTCTTGTATTTGTTCTGACGTCATTTTTAAAAATGCGTGCATTTTGCGCGTGCATGTTCGGGTTATCGGGTTATCAGTGTCACGATGTTTCAGCTAGGAAGTAACGGAGCAAGACACTTATTTGGCTTGTTAACAAGAAATGTCCAATTAAGCAGTCACTCAATCGGAAAAGAATTTCAATGAAAATGTGTTGTTTTATTACAATATTAAGTCGTTTTGGTTGTAAAAAAAATGTTTGTACCAATTGATGACTGATCGAAATTATCCAGGGAATATTTTTCATACTTGGCCTTAATTTTAGTTGCTGTCGTGTCTTTTTGCAAGATAATCCGAGCTCAGACGCGTTGTTAAATGGCAAAGTTTCTAGAAAACAAGTAATGGACTTCAACTGCAGACCATACGAAGTGACATTTGATAGATACAAATCCCAAGATTACCTGAAGTGTTTAAAAACCGTTTGCATACTATTGCCGTCTGCTGATAACCCTTCGCAAACAGTTTGGACCCAGATCAGGCCCGACAGAACGTCGGGCTTGATCTGGATCCAAAATGTCTTACACTCTGAGGGTATTCCTGAAATAAATTTTCGAAAAAGTTGATTTTGAAATTATCAGCAGACGACAAAAACATGCAAAATTAACCAGATGACAGTGTTAAAATGACGAATCCAGTGCTAAATTGGAGTAAAATAAGAAGGGGAGTACTCTCAAGATCGCTGCGCACGCAAGGTAGGTACATGTCTACAGATAAACGAATCAAAAATTTTAAGGATTTTTTTTTTTTTTTGGTAGGGGTGATTGTTGATATTTTCTGTTCCACCAATTTAAACTTGTGTTTTGGGTGTTCAAAGGAACCTCTCATTGAGAAAGTTCTTTTGAGTACCCTCAACATACATGTATGTTTTTGTTGAGAAATAAGAAAATTGATTTAGAACTCAAAGAGTTTATCTTTACTTCAAACTTTTAGGAAAAAAAAAATTAAAAATCTGGGGTCACCGTACTAATTATCTTTCTTACGTGCCAAATTTAACCCCAACCGATAGATTTTATGCAGAATTCTTTATAAAAAGTCCAGGAGTGACCATTTTGGTCATTTTGATGAGGCCATTTTTCTAGTATGGTGTAATTCAGCAATAAAATGCTAAAAATGGAAGAAAAACACACACTGAAAATAGGTGCCCAATCGGGTATCGGCCAAGATCCTCTGGTTTTATAGCACAACACGCTAAGACTAGGCAGATCATGTGTGCAATAATCATACATATAGAAGAGACACTAATAGTTTCGGCCACTTTCGTATTTGTAACCAGGGTTAAAACTTGGAATTCATGAACAGCGCTTGATTTCGCCTGATCTATCTAACTGTCTTTGGTACTGAAACGATCAGCTCTGATAACAGATCAATAGATATTTCAGACAGATTTTAATTACTTTGTTTTGTCAAGAAAATGTCGACTCATTCATTCGACATAAGAGTATCTGAAAACTGTGTTGCTCCTAATTCGTAAATGGTCAAGAGACAGGAATGGTGCGCACGAGAATTAGCTGCATATGTCCTTAAAGCTTATTATGGAGACGTTTCTAATAAGTACCTACATCATGTGCGCTGGACTATAGATGAAAAAACAATTGTATACTAGATTAAACCATTGGTATCCACTTTTCTATGAAAAGACGTGTATTAATTTGCTGTAGTATAGTGTAATATAATTACTGAACAATTGGACAAGCAATATCCAAATTGTAATTGCTTACCAATAATTTTACTCTAGGGAAAATTGGCATAAAATAAACACCCTTTATCGTCATTGATCACCAAGAGGAAGAACTACTTTACAACATATAAAGTAGCAAGGCACTGTACGTACAAGGCGAAACAGCCAGTTTACTGGTCCATAACGATAGGGTTGACAATCTAAAAAGGACATACAGCACACTACCATCACCATGGGATGCAATAAAATAGCAAACACATACCCACCAGTGTAGAATGCTTCACCATTACTCAGTAATAGTTATACCATGGGTTGTCCGCCTGTACGTGGAGATAAGCTTACGTACAGGTGGACACACATGGTACACGTGTAATTATCTTATACCACCTACATCAGTGTAGACCTTGCACATCATGAGACATTTCGTGCTAAAGTTGGTACATGTAACGGTGGTATAACTTGGAGGCTGCCACCACTGTACTAAGAATAAAGGAAGCGGGGGGAAGTCTGGTTTCGAGTTATATGCCTTTAAACCTGCTATGAAAATAGAAATGATGAAACGTATCAAAGAGCTACAACGTATAACATGAGTTCACTTTCTTTTTTCCCCTCATTCTTTCTTTACCTCCTTCCTTCTTTCTTGTAGCATTAGTGGCACTTGCTTCCTGTACAGTTTTTCTGTTAGTCTTAGGAAGTTACATGCCGTTCAACTAACAACATGTACATTTATAAAATGTATTTGTATTTCAGGAGATAATTAAAAAAGCATGTATGCTCGATTTCAAATCCTGTTAAAAAGTACTATATTTCACTGCGACTACTTGTTTATTTGTGTAAGAAAATACATATTACATATTGTTAAACCCAAACAGTGAATAGTTAGAAGTGATGCCACGAGTGGCATTCCATCCTAGTCTTTACTGATTGCATATGTTTAATTAATGGGACACTGTTCATAATTTAAGCACAGTGCCCCATTGATTACTGTAATTAAATTACTGTAAATAAAGTAATTTGTTAATAACAATTACATGCATTTATTTTGAAAATGTAATTAAATTACAATTAAGTACAATTACAATTACAATTTTAATTACCCCAACTCTGTGCATAAATAGGTTAATATGAGGAGCAGACAAGTGCACTTAACCTGTAAACGAATATCATACACTGCGTCTAACAGAACAAAAACAATATCTCGGGAAGTGGTCATTTTATCTGCTTTTCTGAGACTCCAATGACAATAGATATTTTTTTTTCAGAAATAAATGAGAAAATCATTCAAAGTAATGCGCCGTCTGGTATATTGGTGATAAGCGGTCTTTTGGTTAATGAAACCAATTGTAAATCACTTTGCAAACATATGTCATCCTTAAACCGCGCCGAAAGACAATTCATTATACGTAATCAATAGTATTATCCCTATCGGCAGAAAAAATATTGGAAATAATGTAAATAAGAGCAAAAATGCTTCGTACATTCCAAAGGCACTGATCAAGCTGCAAATTGACAGAGAAAATGGACAATAACACACGCACATGCACATGCATTGCTGTATTGCGATATATTATATGCATGTTTACATGTAATACTTTTGAACCGTACATGTACATGTATGTCAATCGACGTCTATTTGCTCACTTTATGTCGACTAGCAAATTGGTTCCAGATAGCTTTTTACTGATATTCAGTAAATATGTAGTAGGTAGTTAGAGCCCTGCCAACGAATTTGGTGGATCTCTATTGTTTCAGCGTGTCCGTCCGTTCGTCTGTCAATTTATCAGTTCTCGTTTGTGTACACTCTAACTAACTTAGTTATTTATCACCAGCTTTCTACCAAAGGGGTACTTTCATCTGTGCCCACGCATGGATTTTCTTCAAACTTTGCATATTAATAACTCATTATATACGAACTATGAAAATGTATTTATCGAATTAGATACTTAAGAATAAGGCTTAGGAAGCAACCCTGACGTACTCCACCTTTGAAGTGGTACCTGTCTCTAAATTTCCATGTCCTAAATCTATAGTTTTGTTTATTTTTATGATTTGTCATCTAGATTAAATCCAAAATACCATAGACATTATTTTAATACCACGAAACCATTTGGATAAATTATGGTTTACGTTTTTCAGAAGAAGTGATTGTAAAATTTCAATATTTTTTTTTCAAAAATTTACAAAACACTCAACATTCAATTCAAAAGATGAATATGTTCTAGTCTTTGTCAAGATATCATATTATCACAAAAACATGCCATATATATACTGCTGATCTGAGCCAAATATCATGAAAATCCAAACCCGGTAACTTTGTCATTTCCTACCTCTTATGGGTATAGGTCAGTTTTAGCAAAATTAATTATTTAGTTTAAATGAATCAACAACTCGACATAATGAGGTTGTTTTAATCTACTTCCACTTTTCTTAAAGAAAGGCATGTTTAGACAATTTTAAATGATTCAATGGTCTGAAATGTTGAAGGTCATGGCCCTGTGTCATGGCACTATGGGGCCAAGACAATATGTATCACTTCCTCAAGTCCTGCATGATATTGTTTAAGAAACATAATATCCTAACAATAAAAATGTGAAAACAAGAAGACTAAATATTTCCTTTAAATCCAAACTAAACTAGAGGAACCACATCTTGGTGCCGTGACCAGGATAACGTGTAACAGTCTTATCAAAGGTATCATAAAACAGTGTTCTACATGCATAAGTGAGGTCCAGAAACAAAACTGTATGCCTAGAATAATCAGCCAGCTATAGTATAAATGTTGCAATTTGATGGAAATCAGCATAAGTTTCACAAAACAGAATGAACAGAGAAGATTTAAGCATTACATTTGTAATACCTTTGAAGCCAAGAGTTATCTGTGACCAAAATGGTTACTTTTAACCAATAGGTTTGACAGGGGGTTATTTTTGTGAAGCAGGTTTATTAATGAGTCTTTTAATTATAAAATCATAGATATAAGGTTCTTCTTCTGTATGAACTGACTTGGCATAAGGTTTCTCTTCTGTATGAATTAAAATTCTTAATAATGTTACATATTAAGTGTAACATTGGCTAGATGTAGATTTAATTTTAGAAACTAGATGTGTTAAGTACAGGTGTCAACATATTGTATCATTTTGGCTAATTTTATTTCGTAAGCACTTCATTAAATAAGAATTGTGGCACTTAATATCAAAGAATATTGTGTTTTTTTTCCAATCCATAATAGGGGAAAACACTGAACATATCAACTTCTATCAATAAACGTACTAGCATGATGATTCAAACTAAGCAAGTATTCAAGTTTGTTTTACACTGAAACATAATCATTGTATTTTTTTACACTTTGATGAATTAGGGCCATGTGTTTACATCAAGTTAAAAAATTATGTTACCGGTCCTTGAATTTCATTAAATTTGGTCTACATATTCTTAACATATATGGATAGTCTATATGTTGAAATGGTATCTTGACAAAGACCGCAACCTGTAAAAATGTTAATTCCAAATTCGACTGAATACAAAATATACAGTCGAAAATTGGGGTACCATGCTATAAAAATGAATGCCCGCCCAATATCCTAATACATAAAAATCCATTTTGAGTAACAGCGAACTAATCAATGATATACATATTTAATAAAACATTTCTCCGCCCGTTACATGATATGTCAATTACTTTAGAAATGATTATAACTGGGTTCCCTAAGGTATTATTGTGATATCATTCATGACGTCATAAATTAGCAATGGAATTGCATAAAAACTCAAACGCACCATAAATATTAAAGTTATACCCCAGACAATTAAATAACATAATATTTTCAAAATCCAAGCGTGGACAGACTCCCATGTTAATTTCCCATACAATGCAAGAGCCCCTTTCATATATTACTACCATGCATCTACCAGCTTAGCAAAAGCATAGTTCATGAAATCAAATTTGGTAGAGACAGGTATTTCAACACTGATTGGCAGTTTTAGATGTTTAAAAGAGGAAAGCCAATTGACACAATACTCATAGAGGCAATTCCAATGTGCACCTAAAACGTATGTCCATTCAATTAATGAGTGTTTTGCACCATAAAACAGTTTTTTTTCACAAACCAAACTTCTCAACTACTTTTTATGTTTCAGTGTAATGAGCATGTAGAAATGAACAAGTATTTGTGTAGTTTGTTATGCATCTGAATGACAATAGTAGATAGCCAATTTTGTATTTTTATATTACTGACAGCTTGTCTTTAGATGTTTCACTGGAATGAAATGCTAAATGGGTGATTGCCTGGTTGTGTATTGTTATAGGAGTCAGTCAATGATAAATGTATTCCAGCAAAATGATTTGTGCGCCCAGCAACGATTCAGATCGTCCTGGTAATCTACCAACAATTGTTGTACTGGTAAAATATAGTGACACCACTGCAATGCACAAAGGGCGTCAAGACGTACTAATATGGTAACTCAGGAATCGATACAATCAAGTACCATACCTCCCTGGAAAGTGACAAAACACAAGAAAACATAACACACAAATGTCACAAAAGGGCCAAGAGGGCCCTTTCCCAACAGATGATAACTAGGCTACAATGAACAGAAAAGACAGCATAACGAAGATAAACATGAACATTAATGCCAAAAAGGGTCCTCAAAAGAACAGTCAGCAGACAAAAAACATATAGTATGTTTTGACGTGGTTACATAAGATGGATTCCTTGAGCCATTTTGTCTATAAAAATTTTCGTTTGCAGATGGCATTGAGGTGTTGTTGTTTTTTTTAATGCTATCGCCTTTTTTCTTTAATTTGAAATATCATGTTTCATTGCAACATTGTGTCCAAAAGCGTTCCTTGAAGGTATGAGCAGCTGATGTTTTATGCCACGTATGGAATCTCAAAATGCTAAAGGTTTTGTGAAAAAAAACGTTTTTGAACCAGGCCATAGTACAATGGTCGTTATCGCAAGTGTTGTACATGTATATTGATCTAGTTCCGTGCGACATACTTAACCTATATATATATGCCTAGTGCCCATTTCATGGGACATCGGCAGACAGTGCATAACCAGATCAGACGCCACAGTACGCAATGTCGGATCAGGTTCTGCACCATTTAGTTACAGAATGCCCATTGAAATTTTGAATGAACATTTCAATTGAACTTGCTAGCCAGCAACCCATAAACTAGAAATGATTTTTTGCGTTTGAGAAGGGTTTGAAATTCAATTAGGTATAAATGGGTTATGATACTAATTTCTTTCCGCAGTATGCTGTGCATAACCTTAAATCTGTTGATTGAAAATACTTATTTGTTGTCACACTTTATTTACTACCCAACTCCTTTTAACTCATGTTATTATAGAATTTTGGGTCACTGCAAAGGCGGCACCTCATGAATGCGTAATTTGGACTAGTCTACCTCAGACATAGGTAAAAGCTTAAAAATGAGGCGTGATTTTTTTCGAAATTGCCCCATAACACCTTAGTACAGACTAACACAAAACATATTATCTTACCAATAAAACGCTAGCAAAAAAGTGTGTTTATTGGTTAACGCAAGCATGATAAGTATAGAGGCAAACAGTTTGGACCAAAGATAAGCCTGCTCGCAATCACGGTTGGCAACTTTGCTTTCCTCTTTAATTGCACTTATCTATTGATGAGATGGTAGGGGCCTGATGCTTTGGCTGTTTGTCGGGCCCACTGGGGTTTACCTGTTGGATTTCTTTTGCTCCGGTATTCAGTTTTATTTACTCTTGAGTCCTTATCTTTGCTTTATCTCCTTTTTATATCTTGATTTATATGTCCTAGGAGATGAGGTATTGATAAGTTAGGCTTCTTTCATATAAACCAAACATCTATGTTTCTTGATCCACATCTAAACTAAGAGTGAGGTTGGTGCACCGTTAGACCGGTTTAAGCCCTCCAGTAAAATATTTTACTGACCGTTCCAAGGTGGTACTTTTTTGTGGGTATTTTATGTTGTTTTTTTTTTGTCTTATGTTTGCTATGCCTTTGTGCGCGTCTGTTTATTTGTGCCTTGTGGTCACCTGCTGGGAAAGGGTTGACCTCTTGGCTCTCGTTTGTGGTGTCTAACTATGAGTTTGTCACTTTCCCATTGGTATCCTGGGTCAGGTGTGGTTCTTGATTGTATCGATTCCTGATCTTTGACCTCTTACTTACTTTGTCAATGAGGTTTCAAAACATATCTGCTGACGACGAAAGCAGAATACTTGGTGTGATTGGTGCATTGATGGTTACAATGTAATGATTGTGAGTTCAGAGAACAGGAACTAGTCATTATCTATTTTAAAAATTGCCTATAATAACATGATGTTTAGAGAGAGAGAGAGAGAGAGAGAGAGAGAGAGAGAGTTATTGCTCTGCTTATTATATGATATCTGGTATATTTATTTCTCCTATAAAGCGTACCAATAAATTACAGAACTTAAAGACCATCGGATTTCTAAGAAGTTACTTTTAAATTTCTAAAGGAATCATCCACGTAATAAGTCATCATAATTGTATTCCTATTGTGGCATAGCTGAATAACCATTTAGTTCAAAATTGTTATCGGATAGAAAAAAAAATGTGCCCAGAAAATATGTCAGTTCTTAATTTTCTTCTTTAAGTAGGCGGTGTCTCAAGTTTCTTCAACAAAACATTGTCACGCTCTACAGAAAAAACCTCAATCCGATTCTCACTTCCAGAATTTTAACCCATAAAGCGCCAGCTATAATTTATAGCAGACGACAATTATAAATTGTGCTGCTTTTTCAAAAAAAAACAAATAAGGCATGCTGTTCCATGAGAATCGTCTGCTGGCAGACTATTCTCATGAAATAGCATACCTTATATTTGCGAAATTTAGGAAAGTTGTCGCAAAATTTGTCGTCTACTGCAGTCGTGATTGACGCTTTAAGTGTTAACTGGTTCATTGTATACCATTGTCATAGGGAAAGATTGTAAGTGTTAAGATTCCATTCTTATACCTTGCCAAAATTACTTATGGCTTGAATTTAAAGATAATCGCTGATGGTGAACAATTTCAAATACAGGGACTACGTGCATCATGTCACCATATTACATCGCCCGCAATACCATTTTCTCCAGGCAATCAGTTCTAGAGTCAGCTTGGCGGGGTTTGAAAATCTTATTATTTCTTTCCAAAGCAACTACGAAAATTCTTAGACGACAAATGATTGGTATTTTCTTAATTGTTCCAAGAAAAGAGCACTTGATATTTATGTGAAATGTTGACAAATCAGTGAAATGTCAAGCACATTTTATTTGGAAACTATATATAATATGCCGCCTTTCAATGATTAAAATATATCTGCTAATAATTTTTTGTCATGCACATTCTTCAAGTTTACTCAAATGACAGTTTTATATTGTCCTCGCAGGATCTTGAACATCAGATTTTACAGAAAAAAATCAATCGACAGCACGATAATACATTATTGTATGTTTTCCTATTATCAATATAAGAATTGGAATTTAAAAATTCTGCAATGGTAAGAGAAATTCTTCATGCCGTACATTGTATCACCTTATTGTTTTGTTATTTGACATAATTAAGTATTATCAACTGCCGTGATATTAACATTATAAAATATTAAATAATGACAATAATCCAGAGGGGGGGGGGGGCAGGGGGTCCGGACCAAACCCCTGAAAAATTACAAAAATATAGGGTTTCTTAGCAATACTGGTCCGGATCCCCTGAAAAATCACAAAGCTATCAATCCAGCATTCAATGTTGGGCCAGCATTGGCACGCCAGCGAAACGCCATTTAAATGGCGTTTTGCTGGCGGGCCAATGATGGCCCATTTATAGCGGTATTTGGATCCTTCCTCCCCTCATCAACTAAAAAAACATTGTCAAAGTTGGACCGCCTCTGACAAAACTTTCTGGATCAGCGCATGCCCATTGTCTGTGGGTTTCTGTGTTTGTTTTTGTTTTGATATGCATAACTTAGTGTCCTTTCATCTTGATGAGGAACAGAGAGCTGATTGCTTTGCTTAAGTTGTCTTCTTGGTGTCTTGTGACTGATGGTGTTCTGGTGTGGCTCGTCGATACGGTGCTGTGCTTTGGTCTGCAGTGTGTGATTGTGGTATTTCCTGATCATACTCACTTATTCTTCTAGTTCTACAGATGCCTTGCGTCAAATTGTTCTTACATTTGCTATAAGCTATGTTCAGAGACCTCACAAATTGATGTTGACTTTTGGGGTCATCTTGACACAAAGTTAATGATTAACTTTATTCTAGTATTGTTACGCATTTGATCTGTGATCTGGATTCTGTCCGCATCACGCCGGGACGATCACCGGCCGGCCAACTGCAGAATATATCTGGAAACATTTTCTCACATACTGGTACATGTTCTGATCAGCCTGTGATTGCGCAATATGTTCCAAGCACGAACATAATTAAACGTGTTAATTTTGTTTTCTCCTGTTCTGCCTAAAGTATCGGTATGGTAATTTGTTTATATGTTTCCAGTACGATAGTATAACCTGACATTGCACGCACATTGTACCCAAGGGGATCATTCGCATATAAATGTCATGTCATGGTAATATTTCAAACGATATTCATGGTAAGAACTGTATTGCATTTGTGAATGCGTACTTGTTCAAACTTGGATCATCAAAGTTGCAGCAACAAGCATGAAAATCATTACTAAGATTAGTTCTCTTTACATATTGCGTCGCTCTAGGAAACCGAAATGCAAATAATGTTGCACATTTTCTGTTGTGCAGTAGACACTTGTCTATTACGTTTTAGATGCCGCATCATATCAATTTTTTTGGGTACGAACATCAAATGAATTGAATAGTGTGTTTAAGTGGAAACAATACAACCAGACAACCACCAAGTTAGCATTTCCTTCCAATGAAACATCCTTCCAATGAAACATCTAAAGATAAGCTGTCAATAATATCAAATTGGCTACCTATTATTGTCATCCAGGTACATGCCAAACTACACAAAAGCGTGTTCATTTCTACATCCTCATTACACTGAAACAAAAAAAGGGGTTGAGAAATTTGTGAAAAGCCTGTTTAAGGTGAAAAACACTCATTTATTGAATGGTCATAAGTTGTAGGTTCATATTGGAATTGCCTCAATGAGGAAATTCCAATGTGTACCAACAACATATGTTACTGAAATTAGGGAAACCTATTTTGAAATATACACTAAACAAGTATTATATATGTTCCTACATTTTAAAATTTTAAAATCGAACATGTTTAATTAATCAGAATTAGTATATTTAAGGTTACTTCACGTGAAAATAACGATGATTCAACAGTACCTGTTGAGGACAGCGGCCATCTTTGATACAGAAAATTCGTTTCTGATTTTAGAACCTCATTAATATCTTCTCCCATTATTCCCTTCTATGAGGTATAGCACAGATTTAAAGCTGACAGTCTGTTTGACAAACATTGACCACCATTATTTACTTTTTCAGTTTTCTGACATACTGTTGACACACTGTCACGGTGTGGTGTGGACTTCCGTCCCGGTATGGTGGTGACTGTATCTGGCTAAAAGATCAAATACATTACAACACTAGAACAAAGTTAATCATTGTGTCAAGATGACCCCAAAGCTCAACATCAGTTTGTGACTGAGGTCTCTATTTCACAGCTTCATAGTTAAGTGGTTAATATGCATACATTCAGTACTCGTATATGCTCTTAGCAGATTTCACATGTATACAGCCTTGTATCAGCCTGGCGTCCCAAGATATATGCTCTAGATTTTTACTAACTGGCCAAACTTATCTTATTGTATTACACGTATAAATATTGGACTGTTAAAGAGGCATATATACATGTATGGACTAAATAGACTAACTTTCTAAAGTTACAAACACCTTAAACTGTTGGTCAAAATAGTAAATGAGTATGATCAGGAAATACCACAATCACAAACCGCAGACAACCCCGTGGCACCGCGAGGAAGAGCCGCTAAACCATCACGAGACACCAGGAAGACAAATTAGGCAAAGCAACCAGCTCTCTAAAATTGTATCCGAAATTACTTTAAAATCTCGAACAGTGCAATTCCACACAAGCTGAATTTCTAAAGTTTCAGTCACAAAGCTTATCCGCGAAAAGTTAGAGTCCACTAGTACGACTAATGAATTGTCACCTTGTTGACTTTAACCCATTTATGCCGAACGGAATTTCCCACTGTTACATGTATCAATTGGACTAGTCCCTTTCTGTTTTAATGGTTGCTGGGTGGTATTTTTCATTTTTATTCAAATTTTTATAGAACATTCTGTAAGCAAACAGTGGAGACCCTGACCAGACGCCGCGTTATGCGGCGTCTGATCTGGGTCGCCACTGTTTGCCTATGTCCCACAAGAAGGACGCTATGCTTATATGGGTTGATATCCAGCGTTGGAAATAAATGCTAGTTACATGTATATTAAAAATGAAAATAAAGATAGCGTTGAGTAACAGTCTATGAATGTTGCAAATATACCAAATAATGTTAGTGTTGCAAGGAATGCTACAATGCTATCCGAAACGATTAAGATGAAATTGGGATATCGAATTCGTTAACTATCAACAAGGTGTGTACCTTGTTGATTGTTAACGAATATGATGTTTCATAAGTATAAGCTTTTCAAAAAAATTGCCATTTTTCAGCACTTAACTAAAGTGGGTTTATGACTCTTGACTGAAAGTACGTTAACCATTTGGAAGAGAAATTTCAGTAGCTATTTCAAATGAAAGTTGTGATCTATTAAATGACCCTATCAAGTTCTCGATTCGTTTATGCCATTAGATGATACCAAGATTAGTATAGACACTGACGCTCAGTCTTTTCTGCGGATTTTATGTACAGTGAGGTTTAAAATATGTGTAAAAAACATCACATTGAACTATAAAATCTGTGCCTCTCTAATAACATACTATAATCTCTATCTATCGCCTATTAACTACGGTGACTGCAACCGTTTTGTCGATCAATATTATGATAACATTACAGCATTCGATAATTATTAAGAACAGGTAACAAACATACCTGTCAAACAAATAACATGTGTTAGAGATACGGCGCCGATACAGAGTCATGGAAATATTGTTAATTCATAGTTGGACGCGGAAATTGCTTTTCCTTCTTGGTAAGAGTTACGCGCGGATCCAGAAAGTTTTTTCAGAGAGAGTTCAACTTTTTTGTTAATGAGTGGTTCCAAATACCACTAAAATCAGGCCATCATCGGCCCGCCAGCGAAACGCCATTTAAATGGTTTAAATGGCGTTTCGTTGGCGTGCCAATGATGGCCAAAGATTGAATGCTGGCTGGGTATTATAGTTTTGTGATTTTTCAGGGGATCCGGATCAATATTGCTAAGAAACCCTATACTTATAAGAAACCCTATATTTTTGTGATTTTACAGGGGGGCGGACCCCCTGTCCCCCCTCTGGATCCGCACATGGAGATTCTGATTCTGTCATCCAGAACATTATCATTTCTTCAATTTTTATTTCATTCATTTTTTTTCTAATTTCATCCAAATATAATTTACTATACCGTAGGTACAATGTATTGTATGGCCACACACAAAGAAGCTGAGATGAGCCGGGACAAGTTGACATTTGCGCTCAGCAGATTCAAATAAGTCATTTGACTTTCTTCTGAATCCCATTTGTATAGTGGTTGTATTGTAATCGTATTCTGTGTTGTTTGTATACTTGTCATATATTATACAAATAAAATAAAGTTTAAACCAAATCAGTCTGCGAAATCGCGCAGTCTGACCAGAGCCTTGGTTTTCCGCCTGAAGAAACATTGGAACCTTGGCTGTTAATAGAGAGCCTTTTGAAGACTCTGATCAGACTGCGCAGATGCGCGGTCTGATCTCAGTCTTCGATTGGCGAACGTGCCATCTTGTACCCTTTGCTGGACACGGCTGTTTTATTGTATGCGAACACAGACGCATGTCAGCCTGCATGCTTTTGCAGTCTGATCAGAGCCATTATTGTTTTATTTGAGTTTATGATGTAAAGAGTCCCAGCGGTTGTATCTAGAGTCAGGGCAGGTCGTCACGAAGCCAAGATGCCTTAAACCTACAATGCAGTGGTGAGGTTGAAATCATATACTAGAGGACTTTGAAAACGTACCATCATATTTTTGCAATTTTCTCACAAACGAAAAGCTACTTGCAGCGTTTAATGTGCAACTAAAAATTGATATGAATCAGTCGTTAATTCGGCTGTATCATAACGCAACTTTGCTGGTGACGTCATATGGTAGCATACAACATCTAGTGCATGTATGCTTTTGCAGTCTGATGATGATCAGAGCCATTGTTATTTTATTTGAGTTGATGATGTAAAACGTACCAGCGGGTGTAGCTAGTGTCAGGGCAGGTCGTCACGAAGCCATGATGCCTTTAACCTACAATGTTCATTGAAGTAGTGAGGTTGAAAACATATACTAGAGGACTTTGAAAACGCATCTCCATACTTTTGCGATTTTCTCGCAAATGGTAATGCGAATGAAAAACTACTTGCGGCGTTTAATATGTAACGAATCAGTCGTTAGTTTGACTGTATCATAACGACGTCACGTGGTACATGGAGCATCAGCATCCAGTGCTATTCTGCAAAGTCCTGCTGATGCTTTTTAGTTATGTTCTATTTACACTGTAGCGTGTATGATACCAATACCAGTAATGCAGTGTATTAACTTTTTCTAATCATCAGTAATTGATAACGTCAATAGTTTGAAAATAAACGTCAAATTAAAACATCAGTTTACAGCTCATTTTGAGAAAATTCTCTATAAGTTACCTTTGTGTACACTCACAATTTTGACATTGACTACTTATACTTGCAATCATAATATTATGGCAATTGCGATCGAATGTAAAGCATGTTAGAAAATAGTTTGTCACGTGATTGAGAACGCCTTTAAAACTTACGTTAACGTCACTTGCACAATGCAGAAGAAACGTGATGCACGGCGTAATTTAATCAGAATCTGTCATTTGTAAATGACCTTTGCCCCTGCAAACAAAACCTAACAAAAACTATGAAAGACTCAAAATGTTGAATTTTATCGCTAGGCTATAGTAATCAGAGGGGGTGGGGTATGTCGGTATCTTCAAATGGGCAATACTTTGAGCATAACGTACATTCGATGCATATATATATAGTTCAATAAAGAATGTGTAATCATCAAATAAGCATAGGACATATAGCTATTGAGTCAGGAAACAAAACTAAAGGGGATTAACTTGCAGCTGAATTGGTGTCCTACGAAATCGCATACCACTGCTTTATAAAAGCTGTTATTATAATACCTTCAATTAACTTTACAGCCATGAAATTTCTAGCGCAAACAAAACACATGTCAGACTTTGGTATGCAATGGCATCTATCTCTCTGTCATCCTTAGTGTTTGTACAATAAGGGATTTAGTCTGTACGATGCGTTCTCAAAGTCCTTAAGTATATTATGCAAAATTGGGCATTAGCTAAACAGCTCAAAATGCAGATGTGCTCGTTAAACATTCAAATTGTTGGGTGCAAAAGCTGTGCTTGATATTTATTGAGATAAGATTGAAATTTAAACAGTTTTGTTTCTGAAGATTATGAGGTAAAACTACTTTGATATATCACGATAAAAATCAAAGTGTATATTCATTAGCACTTCTTTGATCCGTTCCATGTTATTAGCGATTTCATCGGTAACCCATCAAGATTCCTCAAGAAGTATGTGTTTTGTAACCTTAAAGAGCAAAATGTCGGTCGGATGATGAAAACATAGGGGTTCTCCGGACAAAAAACAACAACAACAACACAGAGCCAAAACACTTTTGGTACCAGCTGGCTACATCTGGATACATGAATGTATACTGAAACCAAGTTCTAATCGGTCACCTTACATTTTTACGCTAGTTCAGAAAGTGAAACATAGGGTATACAAAATTCATGTTTTTTTTTAATGAAGCAATACTCTGCCGAGACTCTGCAAATTATTTCATTTAAAAAAGACGTGTACTTCTTGCACGGACGAAGTTAGAGAAAAGGTAACCTCATCTCAAAAGTCACACATTTTCTACGATATAAACCATATCACATAGCCCTTATCAATTAACGTTTTGATTTGTTTGAAGATGTAACTGGCTACCGTGATATAAGAAGAATAAACCTAAAAAGTTTTGTTTCCACCGGACTCGTCGTTTTTGCTACTCAATTACATAGGACAAACACTTTTAGCAGGTTAATAATTGAAATTCAGCTTTAAGCCTGCAATTTACATAGAGAATTTGCAATGCTCTGTACGCTTTATTATCATCGACACGGCATTGAAATTTTCAGCGATTGTTCATTATTACCAGACGTCACCATTCTTGTTTGCGAATTGAAAAAACACAAGCGTGATGCTACCAAATCGATTTGAAATCGGAAATGTACAGTATAGGCCACTGGCTGGATATGGTTTACCTCCCCCCCCAGGGGGAATTTTGTAGACCATATTTTTCTTAAAGCCCAATGTCTTGCAAGGATTTTGCAACATGTTAGCCCTCTGACAATGGCAGCGTTAAGCTGTAACAGCCTGTTACATATGTTACCCTACAAATTATTTGATAATTAAAATTCTTTTTAAGACTTCAGAAAAGTGCAAAAGATAAGGTAAGATTTCCAAATTGGTTATATTTTCTAAATGAGCTATTACTGGGCCACAGATATGACATTTAAAAACAAATATAGTCACCCCCGATGTAGTGTATGTTACATTTTTTTATTAATCCCCCTTTTAAATGATAAATGCATCTAATATAGTTTGTCTTAAATTTTATTGAAACCAGTTTATGTTCATTAATTTGGTATGACATAAAAGATTTTTTATTTACCTTTTCAAAACTGCAATCATTACGTTTCTATCTTATATACTTTTTGAGTTATTAGATGATGAACATGGTACCCCCATATCACAGGAAAATGTAAAATGTAATTCTCCAGGCCTCACGCTGGCTATAGACCCCACTTCCCCCCAGGGGGAATTTCGTACACTATGATTTTTAGATACGCCATTATATAAGCCACAAAATGAAATATGTTGGCCCTCTGAGAGTGGCAGCGTTAGCGGATAACATCATGTTACATACGCTACCCGCAAAATAGCATTAAATTTTCCTGATAACGTCTCCAACATGACATATTTACCCTTTTTTTGAAGTCTGGCACAGGTTTAAGAACTTCTTATAGCACAGTTACATAATTTTAGCATTTATTTTATAAATGTTTTGAGTTTTTGCTGTTGTATATGTTACTAAGTGTTTCATATGTTATTTCCAAGTATCAGTATGGCAGTTATTGACCATACATGTATTACATCCATCAGTGAATATAGTAAATCTATAAGGCTGCTATTCGAATGAATTAAAGTTCTCTATTATGGCGTCTTACACTATTTACAGTCCAGGTTACATACGTTACTCGTTGAATACCATTAAACATTCAAGATATGTCTCCAACACGACCTGCTTGTACTTATTTGCATGCTTGCACAGGTCCATATACATTTTTTTTAGTCTGGCTCATTTGTTGAGGAAGTAACTCAAAACATAAACTACCATAAACCCTCTTTTCTTTTATAGATTCATCAAATATAGTTGACATAATACTCATGGAAAGTTTGTAACATTCAGTGCAATGTGCGAGTAACAACTTAAAAGATCAAAGAAAACCCATCAGGTAAAAGTTCTAGAGCAAATCTTCATATATTATCCAAGGGTTTTAAAGAATTTTCCTATACAACTTATTACTCCTCTATCAGATTTATCTTGCAAGGATTTTGCAATATGCTAGCACTCTGGTAATGGCACCATTACCCTGTAACAGCCAATTATATATATTACCCATCAACATCTTTGATAATTTCAGTAAATGACATGACTTCTGAAAAGTGCAAACCATAAGGTAAAATTTTCCAAATTGGCTATATCTTCCAAGTAAGCTATTTTTGCATCACAGATATGAACCTTTGAAAACAAATATGCACCCCAAAGTGTTACGTATGTTACTTTTTTCATTATTCCTATATAAATGATTTATGGAACTAATATAGTTTGATATTTTTTAATGTGAACGTGCTTACTAACTCATTTTGTATAAAAGAATGTTTATGTACCTTTTGGAAACTGCAAATATTATGTTTCTACCTTTATATTGTTTGAGTTGTTGAGTTTTGAACATGGTAACCCCATATCACACAAATGTGAAATATAATTCTGTGGCTCTTTTGTTAGAGTACAATCAAGTTTTCTTTCACCCAGAGGTACTCGATTTCCTTCCCATTTATTTTCCACACATTTTGTCCATATCTGGAAAGCTTCACTTGTTTTCATGGGAAAGACTTGATAGTTCAATCTTTGTATGTACCTCTTAAGGACAGAAAAGCAGGTTTAGGTAAGCTCATGTTCATGCCATTTGAAATAGTCAGTATATGTGTATGACTTTGGTACTTTTTTCAGAAACATGTCGTACTGCAGCTTATTCACAATTACATAAATAGCACATGTTAGGGCTTCATATAACTGATGAGTGCCTAGAGCAATTCTTTATTTGTTTTCCTACCCTTCTTAGAATGTTGATGAACTAGTGGGGGAGGGGTTCTCTATCAGTTTGATAGGAATAACCTTTCTGCGGTACTAACACATCGGCACATTGGTAGTGTCACAATCAGTTAAACAGTGTATTACTGTAGATCTCTTCCCCGGTATTCTGGCCAATCCTGTTGACATTCAGAAGGAGCATCTTTTGTTGCATAGACCAGTGTTGAACAATACATCCAGGTTATCCTCTGCGAGAATGTTTGTAAGACTTTATAGACTGCTGCTTATACATTGTATATATGTATCAGTGACAAAACCAACATACCCTGCCTTTAGTGCCTGGTTGAATATTGGTGCCATAAGATTCATGAAGGTGACAGGAAAAGCTATTATGCTCTGTAGTTACAGCTTTAACATCAACGTTATGTGCAGCACTACATGGCCAATCTAATGTTGGTTCAATGTGTGATTGCAAGCCATGCTGAAGTTTGGACTTGTCAGTTTTGGTGGAAATTCTATCAGGAGTTGACAGTGACCATGGTACAGGTCCCAGAAGGAACGGCAGTGTCAACTCAAGGTCAACATTATGTTCAATAGAAAGGTCATGCTTACCAAAGACGCTCCTTTAAGCTCTCATCTGGCTGTTTACGTTTTGTAAATTGGGCAAATTCTTCTTGCTTGACTTCGCAAGCATCAAAACTGTATTAGCTTGTAGCATTTTATTGGGGATGTGAAAGACAGATTTATTTAACTAAAAGTGAGTCAATGAAGTCTGCAACAGCCTTCCTGCCAATGTCATCAGCCTCAATAAGATCCTTAGCTATGCCAGGCTTAGCAGGCACACCGAAAGACAAAGAGTACAGTTCATTGTCTTCAAAACTAGAACTGAAAGGATTGGTGAAGCCTGAAACTGCCTCTAGTACTCATTCTACTTTGCATCTGAGCAGATTGAATATTTCATTTCAGTGCATTGAAGAGTTGTTTCAATATATTGAGCTCTGATGTGATGAGTAATGCACCATTCTATCTGTAGTACGAAGCGTAGTTCTAGTTGCTGAAGCCTATAATACCTCTTTATTGTTTGCCTGATAGTTATGTTAAAAGCATTTCTCAAGCAAAGAACCAATGGTTGTGACACACTAAACCCATTTTGTTCGAGAAGTTCTTTGCATCTGCGATGTGTATTAAATTTATGAGTGGAATCAGTTACACAGGTACATATTGTGCGTAGTTGTTGTGATCATTTGCAATGAACATTGGGAACAAGGCATACAGATAGCGATGACATGCAATTCAAAGTTGTTTTCCTTGTAGCCCTAATCAGTGTCAACACCATCTGAATCATATCCAGAACCTTGCCCAGAACTGAGCTGTTTCACAGTGACTGTCTTTTAGAACTTCAGATTTGAATGCATGGCATCTACTGTTTATGTCAACAAACAGCAAAGGTTGATAGTTCATATTATAATAATGGTTTAAGCCACCATAAATTAATAAGAGACTTCAATTTATTTCAGCCGTATAAAGTTTCTAAATTCTCTGACAGACTTTATACATGTATAGTAAACAACTGATATACAGATACTCAGAATAACTTATGTATCATTTGGTAACACACATAACAGTTAAAGCTCAAGACATTTATTATATGAATACTTAAAATAGGTAAACCTTGTTAAAAGAAGTATATAAACCTGTGCCAGCATGCAAATAAGTATAAACAGGGCTTGTTAGAGACATTAACTTAAATGTTTAATGCTATTTTGAAGGTAACATACATACCATGGACCTGAAAAATAGTGTAAGCGACCATAATAAGGAACTTTAAATCATTTAAGTAAGCAGCCTTATAGATTTACTATATTCTGTGACAGATGTAATACACGTAAAGTCAATGAATACCATACTGATACTCGGAAATAACGCAGGAAACACTAAGTAACGTATACGACGGTAATTTCTCAAGACATTTATAAAATTAATACTAAAATATGTAACTGTATTATAAGAAGTGCATAAACCTGTGTCAGCATGCAAATATGTACGAACATGTCATGGTTGAGACATTATCAGGGACGTTTAATGCTATTTTGGGGGGTAACGTATATAACGTGTTGTTACACCTTAACGCTGCCACTCTCAGAGGGCTAACATCTTTTATTTTGTGTCTTATATAATGTAGTTTCAGAAAATCATAGTGTACAAAATTCCCCCTGGGGGGGGAGGGGGGTCTATAGCGAGCTCAAGGCCTAGTAGTCGTAAAACTGTAATCGCCAACATATGGACTAATCAAGTTGTACTGTGTTTGGCCTACAGTGTTCAAATAACTTACAATTAAGTGCATTTATAAATTTTACCGGGAGCAACTGGTGGATTTCAAAAATGTCGAAAAATTCTGAAAAATGCAACATTTATAAAAATGCGTAAACAATCTACCATAGCGAAATTTAAATTGTTTGGTGTTTTTCAAATCGGGCAGACCAATTTGTAACCACCTAAACGTCAATTTTATAAAAACTACTCGCAAAACCATTTTCCTTAAAAAAGTCGATTTTTGCAATTTTAACCCAAACGCTTTGAAGTAAAAGAAAACTGTTCAAAACACCGCCAAACGTTTGCCAATTAAAATGCACACATATAGGCAAAAATCATTTCAATCTTATAAGCGTTTGGTCAGAAATAATGAGTTTACAAAGTGACCGATTAAAATTGGTTTAAATTTATTCATTGCTCACTGATGCCCTCTATATTTGACAGCTATGTCTGACAAAATATTGGGCCTGATCTGGAACCAAACTAGTTTTTGATTTGATACTTAACGTCCCAGTCAACAATGTTTCAGTTATGTCGGGATGGGTCTTCCTGTGTTGAACCAGTACTAAGCAAGGGCTAATGTGTATTACTCAAGGACACAACGCAGTGACGCCCAAACTGGTTTGCACTATGGTGGGGTTTATCGAATAAATTTTGAAAAAGATTATTTTGAAATAGAGCTGCTGACGGCTACGTTGGATGTAAGGAGAAAGGAGCTTATAACTTTTTTAAACCTGTTTGGATCAAGAAAGGGCCCGACAAAACACCAGGACTAATTTTTTTTATTTAGAGAAGTGTTGTAAAAAATGAAATAGAGCAGCAGCCGACAAAACATGCCTCTAGTTACATTTGTACCTTGGATGTAGAGTTAATGCGTCTAAGATTGACATATTGTGTAACGCTATAGGCGTATATGTACCATATTTCTCTAAATAGACAGACACCTAAATACTGACCATGTTCAACCTAAAATGAGAACTATTTCATTTGTCAAGTCGATGAAATGTGTAAAATATAGTGATGAAATGACAAATAGTGACTGCTCCCCTAGAGCAGGGGTGGTCTAATCTAGATGTACACTGTTAACATACGCCTATAATTCAGAATATTGATATATTTACGACATCCTTTAAATGATGATGAATTAATCAGAAAATAGACATAATTTGATCAAATCGATTTGTATACCTTTATATGACTGAGCCAGTGCATGAGATTTCCACCAATGTGGTATGTGCGACCAGCAAAGCCTCAGATCAGCCTGCGCATACGCGCAGTCTGATCAGAGCCTTTGCGAGTCGCTTGAGTATTGTATGATTGTTAAGCTACTGGCTGAACATCATTTGGAGTTTCTTAGCTAAAGGAGGCTGCAGAGGCTGGTCCGAGTCTACACATGTCAAAATGCCACATTGTTAGAAATCTCATGCACTGGCTCATGTAATTTACATAGTGTGACACGTGCGTGAGTCTGACAAAGCTGAAACCACGGATATGTATTGGATTCGTTGCATTTATAAGCGTTATTTAAGGCCAATACTGATGTCATGTATGTGAGACAACAAAGCTACTGTCGTGTCAACCAAGAGTGACAGTGACGTAATACTTTGTTTACAATTGCTAAGTACAACACTAACGTGTACACTTCACTTGAGTTAACGTGAATCGATAGATCACATTTATCCTATCCTGAGGATAGGATAAGGATTAATACACAGGCGATCTATCGATTAGAAGTTCCCGATAACTTTGTAAACGAACACGAAGTCACTGTCACTCTTGGCTGGCAGGACAGTAAGGTAATGGAAATAGGTTCCATATATATGATCGGATTAATTGACTTCGAAACTAATGAGTTTTCATTAGGAATATGCTAATTTCCTCAATGGTCTATTACAACCGCGCAAGTAGCTGCTTAGCAAAAGCTTAGTTCATGAAATCAAATTTGGTGATATAGCTGTCATGTAAATATAAACAATTTGCTATATAGTGACAGGTATTTTGATACTGATTGGCAGTTTGAGATGTTTAAAGCTGCATAATCTGTAACTTTTGATATTTTCATTTTAAAAATAATGTTTCTATTTTTCAAGAACACATTAAAAATACTAAAATTAAGGTATACATTTTACCTTTTTCGTATTAATTAACAAATTATTAGTGCCAAAACAACAGCATTTATGTTAAAAATTAACTGTCTAGAATTATTGGAGGGACGCAAATAATTACAAACAGGAGAAAATACACCTGTTTTTATAAGATAATTCACTTTTCCATGCTGTTTTCAGCTGTTGAAATTAGATTTATTGTGACAACATAACTTTATTCTACTTTTACAAATGATTTAAAAAGAATTTTTTTTTCGAAAAATGTTCATAGTTACAGAGTATGCAGCTTTAAAAGAGGCAAAGCCAATGGACATGATACTTGTTTAGTGTATATTTCAAAATAGGATTCCTTAATTTCAGTAACATATGTTGTTGGTACACATTGGAATTGCTAATGTACACCTACAACATATGTCCATTCAATAAATGAGTGTTTTTCACCATAAACTTTTTTCACAAACTTCTCAACTACTTTTTTATGTTTCAGTGTAATGAGCTAGTAGAAATGAACAAGTTTTTGTGTAGTTTGGCGTGCACCTGATAGCCAATTTTATATTATTGAAAGCTTATCTTAAGATGTTTCATTGGAATGAAATGCTAACTTGGTGGTTGCCTGGTTGTAAGAAATGATGGTTTCTATTTACTATCATGGTGTTAGCACTAATTCAATCGTGCGAACATCAACAATCACAATAAACTTGTGATAAATGTAACAATAAATAAGAAGTAGATTTTTTTTCTGATAAGAAGTTGTTTCTCTATGATGATGCATTGCAAAATTTAAGAAGCCTCCGTGCGAGCTTTACAATTGTTGCGTTTTAACATTTAATTTAGCAGATTCTAGGGCGAAGATTTGGCACTAGTAAAATTTAGTTAACTTCCCATTTCTTGATGGGGATAATCCTCGCTCCCATTCCTATGGTGTATAAATTTCGCAACTTTTTCGTTTTGTGAGAGTATGAGAGCATGTTCTAATGCTAGTGAATTCAAACATTCTCCAGAAAACTGTCTCAACCCACCCTGAACAAAAAACAAGCAAGTGTAGTTTCATTAACGTTCAAATATTTCGTCATTGCATAAATCCGATTAAAAATACGTTTAGATCACATAGTATTCTGCATTTGAAAACACTTAAACATGTTTTTAGTTAATTTTGTAGTGTAGTTTAGTTGCTTTACTTTGTGGGGGCTGGTGTAAAATTGATGGCAGGTTAGACAAGTGTGATTTGCCAATTAACAGCTTTATAATAAGTCCGTACATATATTATTTTTCAATTTATTAACAGATTTGAGTTACATATCGAACACCCCCGCCTCGTACCGCCTAAATATTCAAGTATATGAAATATATAGCAGAGTAACGCTAATTTTCCCACTACGTCTGTTCAGCGTTGTTGACAGGTCATTTTACCTCCCAGGTAAAATAATTATTGTCAATTTAAACTTTTATGAATTACTTCAAATGGATAAATTGGTTTAATATCAAAATAATAACTCGACTTTTAACATAACTGTCTATCAAGGTGACAAAAAAAGTATTATAGCGATATCGTCTTATTGTACTGGATTGGAAAAAAATTGAAAGCTCTGAATGCTGGCCTTGAGGTTATAAAACTTTTTCAATGCTCAGCTCAACTGAGCAGGAAATTTATCCTGCTCACAAATATTAAAATGCCAACAATTGTTGGCATTTTAACATTTATTAGCATGATGAATACAATATCTGAGAGACGTAAAGCAATACACTTCTGAATTTTAGTTTCTATGAGCAGTTGAAATTTCGTGCTCAGTTGAGCTGAGCATGAAAAGTTTAATAACCTCGAGGCCTGGTCTTAGTTCTGCTATGCTAGCTCAGCACGCATGCTTGCGTCTTGTTGTTGGAAACTGATGACTTTTTCTGTAACGAAATTTTAATTTTCAATCGCCGCCGTCACCTGTATGTTACAAGAGACCTTTTTGCACTAACCATCTCAATTACATACCCTGAGGACTTTTAATAATTCTTTAACTCAGCAACATATGTTAGATAGTCACCGTGACTCTGCTTAAACCATCAAATATCTATAACTGGTTGTAATTGTTGGTTAGATTAAAGTTATCGAGTGGTTTAATGAAATTCCTTATATTATTGTTAATACACACGTACTATACAGTAGTCAAAAAATAATGAATACGAATATTGTGGACGCATTCCCTTGTCATTCAGACGTACGATATTTAGGTCCCCAAAAGTAAACTATATCCTCGAATACTTGCAGCAGAGGTAGGGATGAGGATAAATATTAAAATGTAGCAAGTGCTCTGTAAACCAAGAGGACATGGTGACTTCTTAGATTTGCTTAACCCACTTAAGCTTAGCGTCCTTTTAATGGGACATCGACAAACAGTGCAAAACCAGATCAGTCGCCGTAGAACGCGGCGTCTGATCGTGTTCTCCACTGTTTTCTTACTGACTGTTCTATTAAAGTATGCATAAAAATAAAATCCTTTTTAACACATTATTAGTCAGATAGATCCCTCTGAACTTCAGTTAAATGAGGCAAATTCCTTTGATACTGAAGCCCCTCTTCTGAACTTGGACGTGTCCGTAACACATGGCACAGTTTCATCTAAACTTTACGCTAAACAGGACGATTTTAAATTTGGAATAGTTAATTTTCCTTATCAAGATGGGGATGTTCCTCACTCCCCTTCCTATGGTGTATATATTTCGCAACTTATTCGTTTTGTGCGCATATGTACTAATGTTGATGTCTTCTACATCACAAACAATATTTTTACTTCTGCGTTATTAAAACAATGTCATCGATAGCATAAACTTCGTAAAGCTTTTTTTCTAAATTTTATTACTGACACTCAGAGTTGATTGTTAAATACAATATTTGTTAAAATACTCTTCTGCAACTAGGCATATCAGAACCTGTGTTTTATGTTGATTTAGTTTATGAGTTTAAAAGAATTGTTTGTAAGCCTATTGAGTCTTCCTTAACTTTAAGGAGGCATTGAAATTCCGGGCCCTGGTCGAAAACTCCGCATAGGTTTTCCAGTGACAGTGTTGCATTAACAGAAATGATAATAACTTTGAATAAAAACAAACTTATTTGATTTAAAAAGAGATAATACTGAAACTCCAGTCGAGCCGTGTCGTGCGAAAACCTGACTTTTGCTAGCGAAAAACAAATCCGCAGATCAGCCTGCGCACCCGCGCAATCTGATCAGCGTCTTTGTTATTCGCTTCCTGCAAAGTACACTATCTTAACTTGCAGCGTGTAAAATTTTCAGAGTTTTACTGGCCTATATAGCTGAGCAGGCTGATTTGAGCCTAACCGAAGGTTTTCCTCGGGTGGAGGACCATATAATGCTTGCTAATGTCATTACTTATGGGTCACGTCTCACCACACGAGATATACGCTGCAATCTTAAACAACGAAATATGTTTAACAAAGCGTTTGACATGCACCCCGTGGAGAAATGCATATATTTTGCACGTTCCAGTAGTTGAAAGTACCACACACATGCATGCATGTGAGTGAGTAAGTGAGTCACATCAACAGCCAATGCAGGGGCAAACAAGTGAGTTTCCCACAAAGGGAAATAATCACAGAGAACACCTACTCCTCATCCGCTTTAAACAGTTTCCTCTATCGGGAAGCGATGTCCGCGTTTTAGTAACACCCAGCGCCTGTGAGTATATGTGTACAAGAACAAGAACTAGACGGAGAAGCGGAGTGAAACCTGGGTGGAGTTACCTCTAAAAACATCGGCTTACATCTCACCATTAGAGGGGAGCGGCAAACTTAAACAAACATTAATAAAACTCCTTGCCCTTCCAGGCGGAATAAAAACTTATATATTCAGTAGCAGAAGGGGTGGCACTGTGCAGACGAAATTGTCACGTCGATCCCTACAAAATTGAAGCCTGCTTTAGAACATTTCCAAAATTCAAACTAATAACGCCCCGCAATGACCTGGCGTAGGATAATGACGGGACACAGTCAGAGTTCGCTCATTGAAGCCTCAGTGGGTGCAACAAACTGGGTGTGTCGTGTGCGCTTTATATGCATTATGCGCTGGGGCCGCAGCACACCGTCAATAGAACTGAAACGTGTATGTATTATTTACGTGCTGGCTTTAAGACGCCACTGGTGCACACGAAATATTGTAATTACTCGTCGCCCGAAAATGCCCTCATCCTAAAATGCATTTAAGTACTGAATGCTGCTTTTTTCGCACTTGCGAAAGGGACTTTTTTCACATGACATGGGAATTGATTCCAAGTTTAAAACGATAGAAGTCATCCTTAATGCTCTCTGTGCATGTGGCGAATGTGGCCGATTGCTTGTGGTGTTTGACAGTAAGTATAGATATGGCGTTCAGTCCGACCAGACTGCTTTATGGATAAGATTCGATTGGATATCTGACAAGCAGTGGGTCGGTTACCATCTAGTGTTCCGACATGGTTACACCACGAGATAAAAATCGCTCTTGTTCATGGATCGGTCACGTCAAAACTGATATCAGTTGATACTCATAAAACTACAAATATATTGTATGCATACATGAAAGACATAAGGCAGAATATTAGATCACCATGCGCCAAAGTTTATATTCTGACTTTGTCCAAGGTTTTCGCTTATCATTTGATTAGAAAAAAAAAGCAATGACTTTGGTCACATTTGTACAACAGATTACCTACCCAAAGCATGCTCCTGTTCTTAATCGGTTTCTTGTTGGTCTTATGAACATGATGAACGGCCGGAAGAAAGCGGCACCAACTCGTATGTGGGTAACGGAGACTCAAATCACATTGCGTTAAATGGACATGGTTGATCGGGTCATCGTCCTACAGTTAGACTGATATCAGTCGTACATGTAGATGTTGATATTGCCCCTATAATTACATATCAACTGCTACCATTCCACATCTTATCTTATACTAACATTCCAGTCCAGAACTTTATTTATGCTGGCTCAAACGAGATACATGTAGCAGAATAAAAAAATTGAAAGGAATGATTAATTTAGTTAAGACACATTATAAATAAAAAAAAAACACACCCATAAATGAAAAAAAACATCATATCTCATCAGGTTTTATAAGTCTATTCTTCAGCTAGTGATAAAAGAATGCGCGCCGAAATGAATATTCTCAGTTAACAAACAATATCGGGCAACCATCGTCCCGCCAGCGAAACGCCATTCAAATGGCGTTTCGCTAGCTTGTCGATGGTTGCTCTCTATTGTAATGTAATTGGCTAATTGGCTTGTGGCAAGATTATTGCTATATACATTGTACATATATTGTCGGCATATGTTCAAAGAACCGTTTTCTTGTGTCATAATTCCCATGCATTCAGATTTGGCTGATTGTATAATGTCAGTTCGATCAAAATAAGTGGATCTTTGGTGTATTTCTTACGTTTTAAGCAATGAAAAGTTTAGCTAATAGATTTCTTCCGTGGCGAATTTATCCCTTCATTGATTGAGAAAATCTTTGATTTCTAGCTTTACTTAAATGATTATATTTTACTGATTTTATACAAAATGAATGCATTAAATTGAATAGTTACATCCTCACTTTGTGCATTTCGGATCATTTTATAGTCATTAATGCATCCGATTCATGGCTTAAATGTTATTCAACGCCGGGAAAATTACATTTTACGGAGTTTTATTCACAAAGTTGGTTACAAATTGGATAGTTTCGCCGGATATTCAATGTGTATTTTGGAATTTCCTAGTGAAGTATGAATCCGCTTCTGAACTGGAATATTATTAAGAGGAAAGTTGTTTTTAACCTGCTGAACGACTCTGGTAAGTATTTTTGAAATAGTAATAATAGTAATGATAGAACATACATGTAATATATGAAGCAAGGGTCATTCTCAATGATTTTAGTACAGGAATTCAGTAAACGGGTACTTTGGCAAGAAGTATATGCCGCATTATCTGCAGTGTCAAAATTACTCTATCTATACTGAAGGGCTTAAAAACGCTACACTAACTTTCTGTTATATCTTTCAAAAGACAGTTGAATGTAAAATTCCTTTGCTTCGATTACATGTATGTCATCATAAAATAGCTTCTTCAGTCAACACTTAACTTTTAATTGTACAACTAAACTCGACGACGTTATTGCTTCACAAAGTTTTAGTCACTGAAACATTTCTTAAGTAGTGGAGCTTTTAAGTCATCGAATGAACAGGTACATGTACAGACAAATAAACGTCAAAAAGCAAACCTGCTGTATCAAAGACATGCCATTCAAAATTAAATCAATTCCTCTATGACTAACAAAGTTCATGACACACAGTTGATGCTTCTCGTGTTTCTTGCTTTAAAGAAGTAGGGATTCTTTCACTTATAAAATTTGTCAAATGAAACAGTTAACCCCTATCTCAATCAGTTTACATTTTCAATGTTTTAAAATTAATTTAAAATGGACATGATTTTCATGTGTTACTCACAAATGCACACTTTTCAATATACAATCAAATTGATTGCTTTGAATTCTTTTTGAGACATACATTAACGCTGCTATCCTTGTGTAGCGCTTTAAAGCCCGTCAGTATAGAAGCTTGTAGCCTGCGACCACTCAAAATATATAATAATGAATCCACTCTTACTGAGCTCGAGGGCACTAAAGCGTTCATCTGTAGGTTCGCCCCTAATGCTCGTCTTTTGCTTGACCTACCGTGGCTTAACTGTGATTTTTTCTTTAGTTCTGACTGTATGTGAGGTGTGAGCCACTGTGTTTGTTTCAAGTCCATCACAGTAAAACAAATTGATTTAATTCACGGTTTCCCTGTGATGACACATTGCATAAGTAAGGAGCTAAACAAATTTTGTGTTTTGACAACAACACCATATAGAGCGAGGGTAATCCATTTTTATCCCCCTTTGCGTCCGGCTGCTGTACGTTCTAGTGTGGCTGTTCTGTTGTTGTTAGGCGTGCACTATAATCCCTCTGTCGGTCCGTTAGCAGTTTGTGAAAATGCTCATTACTCTTGAACCACATTGTATATTTTGATCACATTTTGCATACGTATGCATGTCAACATTGTCTAACCGCTGGCATGCGTAACAACCTTTTCTGATGGACGAGGCTGTGCTCAAACCACACGTACATGAAGATCATGAGCGGATCCAGAAGCGGCGGGGCCAGGGGGTCTGGATCCCCTGGAAAATTACTATTGGACCCCTCTGAGAAGTACATTGATGAGTAAAAAGAAAAACACTAAGTCAGGACACCCCATGACGGAAATTGGCACTTCAGTTATACTCTATTACATTTCTTCTTTCGCACAATGTTATTTTGTCATTTTATGCGCTTAATTGCGCGCACACACGCATCCGTACAAAATGCGATGGACTGGGCGGTCTGTATTATGTTTTGACAAACCGATCACGTTTCAATTAAATGATGCACGCAGTGTATTTAAACCCAACACGCAATGCGTTTTCTGATTTGAGAGATAATATGAACAATACATATAAAGTATTTCACTTAAAGATTTATGCTAAATGCAATTTTAAGTATTACCCATGTTATACTTGATATCAGTCATTCTATTTGTGTCATCCGTCTATTTATCTAATTCAACATCAAAAAACAAAGAAAAATAGTAGCTAGTGTGTAGTGTTACAACATTGAATGCACCACTGGATTAATTGCATTTGTCTCTTCATAAAGAAGATTACTTAGGTCGTCTTTGGTGTACTACATAAAGCAATGTATTGAATATTGGCATTATGTATTTGTACGACTTTTTGCATTTGTGCATAGTATTGAATGAATGACTATACTACAATGTATGACAAAAACGTCGAGCACATTTATCCAGGAAATAGCGAAAACCACAACTCATTGACCAATCTATGGTACTCTAAGGAAGAGACACAATAATACAGGTAAACTAACTACAACCATGCACCTACCAGCTTAGCAAGAGCATAGTTCATGAAAACAAATTTGGTGATATACATGTAGCTGTCATGTCAATATAAACAATTTACCATATAGTGACAGGTATTTTAATACTGATTGGCAGTTTGAGGTGTTTAAAAGAGGCAAAGCCAATGAACATAATACTTGTTTAATGTATATTTCAAAAAAGGTTTCCTTAATTTCAGCAACATTATGTTGTTGGTACACTTTGGAATTGCCTCAGTGAGGCAATTTCAATGCGCACATACAACATATGTCAATTCAATAAATGAGGGTTTTTCACCATAAACTTTTTTTACAAACCTCTCAACTACTTTTTGATGTTTCAGTGTAATGAGCAAGTAGAAATGAACAAGTTTTTTGTGTAGTTTGGCGTGCACTTGGATGACAATAATAGATAGCCAATTTAATATTATTGACAGCTTATCTTTAGATTTTTCATTAGAATGAAATGCTAACTAGGTGGTTGTAAACATCCATATATATACACATGAGTCCCAAGAATGTGGTATTTCAAGGAAAATATTCTGCAATACCTTTGACTTTCATGAAGCTACCATTTGTCACGAAGATCTTTGTTTCGTCTATTTAGTGGCCGTTTTACACAGGTTTTACTGTACAACAAATATCAAAACGTATTTTGAGGGTCTCCGAATGCACACGAATGCTTCGGCGTTTCCGTGACTACACGTACTAGGTGCACTTCTTATGGGTCGATTTCTTATGAGGTGCAAAGCTGTGGTGGCGATGTTTAACGTAACCCATTGAAAAAATTCCACAACCGATATTTTTTTCTTATTTTCAATTTTAAGATAAATATATGGAATGGAATGTATGCATATGGCGTGCATATTTCTTGGGTGGGCCACGGATGATATTCCAATTTAACCACAAATTCAATTCATGAACCAATTTGGTTAACCAGGAAGATTTCTAATTCTACACCTGTATTTCAATAATCTACTTGCGTCTTTCAAATAATAATTCATAAACTATAATGAGTATAAGTAATAAGCTACGTATCAACATCTATTTTAAATGAGTTGGGCGGGTCTGGATTGATAATTTTACCGGGTCTCCAGATAAGAGTGTGTAATTGAAAACTATTATTCTTATTTCTCAACCAAACAGTATGTTGTGGGTACTCAAAAGAACCGTCTAAAAGAGACGGTTCTTTTGAGCACCTTAAACATATCTTTTCACTGCTTGGTAAGAAAACAAATACAAAAGTTTGCTAAAAAAAATTGCTGTAAATATTACTAGAAAGTTGAGTTCTGTTGTATAATAATTGTACTGAGTCAAGAAGGCAGAGTCGGAACATTCGCTGCATCTACCTCAATGGTGACGGGGGCGACACTGGTGAAATTGCGCGACAGTTGTGACTAAGTATCCATCATGTTCATCTGTCGCCTATTTCATTATACCATTTTTGCAAGATCTGGCTCAACTAACCCTGTGCTGCTGAACCAGGAAATTTATCACTTTTGTAAACACTGTAGATTCAGATCAGCTGGCTTCTGACGAAGCCATCTGATCAGGATGTACAGTTTTCCACTTTACTTGAAAGTACGAGTATACTTACAACTGGAATGCTGCAGGTTAACAGGATAAAAATTCGGGCAGAGAGTAGTACATAAAGATATTTAGTGGGATAAGCGTTAATAAAATTTGTATTTTTAGCGTTAAGTAATGTTGTAATTATACCCAAATATAATTTTAATAAGTTGAGTCGTGCTTTTCTGTATTCTTTTATGTAATGTAGCCAAGACCGCTGGTGCATGTCCGTGTATTATGAAACTAGCATTGTCAATACTGAATACATCTGCTGTATCTTAGGTCCAGATAAGTAGGCTTATGGATACTGATCCCAGTTAGGTATTATAATTGTATGAAATATAAGATCGTTGTCCTTAAAAACACCTTATACAAGTCGATTAGACACCAAACCACTACAAAACTGTAAAAGATCAGAGTAAGTTAACACCGATTTAGCTGCAACCCTTTTGCTGTAAAATAGCAATTATCTCCCTACCAAAACAATTTTTGCGGCGTCTGATCTGGGTCTGTACTCTTTGTCTACATGTTCATGTATGTTCTACAAAAAGGACACTATGCTTATATTGGTTAATTTAGCATAATTGCTTCAGTAACTGTTGAAGCATCAGTCATTACCCTAGTGCCAATAATGAATTGATTGAGTGATCTATAAGCTAAAATCACAAAAAGAAAGAATATTATTCATGCCCGTGTCCAGAACGTTTTGTCAGAGGGGGTCCAACTTTGACAGCGTTTTTTTTATTATTATTTGATGAGGGGAGGGAGGATCCAAATATTACTGTAAGCGGGCCCTCATCTGCCCGCCAGCGAAACGCCATTTAAATGTCGTGTCGATGTTGGCCCAACATTGAAAGCTGGTTTGGTAGCTTTGTGATTTTTAGTGATCCGTACCAATATTGCTAAGAAACTCTATATTGTTTGTGATTTTTCAGGTGGGAGGGGGTCCGGATCCCCTATTCCCCCACCCCACCCCTCATGATCCGCGTGTGCATTTGAGGGGAATCAACTAGACTTATCGTTTCAGTTAGGTTTTATCATGATCACACTAATATTATAGACACATGTATGCATTGCTCTTCTCTAATACCCTACTGAAAGCTAAAACTGAAAATTATTTTGCTTTCTGAGAGGATAATTTCTCCATAAAATGAGGTATTGATTTTGGCCGTTTTCTACTGTTTGACTAGTTCCAGTCTCGGAATCAACCAGCGTTCTCTTTCTCAGAGACATGATTGCAAAACTAGAAAGGATACGATGCCTTTTTTAAGCAAATCTTTCTTTATTTCTCTCAGTCCAAGTACATTTGCAACAGGAGGTACAATACAAATATACGAGGCAAAAAAATGAAATTACATGAAAACACACATATTGCATGTATATAGTAGTCATACAGTGTAATATACACGTACATATAATGGCGTCTTATAAATTGCTTACGACATAGGTAGTGAATGTGTTTTGAGACCAAAAGGTAATAATGAGAGAGAGAGAGAGAGAGAGAGAGAGAGAGAGAGAGAGAGAGAGAGGGAGAGAGAGAGAGAGTAAAGCCAGTATAAAACAAGGGCCAAACTCAAATTGACAACAAATAATGAACCAACAATTAAAGAAACGGACAGCAGCACCAACCACTAGGAACCTTTACCCTTTCCTTAATGAATATTCATGCAAGGCTCCACCCACTATGAATAATTATATAAATAAACTTTCATGTTTGTACATAGAACAAAGAAATTACTTGTCAGCTCCACTAGTGTAGGATCAGATATATCATATTTCCATAAGCAGAGTAAATCCGGATCAGGCAGCTCTTGCAAGAGCTGCCTGATCTGGATCTGCTCTGTTTGCAAAGGCGTTTAAAAAAGGCGTCTCTATGAGGTAAATGTTAATGCTATTTCGCCCCAGGTTCTGCTGTTTTCAAGTTTCAAGTTTATTTGATACACTCAGGTTATACATAAATATAACAACAGGAGGAACTAGTACATCATAGCAATTATGAAGTGAAAATGTGGCAACACAAATGACTCTTGGATCATCTAAAATGATAGGGAGAAGAAAAATATCAAAGAAAAAAAGAGAGAAAAATTAAAAATAAACAGAAACAAAAGAGAAAACAACAACATTTGTACACACTTAAAGCCATCTTTCTTCTAAAAAGCGATCAACTTTTTGCATGCTGGATAATTGTTTCATGCCTTTGTTGTCGACTGCTTACTTTTGTTTTCAAAATTTTCTTGTCAAATGTTTTCTTTAACACTCTCAAATTATCAAACTATTTGAATCTAGATCTGGACCAACGTTTTGTCGTTCCTGATATGGGTCAATACTGTTTGCAAACGTAATCAACGACTCAAGCAAGGAAAGAGCTAAAATTGTAGACAATTATGTCAGTGGATTGCAAACAGAAACGTTTCCGGTTCTATCTGCTTACACGCGAAACACGTGAAATTATGATAAGTTACCTGTCATTACATGACTTCTTTAGCGATAGGTAATAGTGTGATCATTAACAATGTAGACCTACATGTAAATGACACAGATTTGGCCAGTAAAATTTATTTAATTCCCCCCAGCGCCAACCAATTTCTACCCTCCCCCGGATGCCTCGGCTGCTGGCTGTTCAAAGACTATTCTGATTTTGTTTATTCTTTGTTTACTGTTGCTCTCATTGTGTGTGTGTTGGAAAAGGGTTTGCGTTGGGTCCTGTTTGTGGAGTGTTTTTGTGATCAATTCTAGTTTAACAATCATCTTGCTGAGGAAGAGATTACTGGTTGTTTAACTTCAATTATCATGTGGGTGTCTGTGCTCTGTGTCTCTTCCTCATTATTTATGTTGTTAGCTTTGGAAAACTCTCACTGATACCTCACTACTATACGTCAATATTGGCTAAATAAGTTTATCAAACAACCTCAACATATGTGAAACTGAAAAATCTGTAAACTTGTTAACATATTACTTGTTTGAATTTATACCACCTTTACCAACTTCAGCATGAAATATATCGTAATATGCAATGTCTGCATTGACGTAGATGGCATGAAATAGTTATACCATGTTTGACCACCTGTACGTAAGATAATCCACTCGCTTAAGCTCGTGGATTATCTCCACGTACAGGCGGACAACCCATGGTACAACTATTACATAGCATTTAATGCTTGGCAAGACAGAGTTTTATGCGTTTTTCATAAAGGAGCCACCAGTCGTAAAATTGCTTTATAAACAGACTTCATATTATGCTTAATATCCTAAAGCAATCAGGAAACATAAATTACAATGTTAGGTCCAAATATCTCTAAAAATAAACCGAGTATCATTGTAAAGTGAACACACAAAATAAACAGATAAAAAGGTTAGATAGTAGTTTCAATTTTGTGACAATTAACAAAACAAGTCTCCTAGACTCATTTTACATTCCACTACATTAAAACAGTATATAATCTGTAGTTTCAATATATGTTTAAGACTGTATATTGATCATGGCTTTGATAATTTGGCCATTGAAAGTTGTATACTACAGTCTAGATATTATCTCTTTGACACTTAAGATATTAACAACTTTAGAGTACTTACCGAGGTATCATCCAACTGCGTTGTGGAAAAGACACACACTAGACGAAGTTTTGCTCAAATATAAATAGTTTACATTGAGGTAAAGGTACAGGCTTTCCAGAAATTATTTGTAAACAGAACACATCACATATGCGTTATGCTTGTCTTTAACTTGTAAAAGCAGATTTCTACTGGCACTGGATGTCCAGTAGAGGAACTACAACCAGTAAACATGTCTTAAGCGGCCAATCAAAAATAGACAAAGCAAAGGTCTTAAGATAAATGATAGTTTTATGAAAGGTCAAAAATATTGCAGAATGCTCTGAGCTTTCGACCTGCACTAAACGAAAATCGGTCTCGAAAACCAATTTTTGGTCTTTTAGAGTGGCAGGCCGCTTAAAACAGGTTTTACTGTATATTTATTCTGATAATTAAAAAGTAAAATATCTCAAGGACACTATACTGGGTCCGAGATTGTGCATAACTTACATAAATAATCGAGTATCGTTTTGGAATCGATAAGTCAGAGGAGACTGAACAAACACCACGTGCTTTCATTAAGCAAATAAACTAATCGGCCCGTAATAGGTGCTTAATGCATATGCCCCTGCAAAGACGTTGAACTTAACCTCCTTATTCGTTATCATCTGTATACTAATGAATTCTTCCACCTGGTTTTATAATAATACACATGGGATAGTTCATTGTGTTATCACGGAGGCACAAGTTAGAATGTCCAAATCAATGAGTTCTTCAGTCCAGGAGGATCTTTTTCTTAGCAATCAGTGCAGACCTCTGGGTCTTTACTGTTTGCCAAATTGTCCGTTTATTGTAGGTATTCATAGTATTCAAAGGATTAGTTCATCCATTTGTGTGCATGTTAGAGTGGCATAAAACTTCAACGTAATTGACATTACTTATCACAGTTCCATATGAGAAAACTTTCCAATGGTAAAATTGTCAATATTTTCTAACCCGTCAGTTTTAACAAATGTTGTGTGTGCTAAAAACGCCTCATTTAGAAGGTTCGTTTGAGTGTATGTTTTTTCTGTAGGATAATATTTTTTTCTTAAGAATGATAATTTTCAATTTTACTCTTACCTGGAGGCCTGGATTGTCATACGCTATTTTCGAATGAAGCTCACTATCTGCACACATGTTGAGATTTCCTTTCCACGTGATGTTGTGCGTATTTATGACTTCGTTTGTAAGATCATCTTCAGTGCCTTTGTGATTTTTTCGTTCTTTTGCTTGATATTAAGCTGACAATTTAAGGTCGATGCATCCGCAATAAGTGATCAAATGTTCCGTTTAATAGGGAAGTAATTTCCATCGACTTTTGCAGTAATTACCATCTTTCTTTAAGAATATTATAGGCAATACTATAATAAATGAAGCAATATTGTTTATCGGGGGCGTTAGAACTATGTTCAGGTAAAACATGGCAAACATTGGTTGCGTAAAATATGTTCTGTTAACTTGACAAAACCTACATTCATTAAAATATGTAAGCAATCAATCTAAAGTCTCATCTCATAAAGTTGATAAACCAGAAGCGAAGCTCAAATTAATTGACTTAAGCAATCAACTTAAGGTTTGCTCTTTTGGTGGCTTGTGCTGTTGTAGTTTAGCTCACATGAGCCAACGGCTCAATGTTAGCTATTGTGATCGTTGAATGTCCATCGTCCGTCGTATGTCGTCTGTCGTCAACAATTGCTTCAAAAAACATCTGCTCCTAACCTTTGGCTAAACTTGGTAGCAATGCTCAAATGGTTTTAGTCCAATGCATTATTAGATCATATGAGCTAAAATAGATTCTCGGAATGAAAACTTCAAACATCATTCTTGTCTGAAACCACAAGTCCTGAAGCCTTGTTTTTGGTATGCAACATGATATATCAACCTTCTTCTAAGGTTGTTCAAGTTAAAAATGTTTCCTCCTCGAGCGTCACATGTTTTACATTGGCTTATACATGTATAAGGAAAAACATAGGAAGTTTTCTTGTATAAAACCACCAGGCCTAGATCCTTGATAGTTGGTATGTAGCATTATCTATTAGACTTTTTTTCAAATTTGTTCAAAGTATGACACTTGGGCTTAAAATGGTCCCTCTCTGGGGTTCACATGTTTTATAAAGGCGTATTAAGAAAAACAACAAACGGCTTCTTGCATCATCCAGTACACCTTTTATAAGTGTGTACAATTTCAGGCCCTAGGGCCAAAAGTGGCCCCGCCTTAGGGGTCTCAGAATGAAAGCTTTAAAAATCTTCTTTTCTAAAACCACAAGGCCAGGCGGCTTGGTATTTGGTATAGGCCCTCTACAAAGTTTGTTCAAATTATGCCACTGAGGCTATAAATTGCCCCACACTGGGGGTCACATGTTTTACTTAGTCTTATGTAGGATTTACCATGTACATAAAAATATTCTTATCTTAAACTACAACTACTATGATCAGGAAATACCACAATCACAAACTGCAGACCAACCCGTGGCATCTTGAAAAAGAGTCACACAACAATAATGGCAAACAAGAAGAAAAACAAAGCAAAGCAACAAGCTCTCTCTTCTCCATCTAGATGATAGAGCCTTATTATTTGATATGTAACATTATCTAGCAGACCTCTACCAATTTTGTTAATTTATGCCCCTTGGTCTAAAAATGACCCCGCCGTTGGTGTCACATGTCAAGTTGTACATAGAAGTATATAAGGAAAGATAAACAACAATCTTCTAGGCCTTGGGCATTGGCTTTTGGTATGAAGTGGACCTCTACCTGGCTGCTTCTCTTGTTATATCCGTGTGTGTGTGTGTGTGTGTGTGTGTGTGTGTGTGTGTGTGTGTGTGTGTGTGTGTGTGTGTTCTTTTGCCATGGATTGCTTTATGATCTGTAATTGTATTCATATGTTTCCTTTTTTTTCTTTGAATCTTTGAACCTGCATGTATTCATATGTTTCCCCTTCTTTTTCTGTTAACCTAATTATATCATTTTTCAAATGATGACGTTACGAATGTATAATAGGGTTTCATCTTCTTCCAAGCTGGTCTTGATTATGTGATATTCAAGATTTAGTCATCGGGTATTTTCTGATTTGTTACAATGGTGTCATCATTATACATGTATCCAACTGGCCACCATGGCAAACATCTTCAAATCAGATTTACGACTTAGTATAAATGATCAGTAAAAATAGTACGTGAGTATGTTCAGGAAATACCACAATCACGAACTGCATACATGCCCATGGCACCGCGAGGATAAGCCATACAACAATCACGGGACACCAGGAAGACAAGCCCAGCAAAGCAACCAGCCCTCTCTTCCCCATCAAGTTGATTGCAAAACTAGAATGGACATAAAGTAACGTGCAACAAAACATAGAACAATTACCGACTCCCACAATGGGAGTAATAATAAACAAGTCAACAACAACAGAACCATCACCTTAGAACGCACAGGATCCTAAGCAACCGAGGGGGGGGGGGCTTTAATGCATTTTACTGGTACAAAATCTTCGCCCTAGATTCTGCTGTTGTTGAATACAAGAAATGTTCAGCTCGCATAGAAGCCTTCTAACTATTGCAATGTATCATCATGGAGAAACAGTCTTATCAAATTAACGCACAATACATGAAACAAAGAAAATGGCTGTCGACTCACAGATAGTCAAAGCTAAAGAAAACCTCAAGTTCGGCCACGTAAACGGTTGCCTTGTGGTAATGACTTTAATGCAGAACTATATTTATCCGTCTATATGTAACACGAGTGTTCAAAAACCTTTTTCAGTGACGGTCTTACGTTTAAATGTGTTATAATTTCTTTTAATGATGAGTCTAAATCCATCTTACATTTCCGAACTAAAACGCATTAACAAGCGGCAAAAAGACTGTCTTCAAGAAGTAAGACGTTTTATAATTGTCAACTACCATGTGAAGAAAACCCTTCGAGACCATACCTTTTAATGGTGTTCAGACTAGCATGCGCATTCACGCAAGGCTTAACATGACAATACATGTACATGTATATCAAAGTTTTGAATTCAACCCTATTCAGTAGAAACTGAGGGACATTATATTAGGCGATTTTGAATCTAAGAATTGCTGATCTGATAATCGATTGCCTACAAAATTTTGCTGGACAGAGTGCGTAACCGAAAAATATTTTTTTTATTTCTTACTCAAAACATATGTTGTGGGTGCTCAAAAGAACCGTCTCGATGAGACGGTTCTTCTGAGTACCCAAAACACATGTTTATACCAATCTGTAAGAAAATAATCGCAAATAATCGCAATTTTACGCTAAAAATATTTGTTTATGGGCACTATTCTCTTGTTGTGGCTGCACTTAAGCTCGATGAGAGTTAATTTCGGCTTAAACTTCGCCCACGAGACAACATATTGTACGTGATAAATACCGTTTCGTCTGGCACAGAGCGATAAAGCCAAATGAAATATGCTGGAAATGTCATGAAAACTAACACACGCAAGAATTCACTTTTATTGAGAATTGGACTTAATTGTGCGCTAGTCATATTAGATGGACATTACATCGTGTGAGCAGCTCCGTCGGGGGCGGGTGAGCCGACGGCATCAGAACATGTTATTTCTAAAATATTTGTAAGTAGTATTGTAATTTTAGTAAATGCCAATTTGGCCTCCTTAACTCTGTGTGACCAGTGATCACACTCTGTATATTCAGAAGGGGTTTCATTTAAATTCTTAAACAGTTCAAAACGAAAAACTATTGCAATCGGTCCTCATTGCATTGAAAAAAACATATGTGTACATATAAGCAAACACCAAAAGAGGTGGCAGTGGAGTTGCCAGAGCTATCTATCACCTCTTTTGGTGCTACAAGTAACTAAAAGTAAGTAATGGTGCAAAGATCAGGAATCGATACAATCAAGTACCACACCTGACCCAGGATACCAATGGGAAAGTGACAAACTCACAGAAGACACCACAAACGAGAGCCAAGAGGTCAGCCCTTTCCCAGCAGGTGACCACAAAGCACATATAAACAGACGCGCACAAAACATAGCAAACACAAGACATAGAGAACAAAAACATAAAAGATCCACAAAAGAAGTACCGCCTTGGAACGGTCAGTAAAATATTTTACTGGAGGGCTTAAACCGGTTTAACGGCGCCAACCTCACCCTTAATTCAGATGTGGATCAAGACACATAGATATTTGGTTTGCATGAAAGACCCCTAACTTATCAATGCAACATCTCCTAAAACATATAAATCAAGATATAACAAGGAGATAAAGCAAGGATAAGGACTCAACAGTAATTTAAACTGAATACCGGAGCAAAAGAAATCCAACAGGTAAACCCCGGTGGGCCCGACAAACAGCCAAAGCATCAGGCCCCTACCATCTCATCAATAGATAAGTCTTTAAGTCGGAACCATCATAGAGTCTGAAGTCCGACCCACCGGCGTGCAATTAAAGAGGAAAGCAAAGTTGACAACCGTGATTGGGTTGACTACCAAGCATGCAGTCTGTTGCAATACATTAATGTTATATCCAATCTTTTTATAATGGGAAATTATTTTAATGAACTGCGCTGAAAAATTATTAGAGCCAACAATCTTCTTCAACTTATACACCAAGTCACCATAGAAATCAGGTTCCGAAAGTCCTTGGCGCAAGAGAGATTTAAGTCCAACTTGGAATTTAGAAATCAAATCATAGTATCGTCTATAAAATTTTGAAAATGTTTTGCGAAGTTTATGATACCGATAGCCTTGTTTAAGAAGTTTCTGAGTTAACAATTTATTGCAAGTGTTGAAGTCAGCAACATAGCTAGATGCTCTAGCAAAACGAATGAGTTGAGAGATATAGACTCCATAGGATGTAGAACGAGGAACATCACCATCTAAAAATGGGAAATTGACAATTTCAAGCTCAAAGTCGTCACGTTTGTCATAAATTTTGGTAGAAACAATATCATTAGAAATTGACAAATGCAAGTCTAAAAATGCGGCTTCGGTATCAGAGGCATTGGCTTTATTAAGTTGGAGCTCTGAAGGGTATATTTGACTAACCATATTGTCAAAATAAACATTATTAATATTTAAAATATCGTCCAAATATCTGGAAGTAGTGTTAAACGCATCAATAACATCAGCCTGCTTATCATCAGAAAGAGACATCATTAAGTCCTTTTCATAACAAAACAGGAATAAATCTGCAACCAGGGGAGCACAATTAGTGCCCATAGGAACCCCAACAACTTGTCTATAGAGCTTGGTGCCAAATCGAATAAAAATGTTGTCCAACAAAAAGGTCAGCGCATCGCATACATTTTGACACGACCATGCATGATATTTTTTAGGTTTTTCTGAAGTAAAAAATGCATTTCTGTCATTACATGCAAGGTAAGGAGAGCCTTCTCTCTGGAAGGTACTTTCAATAAGATCAATAAGTTTATCTTTAATTAAATTATGAGGTTAAGTAGTGTAAAGAGTAGAAAAATCATAAGTAGACAAACTGGTCGCATTGAAATCTCTAGCTTTAAGTTTATCTAAAATTTCACCTGAATTTTTAATCGACCAAAATAGGTTTTTACCAGATCTCTCATATACCTTTTCACAATATTTGATAACATGTTTTTTAACAGCTGTTAGACACAAGGTTAACAATTTAGAAAGTTCTGTTGTTGTACAAGAACTAAAATTTGCAATAAATCTTGCTTTATAGGGTTTTTTATGGAGTTTAGGTAACCAGTACAACGTAGGAACTTTGTCTTGATTTTCTTTAGCTTTGACACCAAAATGTAGGGCTGTATGACAACCATGCCCATCACTTATTTTCCTTTCCTATTAAAACAACGTGAAGGCATGATAAGAGTTAAACATTTCTACCATTTATTGTTGTTGTTATTCTCTTGACCATTACAGTCTAACAGAACATACATGTAGCTATAGCAGTTGAAAGGGTACACGAAGACCAGTGGCAGTGCAGCTGCTGCCACATTTGGTGTAAACTTGCACTTGTTTTTTCAGTGTGCACAGTTAATAGGTGACTATGACTCTAATGCACTTGTTTTTGTAACGCGGCGTCTGATTGGATATCGGCAAACATTGGCGACAGTATTATCCTGCGATATACTCTCGGAATAGTTTGACGTCATTAATTGCGTCACATTTTGTTAGATGACATGCTTGTAAAGCTCAAAATTAGATAAAATGACAGAAGTGCATTAGAATAGGGATACCATATTCAAAACTTTCATTTGAGGAGGTATATCGCCGCATATACGGTCGAAAATCACGTGTTACGGCTCCACTCGCGCGTCACCGTAAAACTAAGTTTATCCTATATCTGAAGACAGCCTCCCAAAATACAGTTTCAATGTATCCCCTAATAATGACTCTTTGGGTGATAACGCTCTCGCGTATTATATGCTTTTATATGTACCCGAGAGTTGTCAACTGAAGCCCCCAGCAAATTCGAAAACAGAACAGACGTTCAGACTGATCTGGGTTTGACTTGACATGCTTTGTCGTTTGTTTAGCAATGATCCAATCGTAGCTTGTTTTATTGTCTTTAATTTATTGACATCAATTGCCATATCGTGTTTTATGAGTGTCTCTAGTGCCCTTTTAATTTCTCTACAGAGTGCCAATGTATATTGCCATAAAGCCGTGTGTTAAATCGACAAACTATTTTCAACAAGACCCTATTGGAACACATTATAAAGAAAGTGTAATATTTAAAAAAAACTGTTGGTAGGTACACTAGTGTATCGTGATTCAGGCACTCTTAGCCAAGGTGCATTTTACGAAAAACTTTCCGTGTAAAGCCATTATTATAAAAAAAAATCTACCATGATTATGGTAAAGTCAGGTAACTTCGGACATCAGGTACATGCAAATTCGGACATACATTTGCAAACAGCGGACATCCAGATGAGACGGCTCATCAGGATTTTCACTGTTTGCTTAGTAAATTTATTTTCTCATTGCAATAGATACAAGGTCGCCGTCCGAAATTACCTGATGTCCGATGTTACCTGACTTTACCCTATTCGTAAGTGGATTAGGTTTTGTAACACTGTAGAAGAAATGTTTGATAAAAGTGCGAGAAGCGAAATCACCATGATGACAAACTTGTCACAGTGTTTTTATATGCTCATTTTTTTCTGTGATTTAAAAGTGTGTCAAATCTATAACCATTGATTGAGGTCTTCTTAAAGTTCAGTTCTTAAGGATGTTTAGAAACCAATTATTCCGGATGGAGATTGATTGAGTAAATCAGGTGGAATTCTATTACGCGAGTTATACATGTATGAATTCAATTTAACTCGAAATCGAATGAGCCGCGACATGTGATTTTCCAACAATGTGGCATTTTGACAAGTGTAGACTCGGGCGAGCCTGTGCAGCCTCTTTATAAGCTTAGAAACTCCAATTGATGTCTTCACTGTTTGCTTACAAAATTATCTATTAAAAGTTGAACAAAACTGTAACATACCACCTAACATCCCTCAAAACAGAAATTGATTGGTCCACTGATTGATTCACTGTAAAAGTGGGAAATTCCATTCGGCTTATACATGTTATATGGGTTAACTTGCAGCAATCCCATTGTACATGAAGGCATGTACATGTATTTTCAATCAGAGTGATACACAATGTGGATCCTGATCAGATGGCTGCTTCAAAAGCCAGGTGATCTGGATCTACAATGTACAGTGTTATCAAAAAAGGATGGACCCGGGTCAGGAGGACAAAGATTAACCAACCCATTTGGGATAGACCCATCCGAACCGCTCTCTAAATTTCAAGAAAGTAGGCCCACTATGTAGCCGTGTATGCATTGTTATAGTGATTTTGGTACATATCGCATGTGCGCGAAAAACTTTTAAAGTAACGTATCCGACGGGGCTACATGTAGATGTTTCATTTTAAGTCCGAGTCTTCGTCAACATCCATAGTTTTTGTATATCAGCAGCGAAGTATTTTTGTATTAAGCATCAAGATAATGCGATAAGTAGTAAAATCCAATGTACGGCCTTATTCGTAAAATTGCTGCTAACTTGACCATTTTTTACTGCAGCAATATGGTTGCTAACTTGACCGAGCTGCCTCAGGTCTCAATTAAAATTTACAAAATTGTTAGTTGAAAATAGAATCTTGAAAAAAAAGGATATTTGCTGTCTCAATGTTTACGTTATTGATGAAAAAGACTTCTTGCATATTTTGGTTTCTTCGATGTTTTACTGATTATTGTCGTCGGAAGCATGGCTAGACGCATTTCTGATAGAATGTAATAGAAGCCGAACAGGAAGGCAGAGACCATGCTCAATGCGTCTAAAAAGGAATTGTCATGCAAAAATAGATATTTTGACGCATTTAAAAATGTGCAAGACTAATCTGCCAACATGCTAAAACATTGATGAAAATTTCCCATTATTCTGACACATTTTTTTCGTTCACTCTTTGAATGCTGACTTGTCAATTGGGAACTGAAGATACTTGCATAGTTGCTGATTTAAGCATCAGTCAGCTTCGAGGAGTGAAGGCTCTGGTGATATTTGATGGATAAGCAGACCTTACGATAAGTTGGAAAATGTTGAGACATTTTGTCTTTAACGCTTTGCATGCTGTGAAAGTTTCTTTGACGATATTTTCATAAACCATCTTTCAGGAATACAACTGAATCAACGTGTCAAATAACCGAGATGTACCCAGGTCAGGCCGGCGTTCCGTCGGACGTGATCTGGGTCCTAACTGTTTGCAGAGGTTATCAGTAGACGACACTTGAAGTCGGCAAAGATCAATGTAATAAGCCTGTTAGATGCTTCATAACAAATTAAATTTCCGTTAAAGGCGACAACCTTGATTTTTGTCGCAGATATCACAACCAGCTCACTCGGCAGTTTATTCCTGTCATAGAGACCATAGCAGAAGATTATGTGAGCATTGACGCGAGAAAACCTGTCTTAGGGATATGTGACAAGGTTGTGCGCAAACTACCTAGCAGGTACATACCATACCGCATTGTCAAAACAACGTCGTATAAAATCATTGTTGGCTAAAAAAATATTGTCGACTGTACCTAGGCTACAAGATAACCAGAAAGCGAATAATTATGGCGCTGGTCAGGCTGCGCAGATGCGCAGACTATTCTGCGTCTTTGTTATTCGCATGCAATAAACTCGGGCTCCTCACGTCGATGCCCATCATTATTTTTTATGACAAGCTATGGTTGCTTTTTAACTCTTACAAAATGGCTATCGCATCGGAGACAAACCAAGGATTAGACGATCTGGCGCATACGTGCAACACCTGAGCCTTCGCGTCTCACCTTAGCCTTCGCTGCTCGTATGCACAAATTATCGATATAGGTGAATACTCAGAAAATAAGACTCTTAAGTTGCACTGGGTTGCTGTTGTTTGGTTTGGTTTGATTCTTTACAGAACTTCGTGCACATACTTTCGCTTGTAACTGACAACAACCCTTCAGAAATCAGGGGAAGAAGGAGAATGGCCTTAGAAATTATTCCATGATCAAACTCCTGGAAAGTATGAGGCCGGGCCGGAATCCAACTTGCGACCCCTTGATCTGCAGTCAGAAGCGTTACCGGTTGCGCTACGGGGCCCTGTACTGGGTTGCTGTGACTACATTTAAACGAGATCAAAATATCGTGTGTTTTTTTTCGCAACGAGCTTAATAAATTCAATAATGCATGAGCACGAATATTACATTTTGTTTATCATATGACATTAAAACTGATTGAGGCTGTTCTTTTGAGTACATTGTACCAACAACATATATTTTGGTAAAAAATCTGAAAATTAATTCACAATTACACATTCTTATCTTGGGGCCTGAATTTCACTTCATTTTTTTTGTGAAATATCAGTTCTTGTCTCACATTATGCTAAAATCGCCATCAAATTCAAATTTGATCACTTAGCTATTTAATTGTCTTTGAAGTATCATCAAACATGTGTTTTTAGACAACTTTCACTCATAAAACATAAAACGTTGGCTTTAATCGTTGGCAATAAAACGTACCGGTGACAATAGGACATGCCATAAGATACCTGTACTTTTTGGTTTCGCCTCCACCCCTGTTCATCTATTTAGGCCGATTGAACTCTGCTACCAAAACTATTTCAGCCATCATGCTCGAATGTTCCATTATTCATTTTAAGTGTTGCTGGTGGAAATTAACAAATAATTTCAGACGCAAAATATATTAGCACGACATCTTCTTGCATCTGAATTAATTGAAATAACATTCTATTCTGGTATCATTTCTATCACATGATCACTGGGAGTGTAGGTCCCATATGTTCATGTGGTTTGATCTAATCCGACATGCAGCTCGTCTTTGCCTTTTCCTAAGTTAGCTATAAAAAGAAAACGAAGCAGGTTGACTATGCGGATCATGGAGGATACAACTGTCTCTGGTTTAAGTAGTTTTGGGAAACATGAGTTCCAAGGAATCTGACAAAAACAATTGATTAAGTTCATACTGTAAAAACGTGAAACGTTCACCAATTTTGGTGGCAGCTGATCTGCCACTGATCTTGATGAAACACTTTAACTGCGCTTTAAACATGTTAGAAGCTATGTTCTCTTCGATTGATTTAATCTGGAGAATAACTACAACAATAACAGGTTGGGATGTTTGATATTTATCACTGGAGAAATGTTGGACTCAAGATTTTTTAGTAGAGCTGCCACCTCTGTAGTTGTTTACTTACACATGTTATACAGTATGTGAAATGTTTGTACATGTACTTATCGCATATGTCAAAGTCATGCATACTCATCTATCTAGCAAAGCTAGCGTTTTATAAGGCCTTCGACTTTATATATAACCCCACTTTGTGTGTGACAGAAAATGCTCTGATGAGCATGTGTATTTATCATACGTCATCAATTGGCCCACTTCAAGATTGCTTGTACGCATGCGGATGCCCAGTCTGATTTGAATCTTTGCTGAGTGTTCAGTTATTTTAGTTGTTATCTTCATGCAAATGCTCTAGGATAGTTTCAGTAGCTGCGAAAGAATTCCAATGATCACATATCCTAGATGTCGATAATATTCTGGTGTATCGCTGTAGTCTTTTCTCATAGAGCCATTTAGATTTTGCTCCCTTTGGCTTGTTATTCTCATTCGATAGTTTTAATGGCTTGGCCAATGGAATTTCACATAAAGTGTGATACACTTCAGTCAAGAGGGGTCAAAGGTTAAGTGTCCATTTAAGGGTTAACATGATAAAAAGGGTTAAGTGTTTGGGTCTAAGCATGGTAAAACTTGGGTTAATTTTCTTGTTTGTTGAGAGCACATTTTGCTCGTACATGTACATGTATATCGGATTAGATTGCTACTGATGTGAAATACAATGGGGCACGCGGGAAAATGAAGTTTAAATTCTCTGCCTGTTTCCTAATTGCCTGGTCCCTGAATACGATACATTTAAAGGAGCACAGTGGCTCAACGGTAGAGTGCTTGTCTCGAGACCGAGGGGCCGCGGTTCGAGCTCACCAGTGTCATTGTGTTGTGTCCTTGAGCAAGACACATTTATCCTTGCTTAGTACTGGTTCAACCCAGGAAGACCCGTCCCGAAATAAAAAAAATGTTGACTGGGACTTAGAGAATGAAATCATTCAAACGACACATTTAAAATAGTAGTTTGAATATATAAGTTCAGTGTAGTGCCCGTTTCAGATAATGTCGTTGTGGTCTACATACTATATGAAATAATTATTAAGATTTTGAAAAACATGTTACAAATGTCATTTTGCGTGTCCTGAAATTTCAATATGCGCAGACCCACCAGAGCTCTCGCCACCCGCCTATACTAAGTGAGCTACAACAATGTGGTATGTGCTACCAGCAAAGCCTCAGATCAGTCTGAGCATACGCGCAGTCTGGTCAGAGCCTTTGCTAGTCGCTTGAATATTCTGTGAGTGTTAAGCTACTGTCTGAATATCATTTGGAGTTTCTAAGCTTAGTATGAGGCTGCATAGGCTCGACTGAGTCTACACTCGTCAAAATGCCACACTGTTGGAAATCACATGTCGCGGCTCAAGTATGGATGCAGATTAAAGCTCAGACAAAATGATAGAATTCTAATCCCACTGCATGTCGCATATGCAATAAATACTAAAATCTCGTGTGCAGGTCCTTACTGGGGCGTGTTCTGGTTTGGAGAGCGAAGATCTATTTAAATACAGTCAAGCCAGAGAAACAGTTGACATAAAGTAAAAACCCATTTGCACTCCGCCAGGGAGAGGTGTGCACAAGACTTTGAACTTCATCTGCGACCCAAGTGCTCTAGACGTTGAGACCTATATGCATAAAACATGAATATATTCGAACATTAGCTATTCATTTTAAAAGCTTTAACTATAATAATGCATACGTTGTGATATGGCCATATATCGTCTGCTGATAACCTTTGCAAACAGTTTCGATCCAGATCATGTTCGCCGAAAACCCCATGCCTGATCTGGATCCAACCTGACACTCTCATGCATGAGTATTTCCATATATACATATCGCAAAAGAATATTTTTTCATTGAGGTATCTATACTGAACAAAAGTGAAAACGCTACACTACAATTATCTATATTTTGTGAGAAAATATTGGACAAAAAGTATTTACTAAAGATTAATAATGTTTCCTAGACATCCAGCAAACGATTCGTTGAAACTCAACCAATTTGTCTTGTTTGATGTCTGAGTTAAGCTCTTTTAAGTGTTTAATGCTGTATTCACTGAATTTTGCTATTGCGCATGCGCAAATTGAAATTGTTATGCTTATCAAAAATTGGTCATAATTGTGTCGCATAAAAGCACAAGAAAACTGATTAATCACTTGAAACAAGCTCAGAAATCAATTTTGAAATGATCAAATTTGTAAAAAAAAAAATATCTCCCTTAGACAAAAACAAATAGGGAATATTAAATGTTTAGTTATCTTCGATTTATCACTATTTTCGATAATTTTCTTTTGCAAAATCAGTTAAGACTTCTCAGCACATTGTTTGTACCATTTCTCGACTAGTAATGTCCTCATACTAAGATGCAACAACACATTGATTTTCCTATGGAGATTTCATTGTTAAAATTTCAAGCTTGGTAGTTTGATGGAAAACCCGCTTTTTAAGATTGCTTTTCTAAACGATCAAAACACACTTGAGCAAAGTCCTTCACATTTCTGGTTGTCACATGTCTAGACTAGCATTTCGTGCAGTCAGATCTCGTAGGTAGTGGATTACTGAAGGCCTAAACTGTGTGAGATTTCTGTTCAAATTTACATCCTGAAAAATTTGACCCCTGTCAAATTTAAATGGCTTTCATGTGTTTCCTTGTGACAACATCCGTATAACTTTTACTGTTATGCGTTACTTAATATTTGAACATTAAGATACACTTTCATTTGCATTCTTGGTTTGCATAATTTTGTATATAGGTTGCAAACAATTCAGGTGTAGCGTTTTCACTTTTGTTCAGTGTAGTTAGAAACAAGAAAAGATATGGCATTAAGTGCCATATCAATGAACTCGGCTTTAGCAGATAAAGAGTTCGTTCTTTCATTACATCACAAGCTACATGTGAGTACATGTATCAACAAACCGAATGATGTACACAAATACAATCAATCAATTATTCACTCAATCAATCAATCAATCATTTTTACATAAACAACAATGAAACCTCCCTCCGTGATGAAACTATCTCCAGGTATTTATTCAAAGAAGGAGTCTTATAAGACAGAATCGCATAAGGCAAATCTTACCGTTTAAGTTGAGGCCTTTAACTGCTCATATACGCATGTAAGGAACTTATAGAGCATGTTTTTTGGCTCTGTATTTGAAAACAGAATAGACCTTGAGATTATCGAAATTTGCTTTATTTACCAGACGCCTATAGAATGTTTAAAGCCGCGAGAACCCCGACTTTGTTAAAAGCAGGGACCACGCTGAGCGCCCGCGCAGTCCCATCGGCGCCTTTGTTTTTACATGTAGATTCAAATGTATGATAAAAGTAAGGAAAACCGTCAAGTTTGATCTTTGTCAGACCAGATCTGGGACCAAACTTTCTGCTTATGTTATCAGCAGAGGCTCGCTGGTAGCAATGTTTAAGATCAAAGAAGCCGCTATGAGTTCTGTTGCACGACGTGGTAGCAATGGCCAGTGACCTATATATCGGTCACTGCCTTGACGCTGGAAAGCGGATGTAGCACGTTCATTAAACATAGGTTTCCGGCCGTGGGTAGTTTCGGCTGGGTCGTTTTCGGCCTGGTTTTAGGGTGGGTCGTTTCGGCATATTCTGATAGGATCTGATTGTTTTATAAACTTGCCAAAGTTCCGACTGCGTTGATTTTTCCACGAAATCGTACATGCGCGCATTCTCGCAAGAGCGTTCACCAAACAAAACTGGGCTCTTTTCTGAAATAATTATTGTGTACACAAATAGGTGCTGACTTTCTTTTATTTATTTATTTTTTATATAAATTTCCAAAGATCCGTCTGCAATTAACACTTCCCAGGCCGAGTACCGAAAGCTCAAGAACAGACTGCACATGCGTGCATACTAGCAAGAACACTTACAGGGTAATAACTAACAACAATCGGGCAAATAATGTTTGTGGACAAAAATATGTACTGAAAAGAGAGCATTCCAGATCCGACTCTATTGAACACTTGAACACTTGGAATTTGCCTCTGTACTAACATAGGCAAATAAAGTTATCAACTATGTGCAGCAGACGACTTAAGCAGGCACCATTTGGACGAACATATGGGCCGAAAATTAGGTACATAGACCCACTTGATGGCTGTGCATGCATGATTACTTCACGCATGTTAAATACATTACGGTATCTGCCGCATTTATGTTAATATGAACAGCGTACACGCAGGAAGAATACAGAGACCGAAATATGAGGGTCTGGATGGGGGGGGGGGGGTCTGGTATTCACTATTCATTAAAAATTTAGCCCATTATTCATCTCATTAAAATTTTGGGTTATTCATTAAAATGAGACCAATTATTCATTATAAGTAAGAAAGGTGGAAAAGAAAGCTGATTATTCACTATTCATTATTTTTTCTTCAATTCATTAAAAAAAATAGGATAATTCATTATTTTTAGGCTCTCATTATTCACTATCATTATTTTTTTGCTCATTATTCACTATTCATTATAAAAAGGGCCATTATTCACTAATCATTTTACCCCATGCAGACCCTCAAATATAGTGGATGGCTGCGCTTACATGTTTAAAGGGTGTGATAAATTAAATTTATTTATTTATTTATTTACAAGAAATCTAATCAAGGAACGATGTGAAAGCGCCAGGTCATTCAGATTATGACATGTATGCGTGACTGAGATGTATCCTTATGCAATGACCAGCACATGCACACTGCTGTTGGTTATACATGTAAGGTATGATAGCTCAACTTGCGACATCAAATTTCTGAGAACTAACTATTTCAGAGTAGTCTTTTAAAATTCTGAAAGGCAGGTTTTATCATGAAACGGCTTATTTTCATTCATTGGAATACACTACGAGGCGTGGTTGACCTGATTAACAGCGATATTCATACGCGCTTCACGCTGGTATGCAGTGTCCATTCATAGAAAACAATTAAATAAGAGTTACTGTTCCTGAAATGACCGAATAACCGTTAGATAGTGACACGTAAGCTTCCCAGTTCGCAAAAACACCATTAACTCAGTAAAAGTTCAACTTTCGAATGAAAATCGGCAACAAAAGAAATATTTTTGAATAACTGCACTGTGGTTTAAGTTTCACTCACTATCATTTCAAAGCAAACAGCCATTTTAACACGAACTATTTCTTCAAAGTGTAGAAATTTCGAAAACAATTATAACTCTCTAGAATAGCTGATGTTGAACAGATCCCGAGTTCCAATAACCCATTTAAGTTATTTTAATAGCAAACAGTGTGGACCCGAAGGGCAGGTAAGTCTTATTCGAGTTTGTCTGTAGTCTGTACTATCTTGGTTACATTTAGACCGACAGTCGGTTGACTAGATTTTCTCATGTTGATCGGCCTAAAATCTGGTTTTAGTCAGCCGACTGGGGCAGTTACATTGAAAACAAACCTCACCAATTGTCTTTATCAACCACAAAATTTTTCAATTTGCCGACCATCCCCAATGATCAGCGGACTGTCTGCTGACTGATCAAACTGAAATATGACTTTTTGGCTTCAGTATCCATGCGCGTTTTGTATGTAGTAGTGGAATTGGCAGATTTTCGCTTTCCTCCTGAATAAAAAAACATTAAGAGAAAAGAGAACGCTCAAAATAAGTTATACATGAATGCAATTAAAATATGGGGCGTGGCTTATAAGGGAGAACAATCAGGCACCTGTCTGCCGACGATTGGCCGCTAATAAAGATCACCAGCAGTCACTTGGCCGACAGTTGGACAGGTTGGAGTGACATATTTTACAAACTGTCAGCCGACCATCGGCTGATGATCGGCCAATAGTCAGCAGGCGATCGCCTGACTCCAAACCAGTTACCAAGTCCCAAAGACAGTCTGCCAATTGAAAAACAATATATAGAAGATATTTACTTTTTTGAGGTGAATGCTAAATATATTTTATCTCGTGTGTTGAAAACATCAGAATTTTCATGAGTGCGCAGCACGAATGAAAATTTCGATGTTTTCAACTCACGAGATGAAATATATTTGGTATTTACTATAAAAAATAGTAAATTTTCTTTTTATTTTATACTTTTTAGAAGATTAACAGTTAATCAATTTGTTAACCATGCTTTAAGCTGAATCACAATAATGTAAAAGAAGACAAAGGAGTATTTGTGACAGAATACCTGGATCAATCTACATGATCTTTAGTCATCAGGACTTAGATAAAAAGACATTTATTCAGCTTCAAAGTGCGAGACACGTGACGTCATAAGCGACGTCATAATTTGTTTATGACGTTGCGTAGCATAGGTTACATACATTGCCTCACTCACTGAAGCAGGGGGGGGGGGGGGGTGTTGAAAATTCAAAATCGAAAATTTCAGCAAATCTTAATTATTTTGGTACCAAAACGTTCCTCATGTTCTTACTAAGAAAATGACTACCCACACTTGATGTTTTTGTTCACAAATAAGAAAGTTTTAGGCGTTTGAACTTTTGAAGTGAGCTGCATTAAATGAATGGAAAAGTCAGAGGCCTTTGAGTACGAAATAATCGAATTTTCATCCGCTTGTAGCGTGTTGTTTCTATCCACAGAGTAAATGTACATACATGTATTCAGTTTTGTACTTCCTTTTGGCGCCGATATATTGAACTCTACAGAGCTTTTGTACAATGTATGGACGGAACCAGTGTCTAATCTTGCAGAAGCTACGATTAATAAATTGTTTGCACGTTTTCAGGAAGTTCACTGATATCAGCTCTCCATTTGTTTGACTTTCTGATTTGTTCTCTACGTCACTCATAAATGTCATAGGGAAGCGCACTTCAACAGCATTACTATTGCTAATGTACAACCACGCAGCTAGCAATTAAGCAATATACTCCCATAAAACATCTCAAGATAAGCTGACAAAAGCATAAAATAGACAGTCTATTATTTTCATCCAGGTGCATGACAAACTACATGAAAAGTTGTTCATTTCTACATGCTCATTTCGTTGAATAAATGAAAGTGGTTGAGAATGTGTTTAAAAAAGCTGATGGTGTAAAACTCACTTATTGAAAAGACATATGTTGTAGGTACTCATTGGAATTGCCTCATAGAGGCAATTCTATGAGACAATTCCAATGTTAACCTACAACATACGTTACTGAAAATAAGGACGAAAACTGTTTGGAAATTTACATTTTCCATGTATCATGTCCTTTGGGTTTGCCTCTTTTAAATCTCTCAAACTGCCAATCAGTATTAAATACCTGTCACTATATGGAAAATTGTTTATATTATCATGACATTTATATCACCAAATTTGATTTCGAGAACTATGCTTTTGCTAACTCGGTAGTTGCATGGTTGTAATAGCGATACATCTGTACCGTGTTCATACATTCATTTATTTTTCCTTTCTTATCTTGAAAAAAATATAATCACAGAGCTGTCTGCATCTTAATCAACTGGTTCACTCAGTGCTTTTTCTGGTATTGATTGATAGAAAAAGCATTTCATTGGATTTTTGGTACTTATCGCATATCACAGTCATTCTTTAAAAGTACACGTCCAGCTATCTAGTGGGCCTAATATTGGCTGTGTCTTCATCTCTTCCGATACTTTGCGTATGCGGGCACCGTAAGTAGGTTATTTGCTAGCGTAAAATCAGGACTTGAGTTAAGAGTGCGTTACGAAAATTTATTTTTCTTAATACTCAACCAAAACATATGTTGTTGGTACTCAAAAGAACCGTCTCAATGAGACGGTTCTTTTGAGCACCCAAAACATATATGAAAATTGATGGGTAAGAAAATATTGACAATTTTACGCTTAAAAATTGTGTTTATCTAAACCTGTGGTAAAATCCAACAAAGGGAATCTAAAGAAGGAATTAAACCTATCAAAGGCAGCAAACGATGATGTACTTCATTGCGTTCAAACATTATCTAATCATATTCAGATAAAACGAACCTTTCCATTTTATACCAAAAACGAATGCACCATTTACCCGTCCGTATGTACACAGGACTGATTGCTACCTCATTTGCCAGTCAGGGGAACCCTATGTACACTGTACATTAAAACACTTGTAGAATGTGTGGGGGGTAGTCCTTTTCATGTATGCATTTACATTCCTTTTATTCTTTCGGTGCCTTTTGCTCTGGCTTCAAACAAAGGCTTGTCATCAACAGATTAAACGGGGAAAATTAGATGGCGTTAAAGCGGCTGTATAATTGCATGGACTTTAAATCTGAACTTTTTATCCCTTCTTGCTGACAAATGTGTTTCCAATGGTGACATGAATGATAATCCATCTAGAAATATATCATCAAAGTGCGAAATCAACTGAATTGATTTACAAAAGAAGGCGGCATTAACGGTCTTGTATAATAACCCTTTCACCGCAAGAATTGAAAATCAGATTTTTTTGTTTCCTGTCATGTGCTGCATTTTCCCTTTCACAACATGTACAAAGCGTTTTGATCCAGATCAAACTGCACCATTGAGAGCAGACTTATCTGATTCCAACCTTATTGCACGTTTGGCTTCCATGACGACTCTATTTGGCTATGACATTGAACTAGGTTTGGTATTTCTTTCAAATTCTACTTACGCTGACGCTGTGGCACTGACATAGTAAACAATTTTGAAATTACCGTTTTTGGACTCGCACACTGCTGGCAGTACGAGCACAGCAGCTTAATCAAACTTTGGTGGACCAAGTTATAAGACCATTTGTTATAGTTCTTAGCAAATATAACACTCCTACCTGTAGCAGCAATAAATAGTGTAAGTTAATACCAAAGAGGTGGCAGCATGTGCCATCCTTTTTAGTGTTTACTTAAACCATACAAGCCGACTGGAATTTCCTATTATCATCAATTGGATCAGTCCATTTGCGTTGTAAGAGTTGTAGTTTTCATTTTTATCGAAATTCAAATAGATATTTATGTAAGCAAACAGTTCTGTAAGCAAGCAGTGATTAGACGCCACGTTCTGTGGCATCTGCACTGTTTGTCTATGAAAGAAAGAGGGCAAAGATCAGGAATCTATACAATCAAGCACCACACCTGACCCAGATTACCAATGGGAAAGTAACAACATCACAATTAGACATCACAAACGAGAGCCAAGAGGTCAGCATTTTCCCAACAGGTGACCACAAGGCATCAACAAACAGATGTGCATGAAACCTGACAAAACAAGACAGAAATAACATAAATGATCCACAAAAGAAGCACCGCCTTGGAACGGTCAGTAAAAAATATTTTACTGGAGGGCTTAAACCGGTTTAACGGTGCACCAACTTCACCCTTAATTCAGATGTGGATCAAGACACATAGATGTTTGGTTTGCCTTCAAAGAGCACGTTAGGCTTATATACACTTACCCTCCTTCTAAAACAACTTGATGCCTGATGCCAAGTTTTCTTCAGTGATGCATGTTTAAACATGTCTATCTGTTTGTGTTATTCTTTAAATCAATACAATACATAGAGGATCTTACATGAGTGCTCATGTTTTATTGAATTTATTAAACAAGTTGGGGAAAAGAGATAAAATGCGAGGCTTGCCGAGCATTTTATCTCTTTTTCGCGACGAGTTTAATAAATTCAATAATACAAGAGCACGAATGTTAGATTCTATTTATTATATGACAAATACTTTGAAATCTCATTTCTGGCGTAAAAACGTTATGATTTTGTCATCATGTACGCAACGTTGTTATTGACGTAATAACGTTTCCCGTAAATCGATAAACCACTAGTGGTTTACAGATTTTATTGCATGGCGTTATTTCACTCCCAGACGCGACGTTATATGATAAAACATAATATAGCTTTTAAAGCAGTTGAAGGGTAACACAAAATTCAGTTGAAGTTCAGCTGCCAACAAATTTAATGTAAAGTTACACATTTTTTACAGTGTAGCACGGCCAGGGGCTTTTTAGTTTAGGATATTATGTCACTTTCTTGATAGTGGAGAGCTATTCCGAGAGCTGAAGCATCCTGGAAGGCTCATTAGAAAGATAAATATCTCCTAAAGACCATTAAGACTATGCACAATGACAAAAAAAACCTTGACCCATTTTTATCCAGCCAGAATTCGAGTAGTGCCAAATCATTGCGCCAGTACATGGGCTTTGGATACTTATTGTTACATGGAGCAGCGAAGGCAATGCTGAGTATCTGCATATTCACATTCTTGTCAGAGCCTTCACTGTTCAAACGCTCAAAGAAGGAACGGTGATGGTGACTCGTGACCGACATAAAAAATATACCCCTAAAATGTCTATAAGATGTGTTTCTGTCTACAACCAGGCAACCACCAAGATAGCATTTCATTCCAATGAAACAGCTAAAGATAAGCTGTCAATAATATAGAATTGGCTATCTATTATTGTCATCCAGGTGCAAGCCAAACTACACAAAAACTTGTTCATTCCTACTTGCGCTTTACACTGAAACATGAAAAGTAGTTGAGCAGCATATGTTACTGAAATTAAGGAATTTAATCAAACTTATTTTGAAATGTACACTAAACAAGTATCATTCTTCTTTTAAACATCGCAAACTGCCAATCAGTATCAAAATACCTATCACTGCCAGATATATCACCGAATTTGATTTCATGAACTGTGCTTTTGCTAAGCTGGTAGTTGCATGGTAGTATCTAATAGACGGATGGCTGAGAATGGGTTGCCCCCCCCCCCCCCCCTAGAGAATTTTGCAGACATATCCTATCATGTAGAGAATTGAAAGCCGAGTCTTTTAAGAGATGTTTGCACTCTGTGCTCCGGAGCGTTAGTCTGTAAGAGCCTGTAACATACGTTACTTAATCAAACTAAGAAAAAGTAAATTGAAAGTTTGGGCTACAAATTAAAGACATTGAAATATTTTTTTTTAAAAATCATTCATATAGTCTGCATACTGGATATCTTAACTACGAATGGCAGCCATTTGAACAAAATTGCAGCTTCCTAAGGTGTCATATGCGTTACATAAATCAGATAACCTATTAAAATTTGCAAGTGTGGCTAACATCATTTACATTCACAATCCCTCTGTGTGTTTTGCAAAATGTTTGTAACCATGTCTGACTAGCTTATGCAATTGGCTAACAGAAAAATTAAAGTTTGTTTCCCTAGCTTAAATATTTTTTTTTCTGGAATAAGCATTTAAACAACCCTACCCCTACCCAGTTTTAAGGTGAAATGTTTGGTATTAAAACTAAAGTAAAAATAGTTAAAAAATATTTGCAGTTGATGAATGTGTTTCATTGTTTGGGATTTATTTGCTTATATGAAAAGACTTTTAAATCTGCAAGTTTGTTGCAAAATTTTTAATATCTGAGGCTGTAACATATGTTACCTGGTGTAATAAATTGGCAAGCTCATTGTCTTTACGTAAGATATGCCTAAAATGTTTTAATCTCCCCGAGGGAATTTTGCAGACATATTCCTTCTTATAGTACAACTCAAGCTGCATCAAATAAGGGATGTTTGCACTCTCTATGTTGGGGCGTTAGTCTGAAACAGCGTGTTTCAATGCGTTACAATATCAAAAAAAGGAAATGCAGTTTGAAGGTTTGAGCTAAAATTGTGAAAAACTCGCAGCTGTTGGATATCTTACATTGTTAAGGGATTTAAAACTGGCTCCTTTGATAAAGACTTATAGATCTGCTAGTTGTCATCAAGTTTTAAAGATCAGAGAGCGTTACATATGTTAGCGTGATAAGTAAAATCATCAAACAGTATTTTGACATCAAGCTGAGTAAGGGCCTGCTCCATCCTAATCCCCTTTGGAATTCTGCAGACAAATTACATCTTATGTAACCATTCAAGGTGCATTTAATAAGAAATGTTTGCACTCTGTACGTCGGGGCGTTAGCCTGTAACAGCTTGTTACATATGTTACTATATCAATTTGAGAATAAGAAATTTGAATGTTTGAGCTACCAAAAGAAGACATTAAAATCATCTAATAAAATGACATTCTTATAGTCCTTATACTGGATGTCTTTACTACATATGGAAGCTGTTTAACATTAATATGGCTAACTGTGGTGTTATGTGCGTTACATGAACCTAATTATAATTTAAAAGCTATAATTGTGGCTATCGTCATTTAGTTAAACAACTACTATGACTTGGTTTCAAACTGTTTTATTAGATACTCAATTGATGAATAGGAAAAACCAAGTTTGCTTGTCTATCTTAAATATATTGTCTTATAGGAGCTAATACACAGCCCTACTCCCAGTTTTACAGAGAAGCGAATTTTGTTATTTCTGTTTAAGTAAAACACATGAAAGCGATTACAGCGTGTGGATAATTTTTATTTTCTTAGTCTGTCTTGCTCATATATCTACAAGATGTCATTAAGTTTAAGATCAGGACACTTAATGTGCACTTATAAGTCTTTGGTGCCAAAACACTAGAAATTATATTCATTTCTGATTATCAAGCCCATGGACTGGTGTTACAGATGTTATCAATGACCTTTTGAACACATTTCCTAATACTGTGCATATAATGCTAAATATAGAGCCACAAATTGAAAAGATAGTTTTACATTTTTACAAGAAAATACAATAAATGAAATGGTCCAAACTATTTCTCATCGATTTAACACTCATGTTAAACGTTTGTCGTTGTCTGCTTCTGTGGTAATCATTATTATCACACGCCTCCTTGCAACTAGTAGAATCATCACACAATATTTCAATCATTTACTGTTATTCAATTTTACCACCAGTCCACTCAAAATTGATGAGCCATTATTAACTTTCCAATTGTGCCATTTATGGCTTGGAACATTCAGAAACTGATATGAATTCCTAATAGTTGGCTCTTTGAGTATGTATTTCAAGTGATACTCTGCAAGTAGGAGAAAGACTAAAGCTTAACAAGGAGGAAAACTATGCCACTAAGAGCAATGAGAACCTGGACTGATGTACCTTGATATTTCTGTGATAAAGAATCATATCTTAGCTGGTTAACTTTTATAAATGTAGCCTTTCCATACATGAAACCCACATATTTTCATCTAATAATGTCTCTGCACTTGTTATCATTCCCCAAACATTCAAAAACTTATTTGAAGTCTTAGTACTTCTGAAGTGCTGAAATCGAGGTAACTCTTTCCCTTCAGATAAACGAACTAGATGTATCACAGCAGGTAAAGCAATGAAATGCAGGATGAACATAGACCTTAGACCTTTCAATTCAATGATTCACTAAGTTTCTTAGATAAGAGCACTTATTAAAGGATGTAATATATATAACTCGTCATAATAAATGATCAAGGGCATTGTCGTGACATCCTTTTTGATTAAACAGTCAGAGGCAAGTCTTCAATTTCAGTGTTTTCGATGGATCATGAAATGAGGCACCTTATCATTTTGTTTACTCAGTATAAACCTTCCATAGAGCATAATATAGAACTACTGGTTATCCCATTCTACCTATAGTCCACTTTCCTTCTTTTGAATGCAACAGCTAATGATATGGCTACAAAACCTGAGAAATCATAAGTTTTACATTATTTTAAGACATGCTTCAATGTACTGACATCAAAAAACAACCAACTGCAAACATAATTGATGGCAATGTCCAACTTCATATTCTTTCTCTTATACCAGATAACTTTCAAGGTGTAACAGAAATTGTTTCAGACGGTCTGCCAAAACCATCAAGAGTCAACATTGTAACTAAAGAAAACTTATAAAGTTCTTTGGGCACAGCAAAATACTATTGATCTAAGACCTGAGGACTTAAGCATCAAAAGACTGGATAGGTTCCATGGCAAATGATGCAAAAAACAGCCTATTAAATTTCTGTTTGACCAATGTCAGAAATCTTAAAGTATTCTTAGAGGTACACGGTAGAGACATAGATTTTGCAAAATCAGAGCAAAGTTATCATTTGACTAGCACGGATGCAGAGGCAGCTGCAGTTAGATTGCTCTTGCCACTTCACAGGAAGAGATATATACCAGAGTCATACTCCATTGTATGCATATATGTGAAATGGCATTAAACCCACATTTAATCAGGTGTTTGATCCCATGACACTGACATGCTGTTTCTGCTTTTGAAGAATGCTAAGGATTCAAGTTTGGCTGAGTTAAGTTGTTTGACGCTGGCACTGGCCACACATACAAAGAAAATTAAGTCTTTTGATGGCTAAAGAGGCGGATCACACGAAATGCTTATAAGTGATGTTTGTCACAATTACCAATTTTAAAAAGTAATCTTAATTAATGTAACACATATAACACCATAGGAAGCTGTATATTTGTTGAAAAATCTTTTCTTATGTATCAAAGGTATTCAGCATGCAAACTACATGAATAATTCAAATAAATAGATAGTTTTATGTCTTCTTTCTGTTTCTCAGACTTTCAATTCATTTATTCTTAAATTGATATGGTAACATACGTATCATACCATTACAGGCTAACCCCCTAGTTAATAGAGTGCAAACATCTCTTATTTGATGCAGCTTGAATTGTTCTTGAAGGTAGGATATGTCTTCACAATTCCCAAAGGGGTGGAGAGGAACAGGATTGTGCGCAGTTTGCAGTCCTAATACAATGCCATGATTCTACTGGTTGTGATGAAATGGGTGATTATTTTGCAATAGAAGCATACACAATGACAGACATTGTGTGGGTGACTTGAATAAAGATTGTTTTTGAATAATTTTATTTATAGGAGACTTTATTAAATTGTGTCATTTAAATGAGAACTATTATTTTCTATCTATATGTCTATATATTTTGATATAATAGGCATTAGGAAATATGTGATTAAAAAGTTATATATAACATAGGTAACACAATTCCATGGGCTTGTTATCAGCAATGATTGTAATTACTAAGACTAAGGCACCAGAGGCTAGAGATTAATAGGAAAACATGTGAAAAACGGTATTTTTCTGAAATATCATCTCTTACTTCCAAGAAAATTTCCTAGCTCATTCGTTATGCCATGTAACATACGTTACATACTTTAATAAGTGCTCTGATCCTGATGTCAAACTTGCAAATGTATGATTCTTTATTGCATTAGCAAAACAGTGCCAAAAATGTAAGATATCCACGAGCGTCAAATATTTTCATAAATTTTTCTTCAATAATAGATACCAAAATTGGATACTTAAAATTGGGGGTAGGGTTGTTTAATAGCTCATATAAAACAATGTATTTGAGATAGAAAAACAAACTTTGTTTTTTTCTATTAGTCAAATGAGTATTTTAGTAAACTAAGATTAAAAACACTTGTAAAAATGCACAAATCGTCTGTAAAATGAATGATGTTAGTCATGATTTCAACTTTCAAAGGGAAATTTAATCTATGTAACGCATATAACACCATTGAAGGCTGCAATTTTGTTTATGTTATATGTAGTTTAGGCATCCAGCTTGCAAACTACATAAGAAAATTGAATAATTTGATGGTTTAATGTCTTCTTTCTGTAGCTCAAATTTTCATTTTATTTTTTTTCCTTAGTTTGTTACAGTAACATATGTAACAGGCTGTCAGAGACTAACGCCCCGGAGCACAGAGTGCAAACATCTCTTAAAAGATGCGGCTTGAAATTTTCTTCAAGATAGGATATGTCGGCAAAATTCCCTGGGGGGGGGGGGGGGGCAGGACCTTTTTTAGCTCGAAGTCTATAAGCAAACAATGCAGAAACTGACGAAATGTTGCCTTAATGTTACCTGGGTCTGCACTGTTTATCAAATAACCTGTTTATCGGTATCCAGAATTACTCAGGTTGAATAGTGACTTAACGTATATGCGATGAGTACCAACAGCTTATGAGATGGATCAACTGATTCACACCGGGTAGGCGGCAATCGAAAACGCCAATACTATCGAGGAACGTACATCAAAAATCGATAGAAACAGTGTTTCGATAGCCATTTGTCGCCCCACTGGCGACAAATGGCAATCGAAAACACTGTTTCTATCGATTTTTGATCCACATTCGTCGACTGTTGATTACGCTTTCGATTGCCGCCTACCCGGTGTGTGATTGTTACTGGCAATGCTTAAGTCGCCTTTCTACCAGGGACATTGAATGTCAAGCAGGAACCAAACAGTGTTAGATCTAATTAAGCAACGTTGCCAGACTGTAGAAAATAAGTAATAGCTATACCATTGGTTGTCCGCCTGTACGTGGAGATAATTCACGAGCTTTAGTGTGGATACACATGGTATAACTATTTTATAACACCTATGAAGTGTAATATTACCTGCTAAATACACTCTTGCTGGCTCTGGGGTGAACTCTTCTTTAGTCTTTGGACAGCACCTCAGAGCTCGGTAGATCCGTCTGTTCCGTTCAACGTCTCAGGACAGAATCAATGCATCATGCTCTCTGACAGCATCAGCTGTTCTCGCCTCAGCTTCCCATTGGTCAGAACCTTGGGTCCTATCTTCCAGTATTCCAGGGGCTGTCTTCGGGATACTTCGGCTATCTCCGTGGTCCTTCCGGTTGCAATAGAATAGAATACTCGCCTACCACTACACTCCCCCCCACTTTAATTTGAAAGTGCTTGATCCAGGGGTCAAATTAACAGACAACGGATGCGAGTATTCTTTTGACACATAACCATAGTCCCACTGTGAGGCGTATTCATATCAACCACATCTCTCATGTCAAAGGGATCCGGAACCACATAGCAAACACCTTGGAAGATAGGATAAAGTCAGCATTGCTTCAGGCCTCCAAAGACCTGAAGCCGTCTAGATGAAAAATCTTCAGCTAGACGCCAGGCGAACTAGCATGATACACCTATAAGCACTGGATCGGGTCAGGGCGCCTAGCACCCAAAACCCTCGTGCCACTGTAATGCATCTGGTCCATGTCTCTCCAATGACTATCTAAGGCTAATAGTGAACTCTGAAGTAACACTTCTTCTTCCGGAGTCAGACGATACAAATCACACAGTGGCTGAAGACGATTAAGGGGTTGAACTTTGGCCAATAACCGCAACACCACCTGCCAATGGACCAGGACCCATTCTTCATTCCCAGCTTGGGACAACACAAATGACGATGGGGCTTTCATTCCCATCTCTATACACATATCTATCATAGCACGCTGCTGATCCTGGGTGACGCTCTGATCAAGTGTAGTACCGACATCCATAAGGTGAAAATAGTTCGCTAACGAACGGAGAGTAGCGCGGTCTCCTAAAAGCCATGACGCGATCATGGATAACGCACCAATCCGACGAACGGTGATCTCCTGACCATGGAGCTCTTCTCTGAATATGGCAGGCAGATGGCATTCAAACGCATGCCTTTTTGATCCATCACCGGAACAGTTAGGAATGGGACACTGTGCCCCACTGGATCCTGGTGTAATAGTAGGACCCGACGAATCAAGGAGTGGCATCTCCACCCTCATCTGCTGTTCCCTCGGTCTAACTACCGTTTCAAATTTTGGTGCTTTCTCCAGGTAATTGTTACCAGTCCTCTCCTGACGACGACGTCTCCTACGTCTACGCTGACGAGCTCTACGTCCACCACCATGATGTGGACTACTAGACATGGATGTATTACTTCTAGTACCTCGGACGGTACGGACCAGCGACTTGGAAGAGGTAGTACCCTGGCTGGTACAAACTGATGGTCGTGAAGTAGTACCCTGGCTGGTACTAACGACTGACGGCTGTGAAGTAGTACCCTGGCTGGTACTAACAGACAGAACACGGGCAACAGGTGGTGGCTCCACCCTGCCCTCTGGTCGTGGGAATCTATCCCGCGAGCAGGCACTCGAAGAAGGCCTAGCCTGGTCTTCGGACCTTTCTCCACGATTGGGAAGCTGCAACCTCCGTGGCTGCAGCCTTGCATCTGGGTTAATATATTGGCTAATCCAATCCTTGTCCCATACATTTTTGGATCTCGCTTCACGCTCGGCAACCTTTATCCACCGATTATCTAAACGACCACGGGCTAAACAGACTTGCCCTAGTAAAGCCTTATCGCGTCTATCAAAATTATGCCGACGACAATGCCCAAGTTGATCTACGACCTCGCGAGCTGGTAATAGTCTACCAAAGCTATTGGCGGTCTCGATGTAAGTGAGGTGATCCTCCACCAGCCTCTGGGAATTCACCTCATTAGCATCTCGACAGATGCTAATCTGATTGACAGATTTCAATTGGCAAACCTTAGGGGACCCAACCCCCCTAGAATCCCTTAGGATGGGCTGAGCACGTATTTCCCTCAAATTGGGCTGATCTGGAAACTCCCTTGAATTATCCTGATGACTATGTCTGGTCCCTACTCCCGAACCTCTGTGGTTTAAATCATTGTAACCCTGGGGAGCTTGTACCTTCATGCAGTCCTTTGCAAAATGCCCCTTTTCCCCGCATGCATAACATTCCACATCTTTTATCCAATCCCGACCACCCCTACCAGGCGCCTTATCCCTTCGGTAATTACCTCCCTGATGGTGCTGTGGACGGGGTTGAGCCAATTTTAACAGCTTTTGTACCTCATTCTCGAGTTTATCAATTTTCCCCTCCATGGAATCGAGACGGTTCTCGCCATAACTAACTAGCGGTTTCCGCGCGGGTTCCGAAACACTGCATACCGCGGTAGTCTCTCTATTAGACTCATTTACATACTGATCCAGCTCCCTTTTAATATCTCTAATTTCTTCCTGGAGATTAGCCAGCTGAGGTGAGGCAGAGAAAGACTCCGCCCCTCCCCTGGTGGGTGTCTCCGATACCTGATAGATATTAGCGGGTTCATCGTACTCGTGACTTTGACTGTCTCTATGTGTCCCAGTGTACATGGACTGGTGTACATACTGGTACCACTTAATACCATTCAGTGCTTGTTCCATAGATTTCGGTTCTTGGATACAAACATGATGACCGGCTTCTTTATCAGTCAACCCTTGACAGAACCTCACAACAGCCTGGCTGTTGGAGTAATGCTCCGGTAAATCTTTGAACGCGTGTGTGGCCAAAGTCATTATCCTATCAGCCCAGTCCTCCAGAGTCTCTCTGGGGGCCTGGGTTGCTTGCTGGAATAATCCCTGGGCCGTGGCTGGGAGCTCTTTAGCCCCAAACCTAGACTCAAGCTTATTCAGCAATTGTCTGTAATTGAGGGTATGTTTCTGTTCCAACAGAATGGCGTAAAAATCAGCCGCCTTCCCCGTAAGACTCCAGCATAGACAATTAAAACAATCTTCCGGCGTCCAGCCTAGCTGAGACGCATACAACGAAAATTTATGCTTAAAAGCAAACCAATTGCTTTTCCCATCAAAAATCAGCCCTTTGGGCAAGGCCTTCATTACATCCATTGTATGCTTTCTTTGTCTCTCAATGGCTCTCATATCGGGCATAGGGGCTATACCACCAATATCACTTACCGCCGGTTCACCCAAATCAAAGCTTACCGTTGGTGCCGGCTTTGGAACCTGAGGATTAGACCTGTCCTCAAACTGCAGCCTCCGTCTTTCTGGCACAGTAAAATTACGCGCAAAATTACCGTCACGCGATACCGGTATTTTGGGCTCAAGGGGTGGGACCGTGGCACCCGCGAACGCATCAGGCCTAGACAGATATGAAGCCGAGGTAGCCTGGTGGGTTAAACCTGACTCAGCTGGCTTAGTTCTTACATCTGGGAAGGGTGTGAGACTTATTATCTCCTGCGCTTTGCGAAGTTGGCCAATTAAATTGTCCAAATCGCCATGAGTCACCCTTGGTGTCTCTGCGGCCGTTGGCGGAATCGGTTTCTTCATGCTATATGAAGAACTCATGTCCGGTATAATGTCTTCCTTGCTAGGGGTAGTGAACCCCCTCAGCGTACCGAGATTTTCACTAGCCTTATGGGCTGACGCGAAAAGTGAAGCTGCACCGCCCCACTGCGCATGTAAACCTTCCGACGGGTCCTTCTTGACCGTGGACTCTAGCGTCTCAAACAATGAGGCTTCCTCGTCGGCGAGGGCTTCGTCAAAAGTGAAGTCAATATTGTCAATGACATCATATGGTATTTTACCACGCGTGAGCGTCAACAAAACATCCGGAGTTATATTTCCGCTGTTCTCCCTAACAGACAGAATGGCTCTGGCCAGTTTCTCTTTCACTCCCGGAATTGTTTGCAACTGGTCGAGAGTTGCAAAGTTAATTGCAACAGCAGACATGTTTTCTGAACTATCAGACACTAATCAAAATGAACCGAATGCCTCGAATATGGCAATGTCACGAAAATAGGGTGCCACGAAATTCGAACACAGAAAAATAAACACAGTGAGAATTTATTTCAACCCTTAGTTTGGGAACACAATAAACAACACAAGGCCACTTTATTTAAAACACTGTGGGCTAATAAAAACGCGCTCTCCAGCGATTTCTTCTAGAAATCCAAGCAGCACGATGCATCATCAATTTTCGAATGTGTCACAACTGCATAATAATCGCTAATCTCGATTAAACAACACTATTCGACGATCGCGCTGGTGGGGGGATACATGACGACAACTACAAGTCGATTGCTTTACTAACAACTACCACAGTTTGGCCAATAAAGTACAAAAAATTCTACGGACCTGTTCTTCTGTGATTTTATTCCTCCATATCCGCCATCTTTACAAAGGATTCTGGGCTAGAAAATGGCGGACAGCTATTCCGTTCAATTCACTCACTGGCCCTCCAACGAGGTTCAACCACGTGCTTTCCCTGAGACCGCAAATCCACAACGATCGACTTTTTCTCTCTCAAAAGTTCGCTCTACCGCTATTTATGCTCTTTAGTGATTGTGCATTAAATTGTTTGGCTGTTTTTTACTAATTTGAGACTGCAGAGCCAGCTACCATTGCCTCCATCGATCGCTAAATAGGCGGAAATTTCAGACACTGCTCGCGGAATTTGCAACCGCGAACAAAATCAGCAAAGGCCACAAATTACAAAATCAATCAAATTTCCACAATTTCAGGCCTGGGATCGCATACCAGACACTTTCTGACACCAGTGAAGTGTAATATTACCTGCTAAATACACTCTTGCTGGCTCTGGGGTGAACTCTTCTTTAGTCTTTGGACAGCACCTCAGAGCTCGGTAGATCCGTCTGTTCCGTTCAACGTCTCAGGACAGAATCAATGCATCATGCTCTCTGACAGCATCAGCTGTTCTCGCCTCAGCTTCCCATTGGTCAGAACCTTGGGTCCTATCTTCCAGTATTCCAGGGGCTGTCTTCGGGATACTTCGGCTATCTCCGTGGTCCTTCCGGTTGCAATAGAATAGAATACTCGCCTACCACTACACCTACATAAGTGTAGGCCTTGAACATTACGAGATATTACATGCTAAAGTTGGTCAGGGTTGTATAATAACTGCTTTACAACAGGTTTTCTCGAGAAAAGGCTCCTATTGTCTTATAGTTTGGCTTTTGATTATGTGGTTCTTTCATTATTCCTGTATCACCTTATGCTATTTAAGCCTGTCTCGACAAAAAGCAAACCATGCAATGCACTCTTAAGAGCTGTGCTAATAAATTAGCCGAGAAATACAAATATTTACTCTTTTATCATTCTGTCATGATTTTTCAGCGGACGTTTTATCAATAAGTTCTGCATGTGCAGAGATGCATCTAATGCATATGTATGCCAGTCGTTTTCAATTTTGATATATCCGCAACTGATTTTAACCCTTAAAGCGCCAATCACGACTGCAGCAGACGACTTTTTTCCTAATTTTCGAAAGTAATAAGGTGTGATATTTCATGGGAATCGTCTGCCATTCTCATGAAATATCATGCCTTATTAGTCATTTTTGAAAAAGCAGAAAAATTTGAAATTGTCGTCTGCTGCAAATTATAGGTGGCGCTTTAAGGGTTAAGGCCTCCTCACACATAAGCGAATCCGTTCGACGAATCCTTACGAATAGATAAAATTAGTGAATTCAAGCGAATTCTGAACGAAAGTTTCGATATTTTGTTACATAATCTTACATTTTGACGATAGAGAACTATTTGTTGCGAATGGTTTACGAACACTTACTGTAATTCGCTAGAATGCGTTTGCTTACGCAAGCAATATTTTTGCGTCCATTAACGATAAGAAGCGATTAGATGCGATTTGGGGCGCAGAGATACGAACTTAAACGCAGCATCGCGAATCTTCGCGAATGACTCCGAATATTTCAGAAACAGCAATCCCACATCCGGTCAATACCAGACGAGCAACGCATTGATTACCCCCTCTCCCACACACACCACCACAGTACAGGGTAAAGTTCAGGTTTTTATGCCCCCAACTTTGAAAAGGTCAGGTTTTTATGCCCCAAACTTTGAAAAAGTTGAAGGGGCATATTGCTTTGGGCTTGTCCGTCCATGCGTCCGTCTGTGTGTCCGTCCGTACGTCCGTCGTTACAAATTTAAGATAGGGGTTTTGAAATTTCATAGATGGACTTAGCATAAAAAGATAACTGACCCATTTTTTGTTAAATCTGGATTATCTCCCTTTGTGGAGTTATGCCCCTTTTAAAGGGCCATAATGAAATTTTGTAATCCGGATATTTTAAAAGCAGTTACAGCTAGGAGCTTCAAACTTTGTCAGCTTATAGAGGATAATAAGTAGATTACCTGATGAAATTACAAAAAAATCATTTACGTTTTTTTTAGTTATCGGCCTTTGCAAATTTGGAAATCTCATAGGAGCTTCAAACTTAGTCAGCTTATAGAGGATAATGAGTAGACTACTTGGTGAAAATTAATACAAAAAATCATTTTAATTTATTTTAGTTATTGCCCTTTGCAAATTTCGACAGAAAACTTGATATCACAAAAACCTTACAGCTAGGAGCTGCAAAGTTGGACAGCTGATACATGTAGAGGGTAATGAGTGGATTACCTGGTGAATTTTTTTAAAAAAAATCTTTTGTTTTTAAGTGATCGCCTTTGCATTTTTTTTAGTTAATGCCCTTTGCAAATTTGGACATCGAAAACTTCCAATAAAGATATCTCAAAAACTATTACAGCTAATAGCCTCAGACTTGGTCAGCTGATACGAGGATGGTGAATAGATTACATGGTGATAAGGATGGTGGAGAAGCTAATGGTTGGGGGCATAGTGTTTCAAATACACAATTTCTAGTTAACATATATATCTCCAGGTGAAGACAGCATAATAACATGAATATAAATTTAGAAAATGATCAACAAACTCTGCGCCGCCTTGGAACTGTCAGCAAAAGAAATACATGTAGTGGAAAGCTTCAACAAGTCTCACTTTTAATTCTGGTATGGCTCTGATCTCTGTCTGAGTAAAAATTTTGTTATGCATAGTTGGGCTAAAACAGGGTTTAATCGGATACAAGAATATCCCCTTGTGCTGGAGTGGGGCATGTACTAGATCACCGGAAAATCAGGCCCATTTTTACTCATGGGGGAGGGGGTAGTGGTAACTGATAAATAATGCATAATTTAGTACCATGATAATGTCTTCCACCAGCTAAGGTTTATCGGGAACGGGACTGATTTAGAGTCCCAACAAAAGACTTGAAATGCCTGGTATCGATCTCATGAACCCTGGTCTGCTAGGACTACACCGCATATGTTGAGAGAGAGAGAGAGAGGCAGATACGGACAGACATACAGACAAATACATGTAGATACTTAGACAGACAGATAGACAGACATACAGAGAAATGCATAGACACACACAAAGGCAATATTCTCATCTGAGGGTATTTAGCATGCGCGGATCCAGTCCCCCGCCCCCTGTAAAATCACAACACTATAGGGTGACCCTGAACCCCTAAAATTCACAAGGCTACCAAGCGAGCAATGCTGGGCCATCAAATGGCATTTCGCTTGCGAGCCGATGATGGCCCGCTTATACCTCTCTCCCTTCATCAACTATAAAGTGACATTGGATCAAAAACGTCGTAGGAACGCTTCAATTCGCATCGATTCGCCTTTTGTAGTTACAATACGTATTGATTAGTATGTAAGCGTATACCGTCCGTTTTTCAAACGTAATAATTCGTTTCCACGCGTCGGATTCAAATCGCTTCAATGCGCATTTGTTCGCTATAGTTCGCAAAGCATCGCAGAGATGCGTCTCTTGATCGTCATCATTCGCTAGATATGCAAATTAGCTGACCACGATATGCAAATTTGTTCACAGCTGCGATTCGTTTTCGTCTATGTGTGAGGAGGCCTTTAACATAAATGCACAAAGAAAGGAAAGTTCACGCGCTCAGTTTCATTGTGTAGTCAGGACACATAATGGAAAAGGCCAACAACTCACGTTTCAAACACCCATGCTCATACCTGGTAAATCGTGTTTTCAAAGCCGGCTTCTGAGCAGTCTGGTCAGCGCCTTTGTTGTTCACATGTAACAAAATCAGGGTTTCTTGCTGCGATGCCTATACACGTTTCTGTCTTGGTCTTAGCAGTAATAAACTATGATTAAAAAATAACTAACGACATAGGAAACGTAAAAAAAATAGCTACCTGTTTACAATGTAGATGTGGCGGAAGCAAAATGGCCATTGGCGCTGGCTAAGAGACCTTAAACATTGTATATATAATAGCGAAAAAATAAACTACCAAAGCATTTTACAAACGGAACATATTTTCCTAGATTGGAATTTCCTATAATAAATATTTATGCAGTCTGCTGCAAAGTGCATGCAATAAAAATGCCAAGTTAATTTATAACTCCATAATAGTTATAAATATTTGTTTAGTAAATCGTGCCAGATGTCCAAACATTTGTACTAATAACTCAAGATTTATACACTGTAGGTATACATGTACCCCATAGTCAGCACCAAACCAAAGGGCGAAACATGTCCAATAGGATTATAAAAATAGCACTGCATCCACAGGCACGGATCCAAAGTTCAAATCGACGATGATCATTCCAAGTAAATTTATGCAATTTAATGAACGTTGATATGTCATTTATTCAATGATTGTTAATCTGTTCATTTAACATTGTTGATTCAAAGCAATTCACCAGTCAATGCCGAGAGAATGTAAACAAATTCTAGAAAGTGGTGGCCAGTTGAACAAAGCATACCAGAGATATATCTTATTTGTTCTAGAAAGGCATGGATACAAGTAGCTTGTTCTAGAAGGGCAGAGATACATGTACTTTGTTCTTGGAAGGCAGGGATGCATGTACATGTAGTGGATTCTTGAAAGACAGGGATGCGTGTAGTTTGTTCTTTAAAGGCAGGGATAAAAGTTATTTGTTTTAGAAAGACGTTTTCCAATGAATGTTGTTTTGTTTAGAAGCTTATCAGATATGCTATATGTAGCAAGAGAGATATTAAGCACCATGCACTTGGATTTTTTCGGTGTTTTTCTTCCTCAATTAATGGCAATTGTATGTGTTATAGCTTATTTGTATTTATTGACGAAAATGACATATTCGTGCACTATAACACATTTCCAAATTTATGGGCTTGCAGCGCTAATTTTCCCAATCTGAACGGCCGTAGGGCACCTTCCCAAATTGCAAAACATCCCTAATGCACCGTAAAAAATAAAAGAAAGTTAACACCAAAAGCAGTGGCAGCTGGGTTGCCATCTCTTTCACTTACTTTCCTGCTGAAACAACTTGAGGCCAACATTAATCAAGTGATAAATATAAAAAACATTTATGTCTCCGGAACAATAACATCAAACAGAACATAGCTAAATATAAACCAAATTCAGTAAATGGTACTGAGTAATAAATTGTGTTTAACTATTGTAGTGCCGAATTTCTACACTATATGGAATTTCCAGTTGATGATAAGGAATCTAATCCATCCTGGGGAAAGCAATTGCATATTTCCTGATCATACTGCTCCTTTAAAGGCTTATAAGAGCAGTTTAATCTAGTACTATTTTATTTGCACGCGCTTTCCTGTCCGAGTAATTTGGGTCTGAGACTAAAAGAGTTACACGTGCACACTCAACCAAACATTAATTACTGTACTATCTAAATAGAGAATACTAGGTGAGTGTCTTTTGATATCAAGTTTACCAGGCAAGGCTTTGAGAACGCATGTTGACATCGCGAGGCTTGCCGAGCGATTCAACATGCGTTCTCAAAGCCTTGCCTGGTAAACTTGATATCAAAAGACGCGAACCTGGTATTCTATTTATCAGTTTACCCATTGTTGAACACTCTACAAACTAGCGATTATGACGTATTTTTTTATTATTGTGTTGATTCAGCGTCATTAGCGACGTCATTCAAAAACTGCAACGTCATCATGACCTGATGAAGGTAACATGCCGTGAGATAGGAAACGTTTATTAGGTTATGTTGAAACAATTCAGTTAATATTAGCTGTGACTGATAAATGGAATATTGCTCTTTTCCTTGTTTGCACAATACTGCAGTTTAAATGAGCTCTCAAGTTGTTGTATTCTGATTTTAAGTATCATTATAATGTGGTATTGTATTGACATGCTGCAAAACCTTTCTCAACATATGTCAGAATTGTTTTATGGCTGTGCTTTTTGTCATGTTCAGTACTGAGGCACTACTTTGTAGCAAACTCTTAATACAGTGAAACCTGTCTAAAACGGCACTCACAATAAGACATAAAATTGGTTTTCAAGACAAATGATCGCTTAATGCAGATCAAAAGTACTGCAGAATGCTCCTGGGGGAGCATTCTGCAATACTTTCGATCTGTATTAAGCGATAATTTGTCATTAAGATTTTTGTTTTGTCTATTTTTGAATGGCCGCTTAAAACAGGTTTTACTGTTTGTTATTGAGGATAAAATAAAAGACTTTGACCTTGCGATAGTACGCTGTTTTCTTGTTGTGGTTGCTGTATGTTGTATTAACCGCCGGTGACTTTACTGCGCACTACTTCAAGCCACAAAAACAGGAAGGGGTAGGTTATTATACGATAACACCATGAGACAATATGTGGAAGTTTGAAATTTATCTCGTTTAGGCAATCAGCGAAGGCTATGGCAAGTCTGCGCATTCATGCAGTCTTGCCAGAGCCTTCGTTGCTCAAACACATAAAGTATGACATTTGGCATGTACAAGTACCATTTGTTACGGCACCGAAGGCAAACTGTAAATTTAGGGGTCCATTCGTATATTAAAATACAGATGGACCGATCGGTGGACCACTTAGCTGCTTTTGACCCTTCTGGTACACTATAGCAGCTAGAGGCAGACGATTTGAGACCGTGTACGGGTTTTTGTAATTTCACTGAACCAGAAAAAGGAACGTGGTTCTGAACTACTTGTTTACTGTGCTGTTGACTACATAATAATTGAGCCGTGACATGTGATTTCCAACAATATGGCATTTTGACATTAATAGAATCAGATGAGCCTGTGCAGCCTCCTGTTAAGTTTAGAAACTCAAATGGTGTTCAGTCAGTAGCTTAATAGTCATACAATTCTCCAGTTACTTGAAAAGGCTCTGATCAGACTGCGCGTATGCGCAGACTGGTCTGAGCCTTTGCTAGTCGCACATACCACATTGTTGGAAATCTCACACCGTGGCTCATATCATGGGAGAAAATCGGGCCTCACGGTTATAAAACTTTTGTCATGCTCAACTCAAATGAGCTTGAAATTTCAACTGCTCATGAAAACTAAAATACAGTATTGAAAAATAAAGATGTTTCCTTGCTCCATACTTTCATAAGTTGCATTTATCCTGCTAATAAATGTTAAAATGCCAACAACAGTTGGCATTTTAACAATTATGAGCTTGATAATTTTAAATTTTACGAGCATGATAAATTTCATACTCAGTTGAGTTGAGCATGAAAATGTTGTATAAACTCAAGACTGGGTTATAGAGATTTTTCAGGCCATTATTTTATCGGTACCTACATATATATTGTTACATTTCGTGCAGTCGAAAATAGTTCTTGCCAATGGTGCATTATTTAGCCAATGGTAATTTGAAAAATCTGCGTCTGCCGTTGGTGCTGTACATGTTATAAAAAACGTTATCTCAACAACTTATCCAAAATTATTGTTCTTTTTTCACTACTTTCAGGCAGCGGAAAACGAAACAGCGCTGACGGAAATTATTTCTATGTCGATCCACCGCCACTACCTCCACGTCGCTCTACGGGCTCACTTACGTCATTAGAAAACGTCAGACGAAAACATGCGGCGGACAGACGCAAAAACAGGTCTTCCTTACCAAATTTCGACAATCAAATGACCAGCCCTCGATCCCCAGCTGTTCGTAAAAGAGACGCCATGCAACGTCGGTACAATTCTACGTCAGCATTGTTTAGTGGTACTCCTTCGCCGGTTGATGACGTCAATTTTGATTCACCATCACGTGATATGAATGTTCTCATTTTAAGACGAGGAAGTGCGAGAAGTGAGGAAAGTAGCACTGATGATGGTGTTCGGACGGGTAGTTCGGGCGGTTCATGCCCAACCTCACCAGCTGATGTTTTCGGTGAAACGGATAATTATTTTTCATCAAGACATTACGACGGTGATGTTGAAGACCATTTAGACAAAGTAGACATTGTTGGAGAAAGTTTTGAGGCCAGGTTCCCATGGCAACGAGACGTTTCCACCCAGTGCAACATTTCATTTTTATACCGGACTAGTACTAGTAGTAGCAGAAACAGTTGTGCTAGTTTTGCGTCGGAGGATTCCATTGACACCCCCACCCCTAGTGTTAGAAGTCCAAACTCCCCGGAAGTTGTGATAAGAAAAAAGACTAGTGCTTTCCGACAAAAACGGCCTCATTCAATAGGATGTATGGATAACATGATATATGAAGCAGAAATGGAGAGATTAAGGGAGATGAACTCCCGTAGGGTGAGGCATTCTGAGCCCTTTATTCAAAATAGTGCTGGATTATACCGTAAACGTGTTCCTCTGTTATCACAGGAAGATATGGAATCTGTGTCAGACCTGGAGTCGATTCTAGAAAATCCAAGAGAAGGGTAAGTTTTTAATCACTTTTAGCCTGGCCTTAAGATAATACAGTAAAAACTGCGTAAAACGGCCACTCAAAAATAGACAAAACAAAGATCTTAATGACAAATGGTAGCTTAATGAAGGCCAAAATTATGCAGAATGCTCCCCTTGGAGCATTCTGCAATACATTTGACCTACATTAAGCAATAACTGGTCTTGAAAACCAATTTCTTGTCTTTTTGATAGTGGCCATTTTATACAGGTTTTACTGTTAAACTATTTTCATGCTCAATTAACATGAGCATGGAATTTTAAATTTCCATAAATATCAAAATACGAATAAGAGGCATTTATCTAGCTCAAACCTAACTGGCGTTTCAAAATTATGACCAGAACAGGGCATAGTTCATGAAGCGTTAAAATTGGCCCTGTAAAGTCATATTTTAGAAATGTATGAATATCATATAAAATACATTATTTTTGAAGAAGACGATATTTCCACTCATCAAATACATACCAAAGAATTTCTTGGATGCTTCCCTCATATTGTACCGCAACTATCCATTATATGACCCCTAGTTTCTCCAAAAGCGCTGATATTGTTGGGATTTAGTGTAAACATATCAATAACAAAGTAAGTAAGGGTGCAAAGATCAGCAATCGATACAATCAAGTAACACACCTGACCCTGGATACCAATGGGAAAGTGACAAACTCACAGTAAGACACCACAAACGAGAGCCAAGAGGTCAGCCCTTTCCCAGCAGGTAACCACAAAGCGCATATAAACATACGCACACAAAGGCATAGCAAACACAAGACAGAAAAAAACATAAAAGATCCACAAAAAAGTACCGCCTTGGAAAGGTCAGTGAAATATTTTACTGTAGGGCTTAAACCGGTTTAACGGTGCCCAACCTAACCCATAGTTCAGATGTGAGCCCATTATATCAACACCACAATTTTTTGGCTCAGCTTTGCAAATTAATATAGAGAACCCACGATTTAAATTCCAAGGTGTCGAAATTAGTGGATCAGAATGTTCGTGTTCTAAGACTTGAAATATGCAAATATGACTACATATAAGTTACTTGCCGTTCCAAGGCGGTACTTCTTTTGTGGTTCTTTTATGTTTTTTCCATCTTGTGTTTGCTATACCGTTGTGCGCGTCTGTGTATATGTGCCTTGTGGTCACCTGCTGGGAAAGGGCTGACCTCTTGGCTCTCGTTTGTGGTGTCTAACTGTGAGGTTGTCACTTTCCCATCGGTATCCTGGGTCAGGTGTGGTACTTGATTGTATCGATTCCTGATCTTTGCACCCTTTCTTACTTTACATCATCTCATGAAAGCAGGGCTGAACTATTTTAGATGCCGAAAATACGCATATTTTCTCAAAGCACACCTTTTAAAAAGCAAACAATGCCGATGCCGATGCCGATGCCATGAGGTGAGCTAAGTACACATGTATGTAGATAATATATACCTTTGAGTGCCAGAGTTTCTTTAAAAGAATGCGATATCCATGAATGTCACATTTTGAACGATGCATAATACTATTCTAGGAAAGCATTCTGATCGAAAGATTATACACGCATTTACCTATACTAGACCAAAAAAGAAACGCCACATATCTAGATAAAAAATATTGCGAGTTAAATGAGAGTTACAAAATTTCATCTGCTGTCTATGTTGCGCTACTATTCCTGCCACACATTATTTCCATTGTTTCACTGAGCTCAGTCAAACCAAACCAGTGTACTGGCTTTCTTTTTTATTTTCAAGTTTTTCACGTGCACATTCATATTATTTAAATTTACTCACGTAATAACTACTGAAATCACCAGTCTAATATCCAATTTGCTTGAAGACATTCTAAAACTTTAAAATCAAAAGTTAGTCATTGCTAATTTACGATGACAAAACGGACACATGCTGAACGCAGAGATGAGAAGAATGTTACAGGCTAACTTGACTCAATCGGTGATAGAACAACAATTTCGATGCCATGCAAGGATGAGTGAACGTCTTAGGAAACATTTCTGACACATTGGAACAATGTCAGACCATGTGCATTCGTGACGTCATCGCCTAATGACGCGATGTCAAGATCCATATATATAGATTTAAAACGCTGAATCAATTTCGTCCGGTGAAACTGATTGCTAGCACAAAAATAGTAAGTGAGTATGATCAGGAAATACCACAATCACAAACCGCAGACAACCCCATAGCACCACGAGGAAGAGCCGCTCAACCATCACGAGACACCAGGAAGACAAATTAAGCAAAGCAACCAGCTCTCTCTCTCTTCCACATCAAGATGATTGCAATACTAAAATGGACATAAAGTAACGTACAACAAAACATAAAACAGTTACAGACTCCCACAATGAGAGTAACAATAAACAAAAAGTCAACAACAACAGAACCACCGCCTTAACACGGACAGCAGCCTAAGCCACCGGGGGGGGGGAGGGGGGCTTAAATGCATTTTACTGGTACCAAATCTTCGTTCTAGATTCTGTTGTTGTTGAAGTACAAGAAATATTCAGCTCGCATGGAGGCCATCTAACTAATGTAACGTATCATCATGGAGAAACAAACCCAGGAACTCATAATCCAAGAATCAGCAGTCAAATTGTGACAAATCGTTTGCGAAAGATTGGTGAAAGACCCCCATGTGCAATGTATGTTTTATATGCGGCGTTTTTTTTTTGGCCTAGTATATATAAACGTCACAGATGTTTGAAGCCTTGAAAACTGCATAGTCATTATTTGTATGGGCGCCACCATTTTTGACTGAAATATTTTTTTTCAAGACAGTTATTGAAAAGTTGTAGAATGTCATGCGACCTCCAAAGGATATCTACGTTTGCTTAGTTACTTTCACACTACATGCTTTGTGCATATTTGCTGGATGACATTTTGCGTGGTGAAGGGGTGTCAGCCACCCAAACACACATGGAAATTGAGGCAAAGATCGTGATTTACTCTGTGTTGCATCTTCGCAAGCCAAGGGTACTAAGTCCACTTCGTTCCTTACGTACGTGCGTAAGGAACGAAGTGGACTAAGTATGTTTGGCTTGCGAGCGAAGATGTCTGCGTTGATGCATTGCTAGAAAAATTCAACATTGAATAAACTCTGTTTTATGCCCAAAGTTTTGAAAAAAAAATGAGGGAGCAATTTGTTTTCGACCAAACTGGCAGCACTTTCGTCATAGTGTCCAACCGTACTGCTTTACTTATTAGCAGTTAATTTACGTAAAGTATAAAACATTGGGGTTTGAATTTCAAGAAAACTGTTGGTATCTAATAGCAGTTAAGACACAATCTCGTCACAGGAAAACCTTCTTTGTTGGATACGTAGAACGATGTCACAGATCAGTCTTGGCCTCTGAGAAGTCAGATGAGTGCATTTGTGTTTCACTGTCAGATGCGTTAAATAAATAACTATGCACTATGAAAATTTCTTAAGTTTGGCTAGTATATATGAATATTAGCAGGCTGGTATGCGCCTGACCTGGTTTCAATATAAGATGACAGGTCTTGTAGAGATATAGAGCAAAATTGTCCTTCTATGGCTTTGGCTGACAGATGAACGTCAGCCTATGGTGCCATCAATACATTTGACGTCATTCTAAGTGTACCCTGTCACGTTAAATTCTACCACAGAGATTAATCGACTACCGGGAGCAAACATGGTTCTTTATGCTTTGGGGTAAAGTAGGGTAAAATCGGACGGTCAGCTAAATTCAGACGGCGACCTTGTTTGTTTTGTTTCATATTTTGATTATAGGAATTAAAACATTAATTAATTGAGCAAACAGTGAAAATCTTGATGAGACGACTCATAAGGAGCCGTCTCATCTGGATTCCCACTGTTTACAAATGTATGTCAGAATTTACCTGGTGTCCGAAGTTACCTGACCAGGTCTGACCGAGATATTAAAAACCAACGGCGAAGCCTGATGTTTATAGCCTCTTTCCAGGACACAAACGTTTTGTATTGAACAACTTTATTGCATATATACACAGCGTCAAAAAGTAAGCACCCCAAACATTTTTCCAGTGACAGTTTTTATGTATCATTTTCTTCAAAAGAACAATAAATTTGTAAATATTGTTCTCAAGTCGTCGCTTCAGTGCTATAGTGTTCTAAGTGACATTTTGGTCAAAAATGAGTTATGCATACCGTTGGAAAGGGGATCAAATGTTCTATCTACTGGTGAAGGTTTCATTTGCCTATCTCCTCCCAGTAAGCTTAAAATCGCTGTGCGTTTCTGTTCTATCTACAAAAAGACAATTTCGTTCAGTGCTATAGTGGTCTAAGTGATTTTCATCCAATGGCCAATGATGATTATGTCACGTGACTGGGTGAGTTCAGTGTCATACTGTTCTATCTACATATAATCGCTTCCCTTGGAGAAATGCTAAAATTGCAGTTACCTCCCTTCCATAAATTTAAATTTCTTAAATTGAAGCGGTTTGTCGCTCTTTTGACAAACTAATGGCTATATCGGCTACTTTTAGGTCCAAATAATCTGCTCAGTCAAAAATATAACGCAAATTGATCCATGGACAGAATAATAACCTGTAGAAACAGATTACCTCCCTTACACATATCTAAACTGCTTTAATTGAAGTAATTTGTTGATGTAATTGCAATTAAATGGTTAAATCTGCTACTTTTAGGTCCAAATAATCAGTCCCGTCTAAAATTTTATACAAATTGACCCCATTGACAGAAAAATTAACTGTAGAAAAAATTACCTCCCTTGCATAAATTTTGATGGCATAATTCGTGCGGTTCGTTACTGTTATGCCAAATAAATGACTAAAACTGCTACTTTTAGGTACAAATAATCATTTCTGTTCAGACTAGTATATGAATTGACTCCATAAACAGAATAATAAGCTGTAGGAAAATATAGAACACTATAGCACTGAACGCAGGAGGCGATTTTTAGGGCATAATGTTCTATCTGCAAACTGTAAAAATGCCTGTAAATTCCATATTACTGTAAAAATGTCTTCAAACTAAAGCCATTTACACTGTATGTATATATTTTAACCCTCTGGTATGATTCAAAGATCTGTGATAAACAAGGCATCAAAAATCAGGATGCTAAAATTTTCAAACTCATTTTTCTCAACACTTGTGCAATGGTAGATAGAACACTATAGCACTGAAGCGACGAAGTATCTCCTTGGACTGTCAAACCTGTCAGAATGCCATGTGATACTTTTGATAAGATTCTACGGTGTCCTCTACGCACCATATTCTTAAAAGCGTCATAGGGTACCTCAAAGTGCTTCCTTTGTATCAGTATTAACGCGAAAATAAACTTGACCTATTTTTCAGACTATAGACAAAATTCTTCTGGCGAACTCCAGGTATCTTGCCAGTTACAGAGATAGTTAATCACATGTTTATAATGTTTGCGTTATCACTTTACAACATGCCATTCTTTACACCTCTACATATTTTGTTCTATCAAAGATATTTTCCTGAAATTTACAGACAGATCATGTTTTGGGTTTTGTAACAATATTGCACGTACAGTTTTCATCTCGTAGTGGTATGCAAATGCCACAAATGGACAGCAAAAAGGGACATTTTGGGGGGTATGTGTGCATTTGCCATGCCTAGTTGTTAATATTAATGCTTATCAAATCAAATTGCCGTAAATTGTCACCACTTTATCTTATTTCATAAGTATAACAATTATGAACTCATATTTAGAAAGCTTCACTGTTTGTCTCGGGAAAGGTTTAGACAGTGCTTAACTTTTGACGCCCTGTATATTAACGAATCATTCATCATTATTTGCGAAAAATATGGAACTATGTAGCTGTTACACAATAAGCAGTAAATGGACACAATCCTTAGTATGCGTTACTCTTAAAGGAAAGAATATCCTCCCAATTGGGAGCATTCCCAGTTTTTAAATAAAGTAAGTAAGGGTGCAAAGATCAGCAATCGATACAATCAAGAACCACACCTGACCCAGGATACCAATGGGAAAGGGACAAACTCACAGTTAGGCACCACAAACGAGAGCCAAGGGGTCAGCCCTTTCCCAGCAGGTGACCACAAGGCACAAATATACAGACGCGCACAAAGGCATAGCAAACAATAGACAGAAAAAGACATAAAAGTAGCCCCATTTAAGACGGGTTTTTTTCTCGCGTTTAAACATACTCTACTGTTTAAAAGTTGGTTTGTCCATATTTAGGATGAGTGTCCATTTACTGCTTATTGTGTAACTGAATTCGAAACTGTATTTCGCGGTCTCATATCGTGGCGATTTTTATTAATACAAAAATCGAGCCGTGGCATAAGATTTCCAACAATTTGGTATGTGCGACCAGCAAAGGCTCAGACCAGCCTGCGCATACGCGCAGACTGATCAGAGCCTTTGCTTGTCGCTTGAATATTCAATGAGAATTAAGCAACTGACAAAACATCATTTATAGCTTCTAAGCTTAACTTAAGCGAGACTGTACAGGCTCGTCTGAATCTACACTTGTCAAAATACCACATTGTTTGAAATCACGTGTCATGACTCAAATAAAATTACTCGCTGAATATGTGTTACGTGTTTTACAGTACAATGTTTTAAAGGCGTTTATAACATTCTGAAAAAGTTGAAAAGGTTACCGGTCCATCCGCTTGTTCGGCGTATCTATTTAGAGAGAGAGATAGAGAGAGAGATTAGAGAGAGGCCCAGTAGGCAAAGGTGGTCTTCAAACATTTCCAGACTACAATGTACACTAATTCTTTAGCCTAGAGAATTCCTTAAAGATATAATTAATGCTTCGAAAATGAAATATTCAATTCAAAGAATTCATTGCAGCCGCGATGATTATAGCATTTGCTGGAAGCATACGCCTACACTGTTCCAACAAGATCTAGTTCTTTGAATGCTGGGTATAAGATATGAAAAATAAAATGAAATGCAAAGCAGGGCCTTCTTTAACATGTTTAAGCACTTACACGTATGATTGATTAAGATGTTAAGAAACATATTGTCTTTTTCTGAAGCACCGCTACATAATACAATTTGCGAATCCCCAGCCAACAAATTTACCTCCAACCGCAGTTAAATGCTTACTGCAGCACTTGCAAGGAAAGTACAAGAAATCTTGATTTTTAACGATTTGGATTCTTATATTCAATATATGCATGCTTTTTTATTCGTACAATTATGATGATGAGCTTATTAATCATTTTAAACATGTGTTGTGGGAACTTGTCGAGACGGCCAAACTTTAGGTTTTGTTGAGAAAAAATAAATAGCATTAAATACGCATTTGTCTGATATAATTGTAAAGTTCTGCTGAATTCCGCTCAGAAATAGCGGTAAATAAGGAACATTGAATTTCGAGTTATCAAGATCTCATTAACGAGAGCCCACTGCACATTGATTTTTTTTTCTGGCAGCGTTATTTCACTAAGTGTTTTATTAGAAGCCAGGAACTTGAGTGACTAGGTCTGACAGCTCCTGTTAATTTGGTCTGAAACTTTTGCTGTAGACAATATGCCACTATTTATCAGAACTAACCTCTTAGAAGACAAAACTCATTATCAGTCTGTAAGTATGTCCTTGGTAAACTCTGCGTCCAGACAAAATGTCGCTCCTGCTTGCTTGAATCCAGATGGGGCTGGGGTGAGGGGCAGATGGCTAAGACCCCTCTGAAAAAATACAAAAATATAGGGTTTCTTAGCAATACTGGTTCGGTTCCCCTGTACAATCACAAAACTACCAAGCCACCATTCAATGAAACGCCGGCGGGCCGATGATGAATCCCTTGTAGTGGTACATGTACATGCATATGGGTCCTCTTATCAACTAAAAAAACGTTGGTAAAGTTGGACCCTCTCTGACAATACTTTCTGGATCCGTGCATGTCATGGGCCGATGTGCACTGTGCACTGTTACAACACGTTTTTGAAATAATGCAATAATTATTTCGTTTTATTTTTTTATATTTCATTTTGTGTTGTCAATGTCGATGCTAAATGAAATTATCTTGTTTTTTATTTCATTTTTCATAATTTCATGCGATCCGTTCAAAATGAAATAGTTCATTTTGCGCTGATAGAAGGCATACTTTATTTTATTTCATTTTGCGTAGATGGCATGATGTCTGTTCTAACAGTGACCTATATGCCACTGGTCCTAAATGATACACATTTTGTTTTATGCTATGATACAGGTAGATGACATGGTTATTCAATTGTTTTGATTTTTGAAGAACATGGTTTTTGCAGAGGTTTTTGACCATCAATACTGGCGTACGAATTCGCCTGTTTATCAATTATGTAGGCTAGTATTTTCGTGATTACAACGAAAACTTATTAATAATAAGAAATAGGGGGAAAAGCTGATAAGAATCAGATGAGAAACCCTGCCTGACTACATACATGTAGTCGAACCAAAGGTCCAGATAAGTCTGCGCATCTTCTCCGTAATTGCCCTCGGCACTATTTGCACTTGGGCCTTAAGGCCCTCAGGCAAACACGGAGATACCTGGTAATGTAGTGGTGGCCATGGCATTAATCTCAGAACCGTTTCTGTCTGCGTATTCCATATATCAAAAGATAATGCAGTATGGTGGCATTAATATTTTAATTTGAACATGTTGAAAGTGTGTGCAAATCCAAGCGTTTTAAACAGAACAGGGGTCGAATCTGACATTTTCTAAGCTGGACCCCTTGTCAATATAAATAGTTGAATTAGTGTATCTAATTATTTTACGTGTCAATTCGCTATGAACTCAATCAATTGATCATCATCACGAAGAAGACAGAAATTAAGCGTCAAAATAAATACTTTCAACATAAGGTAATTGAAGTTTTAAAATTCTATCAATTCTATTTTGGTATAGGCAGATAATACAAATTGGTTACTACAGGGTATCGATAATCTGTAAATTGAAAGATCAAAAATCAAATAATGTTGGCTGTGCGAGCATCTTAACGCATAAGTACCATTCTCTGACGGCTTGTACGGGTAGATCCAGAGAGGGGACAGGGGGTCTGGTCTCCCACCCCCTGGAAATTTACAAGTTGATATATGTATCCTTAGAAATACTGGTACGGACCACCCCCGAGAAGAAATTGGACCCTCGGGTCCAATTGCTTCTTGATGGAGGTCGGTTCGGTCCTCTGTGAAATATGTTGATGACTTAAGCCCCCCACCCCCATCCCCGACTGAGATATGAGCCCATTTATATGTGCACACTTATAAGTGTTGTTAAGTGTACAGGGTAGGGGTAATCTGTAAATTGAAAGATCAAAAATCAAATCATGTTGACTTAGTGAGCATATTTTCGCATAGGCACCATAATCTGATGAGTTGCATGGGCGTATCCAGAGGGGAGGGGGGCAGGGGTCCGACCATCCAACCCTGGAAAATCCCAAGTCGCTATATGTTTCCTTAGAAATACTGGTACGGACTACGCCCCCACTCCGAACCATCGAGAAGCAATCTGATCCCTTGGGTCCAATTGCTTCTCGATGGAGGTCCTTACGGTCCTCTGTGAAATATATTTGATGACTTAAACAGTTTTCAGAACCCTTCCTCCTTCCCCCCCCCCCCCAAACCCTCATCCTCGATAGACTTTTCTAGATCCGCGCATGGGTTGGCCCACTTGATTTGCGTGTTAACACATACAACGCCGTAATTTGGTCTGCACCTTCAATTAACTTCCATATTTGCCAACAAAGTACTGTAAAATCTGAAACTTTCGCGAGAATTTTATTTTTGCGAATAGCGGTACATTTGTAAACGACATACTTGCGACGTCAAATATTCGCGACTAGGGCATAATCTACCTATAATTTATCAGTAAACGACAGAGTGACAGACATTTCGCCACTTCATATGCGAGGTTTCGCGAAAATAAATTCCTCGCAAAAATTCCGATTTTGACTTATATGTCATTCGTCCATGCGATAAGTGCCATTTTAACATTGTCTTGCTCTAATCTCCGGTTTTGAATTACGTGGCAATTTCCAGCCTAACAAACAATCTTTGGTCTCTCATTAATTAAAAGAAAGTAATTTGTTTATTGATCTTACAATTGCTAGAGCGTTGTTATAGGATCTGTGGGTACCAGAATTGTGGATAAATCGCTTCCTTGGCCAATTTGCGTTAAAATGTTTTTCATCCATCATCTAGTATTAAAAAGACGGGGATACTTAGATGTCGAAAAGGTCTACATTTAAACTACTACGTGTACGCAAATACGCATGTGCGTACAACTTGACCCTACAAGTATTGGGTTTTCAGTTACAGCAAACGCTGTCTTAAACGGCCACTCAAAAATAGACAAACAACGATCTAACTGACAAAGTGTAACTTAATGAAGGTCGGAAACATTGCAGAATGCTCCACTTGGAGCATGCTGCAATACTTTTGACCTGCATTAAGCGATAATCGGTCTTGAGGTTGTCGCTTAAGACAGGTTTTACAGGTTTAATTTGATTTATGAAAAGAAATGCAACTAATAGCGTTGATTTGCGTGTCTTGAGGACTCATTTTTGCCCTTTGAAATGCCCTAAAACCATTTTCTGTCACAGGGCTTCACACCTGACCACATACATGGGAAGTACCTTTAGAGCCCTTCAATAGTGCGTGCTCTATAAACTGCCTCAGTACCTATTAATATTTATATCAGTATTAAGCTATGATAGTGCATACACGGGCCTATCAACTCCTACCATCACTTTTGATTTGGCGTTTTACTTTGTTTTCACAACGTTGACACATTGAACATATGCATGGAGGACGTTTGATTCAAAAATATTTTTTGACAAAATGACAGCTATAAATGCAAAGATAGTGCCTTCATGGTCCGATCAACTCCTATCACAGCTTTTGATGAATTAATCCAATTAATCCACTATCGCTACATAACATGATAATGTAGACATATTAAACGTATGCATGAAGGAGTTTGACGCAAAATAATATTTTTGACAAAATGACAGCTATTAGAACTTCGACATTTTTCCTGTAAAAGTGTGTATGCATAGATAGTACCTTCATACTAGGTCAATCAACTCCTACCAGAGCCTGTAATGAATTAATCTAATACTTCACAAACACAATGTAAACATAACATTACATAAATAACATAAATTTATTAAGCATTAGACATACAGAGTATGAATATAGCTTGCAATAAGTTTAACAAAGGTAATCAATCTCCCTACAAAAACATGTTTAAGATACATTTTACACTTACAAAAGGATAAGATGTCGCATGAAGTGTAAGCCATCTTTGCAAAGGGGTTTCCAAATATCTTTTGGAGACCTTACTCCCTCATCTTTTAAGAAATACTAGGTTAGAAATCCAGACTAATTTTGACTTCATGTAAGTTTCCATTTGAAAGCGCTTCGATACAGCATTTCCAACAGACACTGGCATTCCGACTAAATTGCTGAATACAAATATCCAATGGAACCGTCTCCACGAAACGGTTTTAATGGATATTACTTTTCCCCTGGTCGAGGTTGCATGTGAACAAGTATTTATATAAATTGACTTTGTGTGTCGGCTTCAACGAGTAAACATATTAAACATATGCATGAAGGTGTTTGGTGGAAAATATTATTTTAAAAACTGACAGCTATGGGAATTTATGAAGGGCTTCACGTTAACTCTGTAAGAGGGGGCTTCACGTTAACTTTACAAGAGACCCGAATTATTCATGATTCCATGAACATTCCAAAAAATGAATTGATTTCTTAAATACTTTCGATAGTCAAATAGATAAATTTTGTCCTAAACCCCGAAAACAGGGAATTGCATACCTTAGCCCATGCGTATGTTTACATCACAAGTCATGATAATGATGTAGGAAGCACAGGCTGAGCCTGGTACCTGTACTCTCAGTCCACACATGCTTGAAATGTCGCTTTGCGATGTCACGGCCCAAATGGAATTGGTTATCTAACGGATTGACAACAGACGACACGACTTTGCTTTTTCGGCTGTTCTTTGAGTGCGTTCACTCAAGATGGAATTATTCGATGCTGAATTTACCGTGAAAGCGGGCTGACTTGTGGAATAATGATAAAATCCCATTTGGTGCTATAATGAATTATATAAGAAAAGATTATTGGAACATTTACGAATGCAGAATTGTGGGACAAATATTTGTTGCCTATCCGTGAGGTAGGTAATAAGCATTGTGTTATTATATGTAAGTAGTAAAGGAGCATTGGCGTAGCTCCCATTATGCAAATTACGCACGTGCGTATTAATTAGTAACATTCATGCAGGTCACCTTATGTGGTAAAAGTAATTTCCATACCTAAAGGAACTGCTGTTAAAGGAAAGGATTTGCTCCCTATGGGAGCAAATTCTTTCCTTTAAGAGAAGTTCCCATTATGAAAAGGGACGCAATTAAGAGAATCACTGCTTGCTCCAGTAGTCTCCCTTTGATGTGCGTAACGCTATCAGCGTTCTGGCTACGCCTATTAGTAGGGTCTGTGGGATGGGGTGGGGTGAGGGATTGAGGGTGTAGAGGCTGTGTCGGCTGGAAAACCATAGCTGGTCAATTTGTCAAATAAGTTATTAGCTCTTGGGAGTGTTGGTGCACGTACTAGTCGCATATGCGAGCAGCGAAGGCTCTGTCGAGACTTTGCAAACGCAGTGTCTGTGGGGTGGGTGGGGTTTGGCTATTAGGGGTAGAGGCTGTGTCGGCTGGACAACCATACGAAGGGTCAGCTGGTCAAGTTGTCAAATGGGTTGTTAGCTCATGAAAATATAGGTACATGTACTAGTCGCATATGCGAGCAGCGAAGGCTCTGTCAGGTGGGGGATTGGGGGTAGAGGTTTTGTCGGCTGGACAACCATACGAAGGGTCAGCTGGTCCATTTGACAAATGCGTTGTTAGCTTAGGAGATTGTTGGTACTCGTACATGTACTAGTCGATATGCGAACAGCAAAGACTGTCGAGACTGGGCAAACGCAGGGTCTGTTAGGTAGGTGGGGTGGGGGATTGGAGTTAGAGGCTGTGTCAGGTGGACAACCATACAACAGGGTCAGCTGGTCAATTTGTCAAATGAGTGGTTAGCTTATAAGAATCTTGTACATGTACTAGTCGCATATGCGAGCAGCGAAGACAAAACTTTCTGGATCCGCGCATGAGACTGTGCATATGCGCAAGATCTTTTGAACATTCACCACTCGCCGATGCGCTACGTACCCAGTGTGCTGGTCCATATACAGATAGGTTTCTGATCTATTTTCTTACCATTTTAAACGTCTATCATGAATGCAATAGACGAGAAACTTTATGGTATCCTATTTGTGATTTTCTATGGGGAAAACAAAAGTGACAAATAATGTAACTTGGATTTCTATGAGAAGCAAATAAGTTCGAAAAGGTCGTTTGTTGCAAACTATAAACATGACTTTTGTTTTGAGTACGTTCTACTTTTTGTCTAATGAGGTTTCATTCTTTTGATTTTTTGGTTCTAGTTTTGGCATGTCTGCACGGCGATAGGGGTGGCTTTATGTTGTTTAATTTTTGATAAACATCACGGAATAGTACACATTGTGTCATCCATTGGGTACGCTCGTCTGTTTTAACTGAATTGTGCCTTAAACTCAACCATTAATGAAGCTTGCTTCCACTTGATGACTAAAATCGTTTGAATATAGGGATCACACATGTTTTTTCATGCGGGTCGTAGGAGGACCTGTTTCAATGACCTTTTGAAGGTAACTGTCATTTACAAATGCAATGTTTCATACAGCTGAACATAGTTTAGATGTGATATATAGATGTTTGACTTCCTATTGGTCTCGGACTGAAAATCAGTAGTGTACAAACAGGCATAGTTTGACAGACTTGCAATTTCAATGGAAACCCCAATTTTTGGCATTTTTCTTATTACGTTTTTACCCTTTCGAATTCAGGCCTACAACTTTGGTTCAAGCAACATCTGAATGTATTTTGATATGACTTCCATCTTGTTTTCTATCACATCACATGCAAAAAGAACTGATCAGCTAGATTGTTTGTGAAAGAGACCAGTTTGAAATATGTGGTGTTCTTATATCTTTTTAATAGATATTTTAGTCAATCGTATAAACGAGTATCGACTTTTTACTTCTGAAAAAAATGCAATACGATTGCCAATGTCTCAACAATTTAATAAATAGACATCCAGCATCTTCTTGCATCATTAAGCACAATTTTATGTAATCAAATCGATTCTTCATTTATTTTGTGGAGTTATTTAACCCTACCCCCTTAGGCTTTAAAGTTTGTTTGTGACACATAACCAGTATCATAAATGTGAACTGTATTTCATCATAAATAAAGACATTAACTGCTTTAAAATGGTTTTGTCTTAAGTTTGTGATAGTTAACAAGGAACAGATGTTTTTTACTGACTGATGCTAATCTTTAAAAAAATTGAGTGGGGGTCACTGAAACAGGTCCCAACCAATTTCTGTAAGAAATATTGGGAAGGTCAAGATAAACGGTGTCAATTGTTTTGTTTTATTTTTTCTGAACACTATTCTATGTCAAACATATTGCCTAAAGACAGTTCTAAAGTGAGCTATATACAGAAATTAACTGTTTCCAAGCATTTTGATCATTTTGCCAAAAGAACCCTTAGGGTCACTAAAACAGCCCTCGAGGTTATAAAACTTGAGTTCATTCTCAGACTCAAAATAAAGCACAATGATTGGCTGCTTGAACAGGAAGAGCATCGGTTGGAAGTTTACGTGCCTCTATGGGCACTTTTCCTGGTTATTCTGTACTGTTAAAAGAAAGACCACCAGGTTTCCAATATATATATATATAGAGAGAGAATCTAAATCGTCTTCTTGTCAGAAACACCTGCTCCGATTTGAATATAAATTGGCACTAGTGGTTCTTGCCACCAGTTGATTGGGTTAGTTTTATTCTATACATTATAAAGTAAACAAATAAACCTTTTCAAAAACCACTGACCTGATTTGAAAACAATGTAGCGTTCAACATGTTATGTCCTGTCAAAATGTGGCTTCCAATGGGCTTATCAGTAAGGTTTGAACATAATTTGGCAACAAATTTCCCAAATTTAAAACATGGCGATCAGGAGATGGAGCCGTTTCTTCCTATATACAAATTGGAAACTTAACCCATTTAAGCCGAATTGACTTTCCTACGTTTTCAGAGCCCATATTCGTATTGGTATTTTTCGCTTCATTGGTATATATGGGTTAAAAAAATTCGTCAAAACCAACCAAAAAGAAAACGAACCATCCTGAAACGATTAGAACTACTGCCCCAGTATTTGTTACATGTGTATGTAACCTTATCTAGTGGTTCACCACCAAGACTGTTCAAGCTATACATCTATAGCAGTGATTTGATTTACTTAAGTGTCATAAATAGAAAATGAAGTAGTGGGACATGAAGTGTTATCGTCTCAGCAGCATCCTGTTTATGCTCAAGCTAGCGTCCAGTTAACTGTTATTTATATTTATTTATTTCGCAAAACACATCGATGTAAAAACGATTGACTTCAGTGTACTTCATTTATATATTGTTTGAGTTATATCATTGCATTATTATGTCTTTATTTTCATAAAGTGATTCCATACAACTTGAAGCCATGGCCTAATTAACAATTTATGCGGCTGTAAAAACAAACCCTTGGTGTCATGGCTTAGAATTTCCAGGCAATTTTAATGTTTTCTACAATGTGACATTCGTGCTTAATCTCTATATCACGTGGAAATGAAATAATTTGGTCTCACTGAGACCACATTATTTCATTTTCATAGGATATTTACAAACACGGAGCAGGGAAGGGGGTGCGAGTCCATCCCCTGAACCCCCTCGATCCACCACTGCATCGTTAATGCTTCCTATGTTTATTCTTGGTTAGTTATATTCACACTGGAAAAGCGTTTGTAAGTGCCATTTTCGATTTTGACCACTACAATATGCAATATACTTTTGGTTGATTTAAGTTGTATTTGGTTATTGTTATTCAGATTTATTTTAAATGGATTCTTACCCAGCATAAGTGTTCTTTGCTTATCTTGATTTATATGTTGTAGGAGATAATTCATGGATAAGTTAAGGATATTTCATGTAAACCAAACATTTATGTGTCTTGAATCCATATCAGAACTAAGGGTGAGGTTAGTACCATAGAACTAGTCTAAGCCCTCCAGTAAACATGCTTTACTGACCGAACCAAGGTGGTGCTTCTTTTGTGGATTATTTTTGTAATTTATATTTCGTGTTTGTAATGCTTTCATGTCTGTTCATTGCAGCCATGTGGTCACCTGCTGGGAAAGGGCTAACCTTTTGGCTCTCTTGTATGTGATGTTTTATTGTGTGTTTTGCCACTTTCCCATGTGGTGTCCTGTGATAGGAGTGGTACTTAATGGTATCGATTCCTGATCTTGCCTTCTTACTTACTTCAAAGCAAATATTTGTTTTGTTATGTTGGTCTTTTGTGTCTTTTTTGGCTCATGTCCTCTAAGCCAGTATTTGGGGCTTGTGCGTTGTTGCATTTTCCCTTTTATCACCATAAAGTAGAAAGTAAGTAAGTATGACCAGGACATACCACAATTACACACTGCAGACCCATGACACCGCGAGGAAGAGCCACAAAACACTAACAGTCACAAAACATCAGGTAGACAATTTAAGCAAAGCAATCAGCTCTCTGTCCTTCTCGTCAAGACGATTGCACAACCAGAGAGGACATAAAGAAATCCGTAACAAAACAAAAGCCTACAAAAAATTTGCGAACGATTCATGTATTGTTCTGTTTTTGTTTCGTGTTTTAAAAAAAGAAACTGTATTGAGTTGTGTATATGCTCTCGTGGCACCGTCGATTAGGTTGCCTCCAAATAAGAGGGGTTGATACATTCAGGAAAGTCCGCCACAATTCGAGAATCGAATCATGGCTCGGGTGTATGTAAGGAGCATTACGCTTAGTACTATGTACCAAAAAGCTCTATTTTGTTAGCCGGAACTGGCGTATGGTAAATTTGTTTTGTAGCATAAGGGTTAAGCTCTATCAAAATCAATTATTCTGATTATCCAAAAAGTTTAATCAGCAGAATAAATGAATTTTATGTTATTTCAATAAGATATCGCTATAGCTATATTTTAACTATAGCGATATTTTATTGAAAAACATACACTTCAAGAATAAGTGAGTTTATGTTATTTCAATAAGATATCGCTATAGCGATATTTTATTGAAAAAAAAACATACTTTTCATTTAAGCCGTTTGTTTTGCTGCAATCACACTTGTAATTGTGTTAACATGGTTTCTGTGGCGTCAGCGTCACGTTAAATAACGTCAGCGTAACTATATCACCCGCGTTATAAATGTCGATCCTCGATGTACCTCCGTGGTCTGATTCCACGTAATTTCGCGGAATTGGCCGAGGCAGTTACGACTGGGGTTGATAGTAAATCACACTCATAACATATGTTAGGAACACTCAAACGTACATTGTTTTAACTTTTATCTACGATGTATATATGTTTAGCCCGAGGAGTGATATAAAAGTCAGTGTTTTACTCGTATCTTTTGCTTAGATTTCTGGACTAACCATGATTGAATTGTCTGACAGATTAAGGAATCTGACCGAAAACAAATGATGATTTTATTGGTCTTTTGGTATTGGTTAATTAGGGTTGTGGTCTGAAAGCTACAGATAATTGATATAAGCAAACGATGCGCTGACGTGTGACATATTGCGACCTTTAGGATAGATGGCAGTGGCTAAACGTCTGGAAATCTGTTAGGAGTCTTATCCAAATATAGTGAATCATCAAATAGCGCCTGTACCCGGTCCTATATAGAAATCATGTTGTGCACACCGGATAAGGTCATCTGGAATTTTACCATGGAATAGAAAATCTTATCTTAACCGTGTTATCCTACCCAGGCTGGCATGTGAGGGCTGTACATTGATTGGATTGGAACTCAGCCGCATGGTCGTTAAGTGACGTCATTATGTCATGTCGCATCTCAGCGTATTCGGGAACTTCTTGGAGCCTTTTTTTGTAAAACTTAAAATGCAGTATTTAATGTTGGGCAAAAACAGAATCCATTATTCGTGTGAGGATGGGACAAAACACATATAGTAAAACCTGTGTCACAATAGGGTACCTGCAATGCTTATTTACATGTAAATTTAAGTCACGTTGTTGGGAGTTTTTTGATTGGCCAGATTATTTCTATATGTGAGGGCTCGGTGTTGGGAAAACTCGGTATGAAATTGGCGATACTGCTTTTGAAACCAAATGGCAATCCAATTCCGTTTTGTTCTAATAATAAAGGCGCTATAACTGAGTAGAAGCGTAGCGTGATCATCGCCTTTGCTGTTTGCTTCTTGAAAGGTATATTAGCTTAACATGATGCACCTCAAATTGGAAGATTATAGCTTTTCCCTTGACCCGTCTTTGATCCACCATGCTCACCTTAAGATATATCTGTCCCATTGAATAACTAAACCACAGATTTGTTTGTTTGATTTGATTCTTTACGTCCCATCAACAATATTTCAGTTAAACAGGAACCAGTACTAAGCTAGGATAAATGTGTCTTGCTCAAGGACCACAACGTAGTGACGACGGTGAGGCTCGATCCCACGGCCCCTCGGTCTCGAGTCAAGCACTCTACCACTGAGCCACTGCGCTCCCACTAAACCACAGAGCCAACTTAACATTTACTATACTTTTTGAGTTAGAAAGGATTACTGTTAATCCAGATTTAGAACAGTAAAGCCGTCACTCTAAAAGAGACAGAACATAGATCTTAATGGCAAATGATAGCTGAACGAAGGTCAAAAATATTGCAGAATGTTCCCCTTGGAGCAGTATGCAATACTTTTTACCTGCATTAAGCGATAATTTGTCATGAAAATCAATTTTTGGTCTTTTTGAGAGTGGTTGTTTTACACAGGTTTTACTGTATTTCTTTAAAATCACTGTCAAAGCTAATCCAGCTAGTGAGCATAAAAAATGAAAATTTTTGAGACTTTAAAAATTGATCCCTATCTGCTTTATGACCAATTTCTGACACAGTTTTTACTCGTGTCCCTTTAAACATGCACACACACCTGTCTAGTGGGATTTGGTGCTTAATTATTTTGCCTTAGCCTTTACGAGTGCCCTTCCTGTCTGTGTGTGGCCGTTTGCAGAGGATCGTCAGAGTTTTCCTGCTATGAAAACCACAAATTAAATGCCCTGGCTTATATATAGATAGCTTAACCCATCAAGCATCATGCTGACGCTTTTTGTTAATATAGTTTATCTGGGCATATACGCGACAGAACCTGTCTTAATAGTTTCCGACAGAAAGAGACTCAACCCAGTCTCCTACGCTACAGAGACTAGCTAGAAAAATGAAAGAATTGCTCGTAGCAAGTTTAGATATGATACTTTCCCTGAAGCAAATAACAAAGGCGCTGATCAGACTGCGCGGATGCGCAGGCTGGTCTGCGACTTTGTTGTTCGCAAACCCACCGAAGTAAGGTTTCTCGCGTCGAGGCCCATATATAAAGTCTAGATGTCTGCCTAAATCAGGAGTAATAAGATTTGGTGTAATTTGTCACCGATTGCTAAGGTTTCGAAATTCGTTTAATTGGTTCTTAAATACTGATCTACCAACCTAACTCCTGCGAGTATTGGCGATACACCCTCCAGTAAAGATCATTATAACGAGTTGTGTTGAATGTAGGATTCAAGGAAGTCGTGGTTTGAATGTATTATGGAATGAAAATGGGGCATCATCAAAGTAAGTAAGGGTGCAAAGATCAAGAATCGATACAATCAAGTACCACACCTGACCCAGGATACTAATGGGAAAGTGACAGACTCACAGTTGACACCACAAACGAGAGCCAAGAGGTCAGCCCTTTCCCAGCAGGTGACCACAAAGCACATATAAACAGACGCGCACAAAGACATAGCAAACACAAGACAGAACAAAAACATAAAAGATCCACAAAAGAAGAACCGCCTTGGAATGGTCAGTAAAATATTTTACTGGAGGGCTTAAACCAGTTTCACGGCGCCAACCTCAAAATTTGTTGTAGACCCAGATTAGATGTCTCATTCGGTGATATATCGTCATGGGCAATACACAATATTAAGCAGCAGGAATAATTTAAAATGTTTGACCAGCTTAGGAATAACAGGCATTTCTAACTTACAAATTGGATTGGTTCCCCGCCTCCTTTTGCTAAGATTAAATACACTATTCGGGCCTGAAATAAAGGATATCTAATTAAGAAATACATTGTAAATTCAATTTGGTCTTTACATGGAATCATAAACACATCGAGTCTCTTGAAGAGTGAGTGAAACCTGAAGGGATTCACGTTAATTTTGCAAGAGACTCGATGTGTACATGATTCCTTGAACAGACATAAATGCATGTATTATTTATATTTACATTTTGAATTATCAGTCAATAATCAATTTTCAATTTTCACCAAACTTGGTTGGTTTTCCAGATATTTTGAATTTAATCAGGCATAAGGAGGTTTCTGAATAGCCAAAATGCCAAAGTACCGCGCTTCGCGCCATAGCGATACGTGTTCAATGTCACGCAAAAGCCAGTAAACAAACAACGTGATTGGATGACGCTGACGTTGGTCGGCCCAATTGGTGCGTATGTGGGCGTGGCTTAAATCGATCCTTTCATGAAGGTATAAACGACATCTCAAAAGACTCGCAGTGGAAATTTTAATGTTAACCTTTGCTATATTTAAGGTACGAGCATGTGTATTTTGTTTGTTGATGCTATACGTTGCAATGAAGAATTTTTCACTCATGCCAGATAGTTTTCCTGTCCTTCTTGGTTAAACCAGTACTAAGCAGAGGATAGTACAATGCCTCCACTGTGTCTCGACAGTTGTTGGCACTTTTTCGGCTACAAGCCCTGTGTTATCTGGTTCACTTTCTCCATACAACCAATCAGAAATAGCCAGAAATTTGCATATTAGAGTTATTTACCAGCTCAAATATGAAAATTCTCACTGGTTAATTCTCAGAATGTCCATACAAAATCATTCCGGATAACAGAATTGACTGAAAATAAATTCAGAATCTAGGAAAACAGACTGAAGCAGCCAAAAGTACTTCTGCACTTTTCTCCTCAGAAAAATGTCAACGAAACTGAAAGTAGACTTCTATTTTCAGACAAATCTATTCATTGCAATGCCAATGGACACAATGAAGTCATAAAGAACCACCACTAAACCTTCTTACTCCTATGTGTAATCCAATATTTTCATATCATTTATATTTCCAAACACTGTTAAAATGCCATCTGCAAATCTTTGACATAGTTTGCATATTGAGCTGGTATGAGGCTTCAGTTTAGTTTAAAGAAGTGATTGTGTATTAGTGTAATGTATTGGTTTAGTACACTTGCAATATTACTTTCGGTCTGTTTGCATTGTAAGAGTATTAACTATATTTCACAAAGTAGGAAGACCCTGTGTAGCAATACATATAAAACAAATATCACCATTGAAATACAGCCGAAGATCTTTTTTAAACATATTTCTTGTTAAAATTTATTAGCAATATGAATACATCTGAGAGTTGAAAAGTATGATTTGTTTTATATATTTTTCAGCATTTTATATTTTAGCAGTTGAAATTATTTGAGCATGAAACATGCTTTATAGCCTCCAGAGCAGGCTTTTATTTGTCTCTTGCAGTGTGCAAAGTTAAAGCTGCATAGTCTGTAACTTTTGATCTTCTAATTTTAAAAATAATGTTTTTATTTTTCAAGAACACAGTAAAAATACTCAAATTCAGGTAAACATTTTACCATTTTCGTAAATCTTAACAAGGTATCACTATCAAAACAACTGCATTTATGTTAAAATTCAACGGTCTAGAATTATTGGAGGGACGCAAATAATTACCAACAAGAGAAAAACACATCCATTTAATGAGATAATTCACTTTTCCATGCAGTTTTCAGCTGTACTGAACATTTTTATTGTGAAAACACAGCCTAATTCTACTTTTACAAATGATTTAAAAAGAAAATAAAATTTTTCGAAAAATGTTCATAGTTACAGAGTATGCAGCTTTAAACTGCTGGTGTATACTGCCAACGTGACAAGGTTTTGTGTTGTAACTTTTTAATGTGACAAGATAATACCATGAAACTCCGGATTTTTGCTTCCTACACAGTGATTTTGAAGTCCGTAAGAACAAATTTTAAGGTCTGTTGCGATACGCTGAAACACTGAGTCCAGGGTTCAATACCTTATTATCGTGCTGCACGTGCAGCACTGACTGTAATTTACAAAACCACATGTACTGTTGTAAACCTTCACGATCGCCCGATAAGATAAGGCAAAGAAAGTTAAAGTCTCCCCGCACTTTCATTTTATGCTCTTATTTTTCCAATCCTCAGGATCGTGTGTACAATCTCCTTCCATTATTCCTGTCCCTGGATATCCTCTATGTCTTGTACCGCATTTAAGATCACAAGATGACCAATATTCATAGTTCCAAGGCGGTACTTCTTTTGTGGATCTTTTATGTTTTTGTTCTGTCTTGTGTTTGCTATGTCTTTGATCGCGTCTGTTTATATGTGCTTTGTGGTCACCTGCTGGGAAAGGGCTGACCGTTTGGCTCTCGTTTGTGGTGTCTGCTGTGAGTTTGTCACTTTTCCATTGGTATCCTGGGTCAGGTGTGGTACTTGATTGTATCGATTCCTGATCTTTGCACCCTTACTTACTTTGTTTTCTAAGTCGGGTTGTAACACGGCTTGGAGAGGCTCTAGGTGCGTCTTGAACGTTACCTGTAACATCAAAACCAGCATAAGAAGGCATAAAGGGAAATGCTTGCGAAAGTGGTACAAATTGCACTTATTCGACCCCTAAGTGATCCCTTCAAAAGTCAAACACCTCAAATGAATAAGCTAAATTGATCTTACCATTTCGTTGAAACTTCTGCCTTAGTCGAGATATCGTAGACCTCGCACAACACAACAAATATGACACCATCGACTGCGGCCAGCTCGGAGCATTCCAATCGCCTGTCCTCGCTGTTCGATGCTCAAGCGTGCCATAACAACGACTTAGAAAACAGTTTTCTTTGACTTATCTTATCGGGCGATCATGGAGGTCTACAACAGTACATGTGGTTTTGTAAATTACAGTCAGTGCTGCATGTGCAGCACGAAAGTAAGGTATTGAACCCTGGACTCAGTGTTCAGCGAATCGCAACCGACCTTGAAATTTGTTTAAACGGACTTCAATATTAATGTGTAGGAAACAAAATCCAGTTTCTTGGTATTATATTGTAACATTCAAAAGTTACAACACAAAACCGTGTTGCGTTGGCAGTTTGGGATAGTAAATATATAGTTGAATCGGGTGGAATGTGTCATCAGTGTAAAATGGCTCTCCCTGCTAGACCTTTGTTGCCTGCTTAAAACTTGTCAAACATTTTCGATCAAAATTGTTTGACGCTCTGGTGGTCTTCTTTTATTCTTCGTCACGCTATCTCAGAACAATATAACACAGAAGCTATGAATGTAGGACGCAGCTAAGTTCATTAAGCTTCGCGATATCTGATACAAATGTAACATGACACTGAAATGCCATTGACCAAAAGCTGTCGTGTTCAGTTAATTGCTTTTTAGTGAGTGGCCTTGTATCTGCTAAAATGGCGTCCCGAAATAACACTCTACTGACCCATGTAGCTATGCCATAGTATGCCAGTAGAGCTACATATGATATTCTTTGACTTTTCGCTTACAGTAAAGGCGGCGCCTCGTGAATGCGTAATCAGGACTGGTCAACCTTAGACATAGGTAAAAGCGGAAAATGAGGCGTGGTTTTATGCAAAAGTAACTGTATCATCTTGCTCCATTACCTCAGTCATTATTTAGCCCTTAGAACGACAGCAAAATAAATGCATCTGAAAATGTCCATTTAACATAAGCAAAGAGGCAAACATTGTGGACCCAGATCAGACTGCTCCTACAGGAGCAGTCTGATCTGATCCCACACTGTTTATCAACGAGGCTTCAAATAGTTCAGTGGACGACAAAAACATACAGTTCGTGATTATGCGCTTTAAGGGATAATAAATGTGAGTTCAGTGTACTATACGGTTAGATTTTTCATGAAATGCAAGCTTATAAACTCTTTGCCAAATTATAAATAAAACCTGATTTCCCTTCCTTAGCAGATGAAATAGCCGAGCCACGCCCAGATATGAATATTAAAGTTGCCGCCTTTACAGTAAGCGAAAAGTCTATTAATATAAAACATCATATCAGCAATTGGCAAAGCACTTTGGCGCTTATTTAGGCCTCTAGAAAAAGTGCGTTATCAATATATATAAAGGTCACTACTGACATCTGGACAATTGTTTTTCCCAAAAAAAAATATTTTCTTCATTTTCTGTAATTTGATATTTTATTTTATCAAAAAAGGTATAACACAATTAAAAATTGATGTCACTGTTTAGTATTTAATACACCCTTTTTCTCGAAATATGTGCACAGATGAAGTAATCATAACATAGGTCTAGCTGATGATAGTGGCATATTGTTAATTATTATATCAGAACAGCGTAAGTTTATTTGAAATACGGGAAGGGTTAGTTTATTAAATCTAGCCATTATATATGTACTGACCAAGTTTTACATTAAAACAAATTGTCAAACTTATTTGCCATTTTTACGTTTGGTCACTATATATTCAAATATTTTAGGAATTAACAAAAAGATTTTTGTGAAACTTGTATATCGTGAACATCATTACGTAAGCTGAATCAGTGTGAAATTTGACTAATTTTAATTGTCTAGAAAGAGAGATTAATCTTGATTACTATCCCTACTCCCCAGTTAAGCACTCTTTCAATTTGATAACTTTCAAACTGCATAGCAAAGAATAGATTTACTTTCAACCAATAAAAAGTGTTTGTAATACCGCTTTGAAGCTATTTGTAAGTGTAGAAACTAGTTTTGAGATGATTAATTAATAAAAGAAAGTTTAACTTGACATATAAATATTTATTTTTTACCCAACCCACTTTTCCAATGTTTTTTACTATGGCGCAATGAAAGAGTTAAAAATGACTCAAACAGTTGCAAACAGAAATTTATGTTGTTGATATATAAAGACAATTGCATAAGTCATCGAAATATATCAAAATTGTATGGAAATTAAATATTTATAAAATGTTTGGGGTCATTAAGGCATTATTGAGGCATATGTACAGATTTATTAACTCATAGTTGATGCAATATTTTTGATAATTGAAGTTAACAGATGTAAAGATGTATCAAACCAAATATTTGTATATGCCTTTACTGCAATCTGATCATCAGTATGCAATATATTTAAGACCACTTGGATTGTTGACCATTTTTCTATGTAATTATAGCATTAAGGGGCAATAGCTCATGTTTGAAAATAAACATGTGACAGAAACAACCTTTGATCTACAGAGATGTTTAATATGTCATAGAAGACGATTCAGCGGAGGTCTTTTAGTCGCGGAGCACTGACATTTATCAAGTTCATTAAACGAGATTTGTTTTTCATTTTAGCCCCCATCAGTCTCGTCTGCTGTCTCTATAATAAGATTTTCTACCAATAATGAAAGGTCTGTCGACCAAAGTGGTACATGTATAGTGATGGATAGCAGTAGTGATTAGCATTGCTTTCTTGAAAAAACAAACCAAGCAAGTAAGTTTACAGGAAATTCCACAATCAGAGACCACAGCTCAACCCATGGCACCTCGAGAAAGAGACACAAACTACAGATAGAAACTCAAAGTAAAACAACCAGACCCCGAGGCTATAAAACGTTTTTCATGCTCAACTTAATGAGCATGAAATTTATCCTGCTCATAAATGTTAAAATGCCAATAATGTTTGGCATAACAGCATCTATTAGCATGATAAATACACATCTGAGGGTTTTGAAATCAAGAGCAATCTTTTCTGCTATTCCGTTTTTATGAGCTAATTAATACTGATTTGAGTTAAGCATGAAAAAGTTTTATGTCCACCGGCCGGCTCTCTCTTCCGAAGCGCGATGATTACAAAACTGGAGAAAAAAAAGCAGAAATGACTTCACAGTGCCAGAACTCAACACAAAAAACCCACACTCAATGTGAGAAACTTCAAACAATGAATAAAAACAGAATAACCGCCTATAAGAGCGGACACCCGTGGGATTCATTTTAGAATTACTGGCCCAATCTTCGCCCAAGACTCTGCTGTTATTAAACCGCAAAAATGTTTAGCTCAAGTGGAGGTTTCCTAACGTATGCAATGTATCATTATAGGGAAACATTCAATTAAAGCAGTGCACCGATGTGCCGCTGGGATAGCCCCATTTTTCAGGCTGGATATACATCAATACGTTATGAAATTCGTCACTTCTATATGTTTATAGGTCATCAAACGGTTGCATGGCACTCTCAGAACCAAATATATGAGCATCAAATGGCTGCTTGGCACCCTCAGAACCAATAATATGAGCATCAAATGGCTGCATTACACTCTCAAACCAAATATATAAGCATCAAATGGCTGCATGGCGATCTCAGAAACAATTATATGAGCATCAAACGGCTGCATGGCACTCTCAGAACCAATTATATGAGCATCAAATGGCTGCGTTACACTCTCAAACCAAATATATAAGCATCAAATGGCTGCATGGTACTCTCAGATTCAAATATATGAGCATCAAACGGCTGCATGGCACTCTCAGAACCAAATATATGAGCATCAAACGGCTGCATTGCACTCTCAGAACCAAATATATGAGCATCAAACGGATAGATGACACTCTCAAGTATATGAGTATCAAACGGCTGCATGGCACTCTCAGAACCAAATATATGAGCATCAAACGGATAGATGACACTCTCAAGTATATGAGCATCAAACGGCTGCATGGCACTATCAGAACAAATATATGAGCATCAAATGACTGCATGGCATTCGATGCTCATATATTCAACACTAAATCCGAGTTCAGCAAGGCAAGGGTTAAATAAACCAGCATGCACTCTAAAAAACAAAGACTGGAGGTAAAATCCATCAAGCATCATTAATTTCAAATTTCTGTTTCTTGTCTTTCATTTTTGTCACCAAGAAAAGCCAAGTCTGCGACTATAAATGACAACAAGAACCCTTAAGTGACATCGTAGCACTGAATTACTTCTAGAAATATCTTCAAGCATCTTAGGCGGAGGTATTAAGTCTGTCTCTTGTCCCAATGATAATTAATCAATATCTAAATTTTCCTCTATTATATCCATAGCACATTTGAAAAACTTATTAAAGAGTAATCATGTCATTTTCTGTGCATGGCCAATTTTATCCACTAGTGTGCGTTTGAAACACATGAACTACTCAAATTATAATCACATGGGAGAATTTAGCGCTTTCTAGGTTTTGTGAAAATCGCAAGTGGGTATGATCAGGAAATACCACAATTCCACACAGAAGACCAACCCATGGCACCGCGAGGAGAGCCACAGAGCAATGTCAATCACAAGGCAGTCGGAAGACAAACAATGTAAACAGCCAGCTCTCGCAAAACTATAAAAGGGCACGAAACACTGCACAATAAATCATGGAACAAATACAGAATCGCCACGATGGGAACAACAATGAACAACGAATCAGCAAAAACAGAAACACCGACGTAGAGCAGTTTGTTCATAATTTATCTATTTTTTACATCTTCGAAGAAAACCTTGAACAAGTTTTAGATTTTTGAGCAGCCATTCAAACTCGAATGAACCGCAAAATATAACCAACAGTTTTTTTATGTTCACTTGCAAAACCGACAATTTTTTTTTTAAGTTTATGCGGTGAAAAACATCTTATCTCTATCTATGTGGATACAATTGAAGTTTGTTAGTAGCTATTGACGTGTCCAGTTATTCTGTCCTCTAAGCAGTAATTCGATATTTAAATCTCATGGGATTATATCATAATATGGCAAAACTCTCTTTACAATCAGTCTTTAAATGTTGCTGTATTTGTATGTACTGGCAAATTTCGACCTTAGACGGATCAAAGATTAGACGAGTCCATGGCGTAGCACGAGATACGGAACTGCAATGCTACTAATCTTTGATCCGCCTGGGGTCAAAATTCACCAGTACTCGTATATACACAATGTTTCTGTTCCAATATAAGGGGTTTTCTGGTATTCTGTGCGGCCAATAAGATTAAAGGAGACTTTGGTGTTTAATGCATCGGTGAGCAGCGAGTCTGTGCATATGTACAGTCTCACCAGAGCATGATCAAACAGTGGATATAGGTGCAAAATCAGACCCAACTTACGATAATACGTCAGCGAGGACGTGATAACACTACTGTACGCACATACCATAAAATATGCATTGAATTGTCATTAAAACATTAAAGTGCATAAATTCATTAATTAATACCATCAATATTTTTGGAATAATTTTATTTGGGATTATACTATACCATACCTTGATATTAAAGGGTGAATGCTATTAAAATAGCCACAAATTCTGCTCCAACTGATATTCCAACGTTCAGGGCTATTAAAAACCTGTCAATTCTTGTTAAGAGTTGAACCATTTTAATGGAAATAAAATTAATGTTAAAACTTTTAATGACACCGAAAGTAATGTTTATTAATTTAAGTCCTATTAATTAATAGTAAACTAATTTGAACGTCCTTGAATGTAATGGCGCAATTAACTTAACTGTAGTTGATTTAAGAGGTAACAGAGGTAACAGTAGTTTTTGATGAATTTAATAGTGCAACTAGTTTAATGGTAGTTAATCTGACAGATTATTTTTCAGTAGTCATAAATGTGTTTAGGCAGTCGGTTTAATGATAGTTAATTCAACAAGTTTCTATTTAAAGACATTGTATTTAATGATACTGTTATATAAAAGGTAGTAAATTCAACAGTATTTTAATGCCAATGAATTTAATGAAGCAGGGCCATTAAAATGACATTAAACCGAGCCACCAATATTGTTTTGGCGTACAAAATAGTTCTAAGAAAGAGGTTAGAAAAAAGAAACAATAAACATTGAAATAAGCATGCTATTATTTGTTTTGTTTATTTATGTAAATTATTTTTGTAAGTAGATCTAAGTCTTTTTTTGGCTCATTTGCATAATTATACTTTCTTGGGAAATATTGTATTTATACACAAAGATTTAAAATGATAGCTCAAAATATTGACATGTCATCGTGACAATACGTTTAACTCTGGATCAAGGATTATGACATTTGCATGTATATGAAGACAATTTGCAAGGTGATTAAAATATTTTCTACAGTTTACAGCCTGGTGTACTTAAATTCATGTACCATGTGCAAGACATTATTTTGATGACAAGTTTTCGACCAGAACTAGTATTCAGACAAAGTCGAAATGCACCATATAATATGCACATTTTATCATTCGATGTTCTCAGTCAGATGCACTGTAGCATAATTAAAGTCTCATCCAGAATTCTGGAGCACAAGGGAAGAATTAAATCAAATTTATGGAACAATGGGACATAAAAATGTGAATAAAAAGAACAAATGGGCTGTTCATTGAAATTTGAATGTGAAATACCCCATCAAAATATTGGCACCATGAAACAACCATGGAATAATCCCATTAAAACAGTTCCGATGAAATTAATGTCAATCAAGTACTGTCAAATTCATGGTATGCCAAAAACGCGAACCTTGAAATTGAGCATTCCATTAAAATTTTAATATTTTTATGTATTTTTAATTACCATTTATGTATAGCATTTTCATTGGGTAGTTTAATACACAGTTAATGTGGTTATCATGACAAGAATCATTGAAATTGCTGTAAAATTTTTTGGGTTTTATTTAATGGTTTTAATTGATCTAAAGGGTGATGTATGCAGTAGTGTAAGCGTGCTAGTCAAATTTACGAAATCAGGATATTTACAACAAAAACTAATAAAGGTTGCTGTTAAAGTTAATGCTGTAATAAACATGTTCACTAGTCGATCCTGAAAAAACAACGGATTGGTTTGAACAAGATTATAGTAATTTTGTTAAGGTTCTGTGACTTGAAACACCATCGTTCAATTTGTTAGATCAGTGGCATATTCTCACAAATGTCAGGATCAATCATTACGGAAACTTCTGCGTGTATTTCGCTAATCCTCGACAAAGCAAAATACAGTGTTGGTTTATCGACAAGAAAGCTAGCTTGTCATGCCCAAGCGATATAATACAGTTATTTCATTCCTGTGAGTAGTCTAGTATAAAGTTATTTCATACCTGTTTGTAGTATAGTCACAACTCGAGGTGCCGTGGGCGACCTGATGCACTATTGCACGAGGCCGTAGGCCGAGTGCCATAGTGCATCAGGTCGTCCACGGCACCGAGGGGTAATATAGTCTTACTATACTACAAACAGGCATAAAATAACTGTTTTATTTACCAACCCTAAATGGGCTGTTGATGTAGATGATGCGGTTTTGTTGCAAAAGTAGAAATTTCACCTTATCTGCTCAATTTTGGTCTCAAAGTGTTCAACTGGTTCTAACATCGAAAGAAAAAATACAAACGGAACGGAAAGAAGCGAACCATTTCCGTAATAACGTTCGAGGCGAGATTTAGCGGGACATGATAGGGCGCCATATTGTTTTATCGACGATAAGCGAGTTCGATCGTTTTTTAGAGCGACCCTATCGTGTTAGGTATCAAAGGATCATTGACGGTTTGGGCCTTATACGCCTATTTTTCTGATTCCCAGAATTCCCAGAACGCTGCTTTTGAGCTTCTAGTGTGGTGCATGTAGTATCAATGGAATAGGTGGATCTAATGGCAAGTGCCAGCTAGCAAAATATTTTCAAAATTCCTACGCACTCGAGAGTTATGGCTGGTAAAAAGGGGAGGGGGTCCGAAATTTCATGAAAATAAAAAGTGCTTAAAAAGTGATTTCTGCACGTGTTCTTGATTTATTTGGTAGGCATGGTGTTATCTATTGAACATACCATATGCAGAGTATTAACGAATCACGATAATTGATGAAATTATTTTAAAAACAAAATATGTTTTGTAATAAAATGATTTTGGGGAGATAATTTAGAAGTTACCTCTACATTTTTTTCTACGTGTACCGTAAATAGTACAAGACTGAAAGCTCAACAAAAGAAATAAATATTTTTGAAAGAATGAAAGTGTCCCATTTAGCATTGGAACGTAAAACTGATTCAAACTAGATCCTTTGAATATTACTTTTGCTTTATTTAAAGGGCATAGCACGTTGAAATGCAGTTAAAGTGTCCTAATATTTATAATATACATGATGCATGTATATCCCTATACGAGACAATATATTGAACACTATAGTATTTACCAGTTATAACTCTTTGCATGCCAGTGGATAATTTTGTCGTCTGCCAATAGCCTTTTGCAAACAGTTTGAACCCAGATGAAGACCAATAGAGTGTCAGTCTTGATCTGGATCCAAACTGTTTGACACTCTGATGGTGGTCCTGGGTGGTTTATTTTTAAAAACTTAATTTTGAAGAAAGTCAGCAGACGAAAATAAAAACATGAACAATTCCCTAGCATGCAAATAGATAGGTACAGGGCGTTTGCAAAATAATGTGTCATTTTATAACGGTGAGATTTTTTCTTATGAAAAAATGTATAAAACCTTGCTAATTCTACTTTTAATCTTTAACTACTTTATATTAAACTAGCACAGAATACAAAGCAATTTAGGAGGTTGGTTCTAGAGAACTTCATTACTGTCATTAATTTCTTATTTGGTAGAAAAGGCATTTTATGGGTTTAGGCCCTGGGTTTTTGGGCTGCTGAACATCTTTCCCCCCCCCCTTGTGCCAGCAAGCCACTTCAATACAATGTGTAAAATATGGTAACACATATTCATGCAAAAGCTTTTGCTGGCACACGGAGGGGAATAATATTTTAAATATGTTTTCGGATTCCTATATATCTTAATGTAAAACTGACTGTTCTACCCAAAATTTTACATCTTTGAAGCATTTAATATCGAAAACGGATTTCACAGCCATAAAGTACTCAGGTCAGGGTAGCTTCAGGGTGAAGAAAGGGGAGATTGACAAACTTTTATTTTTACGGAAAACCATAGGCATTTACCCATAGCAAGTGTCAATGATCCTTAAAGCAAATAATAAGGACATTACAGTTACATTCTTTGTTTTGCTTTTATTTGATGTCCGAAGATGTCAGAATTAAAAGAAAGCCAGATACACACGTTTATGCATTTCTTTTATTACGATCGGTAAAGCATCGAATTTTAGCCAGCACTTTCCTGGATTTTCGACTTGATAACGCATAGGTAAAAATTCGAATATATGTATTGTAGTTTCGTGTCCGATGTATATTGCTTCGAGTACTAACTAAGAAAACGAGTACCCACACTTTATGTTTCTGACAATAAACAACGAAGTTACTGGAGTTTAAAGTTGTCAAACCAAGCCTCGTTTCCGCCATTGTTACGAATCGTCTCCTGGCGTAAACGTACCGTACCGTACGCGCATCGTCGTCGTGCATGTCGATAAACGCCTTCGAAATTTTAACAGCGAAGCAGGTATAGTCCCAGTCAATAGTCAAAACTATTCCCATGAGCAATAGTTCAGTGACTCCTGACATAGCAAAAATAGACATTTACTCGTATATTGATGGTTGGGTAATACAGAAATAATAACATCTATAGGCGGATCCAGAGCATCAGGTCTTCAACTTTTTTTTTACAGAAGGGAGAGAGGCAGTCCGTACCAGTATTGCTAAGATAACCCGGTACTACATGTATACCCAGTAAACAAAGGGGGCCACCAATGACACTGAATGCTGGCTGGATCAATGTAGCTTTGTGGTTTCCATGGGGTCCATACCAGTACTCCTAACGATAGGTTTGAGAATTTCCGATATTAAATTACGTCAATAGAGGTTAGCGCTCACGCTCAAAATTTACGTTAACGTAATCTAAAACTGCAATCTGGATCAAGAGTTATATTGTGTTCCCTCACCAATCGTCGCTGGTTAAAGAATATAGACTGATCCGTAACATAATAGTAATCTTACAGGAAGGACTTATGCTTGACTGATAAGATAATGCACTAAAAGTTATAACTTTGAGATTTTCAGTCTAAGAGATATTCATGATTGCATCTAGGCGATGCGTTTTGTGTTGACGTCAATATATAAACAATTAGGCAATTAATTTTTTACACCTAAATAACCTTACTACCATGCAACTACCAGCTTAGCAAAAGAATTGTTCATGAAATCATATTTGGTGATTTAGCTGTCATGTCATGTAAATATAAACAATTTGCCATATAGTTACAGGTATTTTGATACTGATTGGAAGTTTGAGATGTTTAAAAGAGGAAAGCCAATGGACACATAGAGGATATTTGTTTAGTGTATATTTCAAAACGGGTTTCCTTAATTTCAGTAACATGTGTTGTCGGTACACATTGGAACTCATAGAGGCAATTTCAATGTGCACCTACAACATATGTCCATTCAATAAATAAGTGTTTTTCACCATAATCAGTTTTTTTACAAACTTCTCACCTACTTTTTATGTTTCAGTGTAATGAGTGTGTAGAAATGGACAAGTTTTTGTGTTGTTTGACATGCACCTGGATGACAATAATAGATAGCCATTTTTATATCTTTAGATGTTTCATTGGAATGAAACGCTAACTTGGTGAAACTTATTCATTTTACTATATCCAAATATAATTGTGACAGTTATGTACACGCAAAAGAACATTAAACAACTTCTCTCCATTATTTCTGTATGTGCCTTCTTAGTCCCGAAACCTGACTAGAACAATTACGGCATTCTCTCAAGGAAATGGCATCTTTGAGGTCTAGACACTTAGCCTACATTTCATAGACAGATGAGCTTCCGTTCCCATATGCCATATTTAAGAAAATTGCTTTATACTTCTATGTAAAGAGGGTATCCAGATCGTCATTTTACGCATTCACCAGCGAGAACATATACACGTACAAATGTACAGTAAAACCTGTGTAAAGCGGCCACTCTCAATAAGACCAAAAATGGGTTTTCAAGACCAATTATCGCTTAATGCAGATCAAAGTATTGTAGAATGCTCCCTCAAGTATTGCAGAATGCTCCAGGGAGCATTCTACATTACTTTTGACCTTCGTTAAGTGACCGTTGTCATTAGGATCTTTGTTTTGTCTGTTTTTGAGTGGCCATTTTACACACGTTTTACTTTATTTATAGGAACGTGCACGAGATTCAGATATTAATCGCATATGCTTTAATGTATCTAATAAAGATCCATGATGACGTACATGTATTTAGCAAAGCTAACTTACTCAATACTTGTCTAAGCTTTCATCTACATCCATACTTCGTGTATGCGAGCAGCAAAAACTCTGGCGAGCATGTGCATATGCGCAGACCTGCCTGGGCCTACACTGCTCACTGGTGCAATTTATGGTAAGTACAGACAGCTTGTGTAATACATGTTGCCCTTATGGTGCCCAAAACATATGGGCTAGATCCTGAGATTTTGGTCCAGGCTCTGTCATCCTTTACAACCAGGCAACCACCAATTTAGCATTTCATCGCACTAAAACGTCTAAAGAATAGATTCAATAATATAAATTAGTTTTCCATTATTGGCCAAACTACACAAACACTTGTTCATTTCTACATGCTCATTACACTGAAACATAAAAAAGTAGTTGAGAAGTTTGTGAAAATCGTATTTGGTGAATTGACGTATGTTGTAGGTACACATTGGAATTGCCTCGATGTACCAACATCATATGTTACTGAAAGCAATGAAGCTTATTTGAAATATACATATATCAAGACTCATGTCCATTAGCTTTGCCTCTTTAAAACATCTCAAACTGTCCATCAGTATTAAAATACATGTCACTATATGGTAAATTGTTTATATTTACATGTACATGACAGCTATACCACCAAATTTGCTTTCATGAACTATGCTTTTGCTAAGCTGATAGTTCCATGGTAGTAATCGTCCATGCTTAGCTATCTAGTTGAGCTAGAGGCATTTTTGGCCTTCAACCACATTCCTACTTTCAGGTACGAGTGACGAAGGCTCTGCGGAGAGTACATGCATGTGGATGTGTAAGCGGAGCTCGTATTTGCTATAAGTTCCAAATTCGCATTATCTGTGTTGAGCAATACGAAAGATATTTGCTAAAAATAGAAGTTATCCGAAGGTTGTTTTAATGGTCATTTTTATGAGATGTGCACGGAATGCTTAAACTACATGCACTGTACGGTTTGTCGCGATCGGTACCGTATAACCGGGAGACCCATCCATGAATGTATACGATATAAATAAATACGCCACATCGCTTTCAAAGAAATGCTGAAACGTTATTTGCTTTATAGCATTGGGTTAAGGTATACGTGCTTGGTCTAATAACCTGTTCTTATATAAATAATAAACAGATCATAACAATAAAATCAAACAAAGTGTAAACAAATCCGCATAACAGCCTATTTGTTTCAAACAAACGGCTTCCGATTAATGAAATTGCATGCACGTAACACTAGAAATCAGCAGTATCATGAATACGGTGTACGCAAAACAATCCAAGCCTCTTCCAGTCTGCGTAAAAGCAGAGACTGGTTTAGGCATTTACCAATACTAATTCGAAACAAATGCTTGCAGGAAATGTTGTCCAAATGTTTAATTAGAAAAAAATCGCTTCAGTGACAGAACTTGTCTGGTTTTGACATGTTTGATAAAGACTAAAGTTGACTTTTCCGATGAACTGGGCATGAAACCTACTGTAACAGGGAAATTGCCTTTCAGAATCGATGCGCACATGTTACCAATTAAAGCCCTCTAGATGATCGGGCCTCATCAGTGAGAAAACATATACTGTTGTCCAGCAAAATGTACAAGTTGGCCAATAGCGCTCATCAAAGACTCAGATCAACCTGCGCGGATGCGCAGGCTGATCAGAGTCTTTGATGGGCGATCTATGAGTAGCCAAGAATCCAACATTTCTTCGGGCTGCAAATTAAGACTCAGATCAGACTGTGTGGATGCTCAGACTGATTTGAATATTCGCTCTGCACACATGTCAACTAGTACCTTATGCTGGATACCAGCTCTGATGATGTTTTGAATTGCGGATTTGTGCCGTACGCGGGTGACCTCTCGCTATTAGTTGTGATTGGATCGATTTTTGACATGCTCAGTTCCTGCCTCCTTATCTCATCATTTGTTCTCTTATGAGTGTTATTGTTTTAATGGGGACTTTTACTGACAAGAGGTGTCGGAAACTGCTGTGATAAATGAAGAAAAAATTCTGACATGATATATGCCTCATATGGACAGCTGATATTGAAACATTATTATATGTGTTAGTATGCGATTAGAATAATGATTGTGCAGTTGGTACGAGTGATAAATATGGATTAAAGACTGTAACGAACTTATTATTAGATTTATATTGTCAGGTTTTAGAAACATATCTTCTAGTAATCATCACGTTAATGTGTCTATTTCATTCAGACCTAAAAGGTCTATATTTCAGTATATGAGTGGTAATTAGGAGATTAACTGATAAGGGACAGATCAATTTCAATATCTCACTGGACTAAATATCAATATTTTTTATCAAAAAATACCTAAACCCTTCATGGGAACTTTATTACCACCTGTAAGGCACTCATAATCATCTCATATAGATTGGCCTTCGATCACCTGGCATGGCCCCTAGAGATAGGTAGCAGTATTAATGAGTAAAATAAATTAGGCCTACGGAAAATATGCAGTAGTTATACTATCCGCCTGTAGATTTAGCGAATGGATAAGCTCTCGTAAAGGTGTGACTTCATGGTGTAGCACACATCACCATAGGCTTAGGTAAACAAATGTTTGGACGTAAAATTGTAATTTTTTCTTACCCATACTATTTAGCATATGTTTTGGATGCCCAAAAGGTTTAGATAAACACATTTTTGAACGACAAAATGTAAATATTTTCTTACCCATAATTTTAGAATATGTTTTGGGTGCCCAAAAGAACCGTCTCATTGAGACGATTATTTTGAGTACCAACAACATATGTTTTGGTTGAGAAACAAGAGATTACTCTTCTGTTACATACTCTTAACTAAAGGCCTGCATGATCACGTATCTTCATTTTGTCTGAAGCTCCATATGCGCTCATTGACAGTCAGCTTTACAATGTGCAATAATTTGTCTCTTAATTCAGATCGAAACGTAAACTACGAAGGTGAGTTAATAAGTAACCAGTTCAAGTGCGGATCCAGAGGGGGGACAGGGGGTCCGGACCCCCCCCCCCCCCTGGAAAATCACAAGTTATATGGGTTTCTATAGGGAATAAGCAATTGGACCCCCCCCCCCCCTGGAAAAAGTTGGACCCCCCCCCCCCCGCCCTGGAAAATGTTGGACCCCCGCTGGAACCTTGAAAAATGATTGATTTCTTTGAAATTGACCATTTGACTTCTGTAAAATAAGCTGAGGACTAAAAAAAAAAAAAGCGTTGTCAGAGCTTTTTGTCTGGACCCCCCTGACGAAAATTCCTGGATCCGCGCATGCAGTTTGATCTATTTCTAACTGACCAACACAGTCATGGTTCTCACAGTGTGTTTGGTCACCATAATAAGACATGTGTACAAAATCTAAGCAATACTGGTTCATTAGTCGATAATTTATCGTTCCTTCAAGCATAGCCAGTGAGTCAAATAAACTATCGTCGATGTTGGAGTACGAAGGTTGTTAAGCAACTTTTACTATTTGATAAATATATTAAGTGTGAAAAATAAAATGTTCATGTGCAATATATTAATGGAACGGAAAATGTGTTGCCTACATGAGGGTATAAAAACGATAAGATTGTATAATTTCGCAAATAAACTACTAACTTAAATGACCCATGGTTAAGTACTCTGGAACATAACTCTATTCAGACATGTTGGAAGCTCTCAGAAAGTAAAACTGTAACAACTATTTATGTAATATATATCAGTCAATATCTTTATATAATTGTAAATACTTTTTATGTCAAAATAGAAAGGAGAAAACTGCCTGAATTCTCAAATTTTCAAAAATGAACTATCTTTTTTTTCTAAGGAAAACGTAATTATAAATTTCGAAAGCTGTGATTTTTTTTCAAGAGAAGTGAAACTTATTCTCATTTTTTCCAAAGTGAAAATCTATCTTATTGGCTTCAATTCTAGTTAAGTTTCAAGTAAAAACAACTTGCAATTTACCTTATGAACATAGTAGTGTTGTGTATATCCGAGTCATTTTATCACATTTTCAATAGTAGAATTGTTTGACTTTTTCAAACTGCAGGTCGAAAAGTATCTTGCTAGAGATAAACGTCCTAAAAGAAAAAGTGATATATCTCGATAGGAAGTAGGTTATGCTGGTTACTTATTGACATACCCTCGTATATAGGCTATAACTATCGTTCTACTATGTATGCCATAACGAGTATCAAGATGCTGGACAATGCATCGTTTTTTTTCTCAATTACTCAGTCTGTTACATGTATCTATTAAATCAGAACGTGTTGAAAATGCTACTCATACGCTTTGCATGTGATGATACTGAAGCTGGTGGATTAAAGTGAAATATTGGACTAGTGTTAATCCTGGCAGAGAATTCCTGTAATTGTCCACCTATGCAGAACTTTGGTTCCAACATTTGCTGTATATCAATAAGGTAAGACTATGTACACATAGTCCCAGATAAGGGATTTCTAAAATATGCGAAAAAAAGTGATTACAGTAAAATCTATGTAAAACGGTCACTCTCAAAAAGACAGAAAATTGGTTTTCAATACCAAGTATCGCTTAATGCAGGTCAAAAGTATTGCAGGATGCTACAAGGAGACATCCTGCAATACTTTCGACCTTCATTAAGCTTCCATTTGTAATTAAGATCTTTGTTTTCTCTATTGTTGAATGGCCGCTTTTAGGATACCCTTTTAAGAACATATTACACAGGTTCTACTGTACTTTCTTATTCAGTAGTTATACATGTCACATGTCAGAATATTATTTTCATAAAGACAGTCCTTTTGAGTAGCCACAACATACGTTTTAATTTGAGAAATAAAAGTAATTATTTTTGATTACGCACTCATTTCTTGAAGTCTGGTCATAATTGTGCCTAGTTGGGAGGACTTGTTTTTGTGCGGGGGAGGGGTAGGGGGTATAGCGACCAAGTGATACCCACACCAACCAGTGTCCTAGGCTGCTCTGCGTTCTAAGGTGGTGGTTTTGTAGTTGTTAATTCATTTTTTTTATCGTTGCTGGGTTTTGAGCTTGCTCTTTATTTGTATCCAATCTAGTTTTGCAACGTTCTTGATGAGGATGAGATAGCTGGTTGCTTTACTTCAAACCATCACCCTATAGGCTATTTTATATCATGACATCATTTTCTATTTTTTGACAACATTGAAAAAATATCAAGAAAATAGTAAGTAGATTTGAATACTTTTGAAAATATTTTCCATAATATACATACTATTTCAAAGGCGTCAAAGGGCGTTATCATGGAGAAAAGGGTTTAGTTAATTGTCTTCCTTATGTCTTGTGATTGTTAGTTTTCTTTTGTTGCATGCATTCTGACTGATCAGCGACTTCGGTAAATCTGTACTTTAAACGAATAAAATATTGTCTGTAGGGGTTTTGTGTTTGGTGCTTATTTTGTTATGCAGTACTTATCGTCCTTTCTAGTTTTTTAATCTCCTTGAAGGGTAAAAGAGGGCTGGTTACTTTTCTTTTGTTGTCTTTCTGATGTCTTGTGACTGTTGGTGTTATGTGGCTCTTCCTCACGGTGCCATACGTTGATCTGCAGTGTGTGATTGTGGTATTTTCACATCATAAGGGTCCCGTCAAAGAAGGCTGGCAAAGCTCTATTGTTTTCGGCGTGTCCGTCCGTTAGTCTGTCCGTAGTTACCCTAACTTGGTCATTTTTCATTGGATCTTCCAAAGAGCTACGTGCGTAAAGGGGCTATCCCCCACCTATGAGACTAAAATGTAAAAAAAAAATGTATTTCACAAGTTTCTTCTTATTAGTTAATTAGACCAATAGCCCAAGTGTGAAAGTCTGGTATTGATTTGACTATTACCATTGCTATGGCAACAAAAATGGCCGCCAAAATAGGCTGAAAATGGAAAAGTGACCATTTTTCAGCAAATATGAGACATTTGACAGACAAATTAACATACAGCAAAAGCAAATCCAAAAAGATATTTTAACAGATGATTACAATGACCATGACACACAACATATTATTTAGCTGTGCTGATATTTAGTCACATGGGTATTGAGTGAGAGTGTGATCGATGGGCATAGTTGTCATACAGCTAAACATTTTGGTGTCAAAGCTTAAGAAAACCAAGACAAAGTTCCTACGTTGTACTGGTTACCTAAACTCCATAAAAACCTATAAAGCAAGATGTATTGCTAATTCTAGTTCTTGTACTACAACATAACTATCTAAATTGTTAACCTCATGTCTTACAGCTGTTAAAACATGTTATCAAGTACTGTGAAAAGGTATATGAGAGATCCGGTAAAAACCTATTTTGGTCTATTAAAAATCCAGGCGAAATTTTAGATAACCTTTAAGCTAGAGATTTCAATGCGACTGTTTTTACTTGTGATTTTTCTACTCATTACACTATTTTCCCTTTGCCTCGGTTACATTTGCCTTACGACGAGTATACGATGCCCGTACGATGTCCAAACAACCGTTTCCGTGCTGCCTCCGCAGGGAGACCTTGCGATCATCGTACGGATTTACTGGCATCGTGGCCTCTACGATTTTGTTTAACTCCACACAATGACTTTGAAAAAAACGTAAGCCCGTAGACGCATCGCAGTGACATCGTACGATCCCCATACGGGCACGGCACGGTGATCGTGAGGACAACGCAGGGTTTTAGATTGTCATTTTGGCCCAAAAATGATCGTAGACTCTTTCGATAGTCGTAGGGAGCCCGCAAGGTCGCCGCACGATGTCCTTGCAGGGCCCATAAAATCGTACGGACATCGGACGATCATCCTGCGGTAACCCCAAGGTGATTGCACAATGATCGTACGGGCGCCTTGCGACGTGTCAACAATTTCTAGACGGGTATTATAAAGCTGTTTGTTTCATTTCAATATTTGTCATCAGGCAATGTATCTAATACCACCACTCAGAGACCCAGTTCAGTTTGCTGGTGGTAGCAGTCTAATCACGGCCCATAGAGTATGCTTCCATGTGGGTCTCGTCGTGAGAACAAGTGACTAGTTCGAAAATTGAAATTTGAATGTATGAATGTTCTACAAAATGTATTTTACTGAAAAAGAATGGCAAATGTGCTGACCAGGCCTGGTGGAAGAAAGCGCATTCTGGTCAGTACCTTTGCTATTCGCATGCAAGGACGTCATTTTTGCTTATGACGAAAATTTTATGAGCTGCTAGCCTTCGAGTGCCTTTGGGTGATTAAACTGAACAAAACCATAATAAGCGTTTTAGTCTACGCTGAATCTACGAGACGATACAATTTAAGCACCTTTATATTTTCAATTAAAGTGATACTTTTCGAATTATAAAAGTGAAATGTAAAAAAAAAGGTTGATGTAATATTCTGTGACTTAAATTTTATGAAAACTGCAAAACTTAAAAAATGATATTACAATATACACAAACGTATCACGCTGTTCCATACCCTGGGACCAAGTTCAACTAAAAACACTAGCCTCTTCATAGCACGATTTTGTGATCACATGACTTTGAAACACAGTTCAAATGGAATCCAAAAATTGAACATGTATGGCCGTTTAAATACATGCACATAATTACACGACAATTGCACAGTCAGCGTACCGACTCCTTGCGACTTCCGCAAGGTCATCGTACTACCCCGGCATCCAATTTAGGTTACCTTGCACCCCCCAGGACAATTTTTCACGGGTGTCAAATTGTTCATTGGTACCCCCTGGATGGGAAACGAAGGTGTCCTAAAAAAATGGTTTGGGCTATGTGAAATTGCATGGTTTCTATGGCGACCCATAGCGAATTTGAGAAGGGGTGTCTGCCGACAAAATTACTCATATCTCAGCTGTTACCTATCCTAGACTACTAAACTTAATACCAAATTAAAGCTTCGACATAGGCCTATTATCTCCTTGTTGCTTATGCAAATTATCTAATTTGCATATTCATAAATATTTATGAAAACATTAAAAATGTGGTTCACGAATGGGGGTATACGTACAAGATCAATAATATCTCAGCTGATTTTAGTCGTAGATTACTAAAATTTGTACTAAAATAAAGCTAAGACATAGGCCTTTTATTCCATGGTCAAATATGCAACGTATCATAATTGCATAATTTGCAATTTATGAATATTAATACATACGCTAAAAAATAAGGGAAAATCAATACAAATATAAATAGGCTGATTTCATTCCAATATTGTCATTGTTGCATGTTTTAATATAATCAATGTTACAATTGGACAGGTCCAATCATCCAGTGGTCCTATATGAATATTATCTCATTTGAATATTCATAAAAATGCATGAAAACTTATAAAAAATGAGGGAAAATCACGTAAAAACTATAAGCCTAGGGGAGGGGTTAAGGTACGATCTATCCTGCACTCCTAGGGCCTTTTAAATTCATGCCAAATAGTTCAGTGGGACCCTCATAATGTGAAACGAAGTTCTTCTCAAAAGAAATTTGGCATGGGCTACGAGAAAATGCATGGTTTCCATGGCAACCTCTAAGATTCTCGAGATTGGGGGGTAGGCCTACAAATTCAATCATATCTAGAGTTCTACTTATCCTAGAACACTAAAATTGGTGTCAAATTAAAGCTTAGACACATGTCTATTTTCCTGTGGTCAGATTCGTAAATAATCTAATTTGCATATTTATAAAATATTAATGAAAACCTACAAAAATGAAGTAAAATCATAAAAAAACAACATAAATGAACATATTTCAGCACAAAAAACATCATCAAACCACTACATCCAGATATTTGGACGATATTTTAAACATTAATAATGTCAATTTTCATATATGAATTACTTTTTTTAAACTCTCGCCTAAGTTTGAATATGGATTTTGTCCAATGAAAGATGATTATGATGGCTGCCAAAATAGTCGCCTCTTGTGGTTAGTTAATTTGTACCAATGCACACTCTAATTTTGTTATTTATCACCAAATTATTCCAAATTTCAAGACAATGCACTTAGCTAGCCCAACTCTTATCCCTTCAAAAAATAGAATACCTTTTCCTGGTCACCCAATTACTCGTTTACTGCCTCTATGACGCCTTCATTGCCTCCATATTGTGTACCACGAAGATGGGATTTCAGTATTGGGAACAGATAAAAGTCAGAAGGAGTCATATCATGAGAATATGAGGGATTAGGTCGCAGTAGTCGTGGCAACTTGTGACGTGAGGGCAGGAGCGTTGTGCTGTAAGAGCAGAACACCGCGAGTCAGTTTCCCTCTCCTCTTTTTGCGATTTCCTGTCTTAGCCGCCTTAATTGGCCTGCATGATATGCAACGTTTATTGTGCGACCTTGCTCAAGATAATCAATCATGATCACCTTTGACTATCCCAAAAGATTGAGGCCATCTCCTTCCCTGCTGAATGAGCCATCTTAAATTTCTTAGGAGGTGTGAGCAAGGGTGTTTCTATTGTTTGCTCTGCATTTTTGACTCTGAGTTAAAAAAGTGAACCCATGCCTCATCTTGGGATACAACTCCTTCCATAAAATCGCCGGGATCATTTTCAAAGCGAGACAGGAGATACCTAGAAATATTGAGCCGAGTATTTTTTCTGATCATTGATCAACATTTACGGCACCCACCTTGCTGAAACCTTTGGCATACCTAAGATGTCAGTTAAAATTGATTTTACTGCTCCAAAACTTACTTAAAATAGATGTTCACTTCTCTAGCTATGCTTCGCAGCTCTAGCCTCCTATCACAAATAACCAGGGAGTGCACGACCTTGTCAAATTCATCAGTGGTGGCATCTTTGGGGCTGCAAGACCGTCCATCATCTTCAATGCTCTTTCCCCCCACTCTTTAACTCTGCTGCCCATTTTCACTGTGCTACAAGAAGCAGATTCCTTCCCAAGGGTTTTATTTTAATGAAGTCTTCATGAATTCCCTTGGAGGGCATTCCTTTCTTACAGATGTACTTGATAGCAGCTCTGATTTCAAGTTTCTCCATTTTGCAAAAGTATCGCACCATCCTCTCTTAAAAGTGCTCTATATAAGCAACCAAGCATTTCCACATGCTTTCACACTCCCAATGTCCTTCAAATAGATTAAATGACCGACTGACTAAGGTTTTAATTCAATGAATATTACAGAAGCATATTGGGGCGAGAACTTTTTTTATCACACCTTGTACATCTTATAAACTACACAATTGGACAAACGAGAATCAAAATGTCCTCATTTGGTGACTAAAATATGCAAGCTGTGCCAAATAGATCCCTGATTTGGGTCAAAAATTGTTAACTTTCCCAAATCAGGGACATGACTAAATTTTCTGGCAAACAAGAAAATCAATCAATTTCAGTGATCAACAACCTTTTTTCCAGATCATTTATAAAAATGAACGGTAAAACCTTAGATTTTTATATACTAAAGGGGTTAGATTAATGATTTGTGGCGGTGCTTCTTTTGTGGATCATTTACGCTAGTTCTGTCTTGTGTTTGCTATGATTTCATGCGTCTGTCTATTAATGCCTTGTGGTCACCTGCTGGGAAAGGGCTGACATCTTGGCTCTTGTTTGTGATGTCTTATTGTGAAGTTGTCACTTTCCCATGGGTATCCTGGGTCAAGTGTGGTGCTTGATTGAATTAATTTCTGACCGTTTCCCTCTTTCTTACTTTTATATGCTTGGATTAAATATCTTCTTGCCTACTGCATTTTTAAAAACATACCCCGAAATGGCCTGGGGTACAAATTTCCTTATATCCTTATATGGGAACAAATTGCGACAGGTAGAAAGGGATTTCCCCTTCCGCATAACGGGGCAGTTTACTAAACAATTTTATAACATGCGATAAGCATTTAGTCATCTCGTGCGAAGGCCCAACTCTTTTGCGAAATCTTAAAAGCCTTGTCATCTTAAATCACTAACCTGATGGTACTATTACCGGTCCAGCGGAACTGGTGTCACCATGCATCCTGTTAAATGAAATGGACATGACCTTCTGTAGAATTTTTTACCAATTACACAACAGCGAAACATGACCGGCCAATCTTACTGTAAAAAAGCAAACTCATTAGATATTGGCACTTGCCGCATTTCGCATTTACGAGCAGGGAAGGCATCCGCACAGTCTTGCCAGATCCGTAGCGCTTTTCACACACACACACACACACCATGCGCGGATCCAGAGGGGGGAACAGGGATTCCAGACCCTCCCCCCCCCCCCCTGAAAAATCACCAAAATATAGGGTTTCCTAGCAATACTCCATGGTCTGGATCCCTTAAAATTTACAAAGCTACCAAGCCAGCATTCAATGTTGGGCCATCATCGCCACGTTAGCGAAACGCCATTTAAATGGCGTTTCGCTGGCGGGTTGATAATTGCCTGCTTATAGTGGTATGTGGATCCTCTCTCTCCCCTTCATCAACTAAAAAAACTTTGTCAAAGTTGGACCCCCTCTGACAAAACTTTCTTAATCCGCGCATGCACACACACACACACACACACACACACACACACACACACACACACACACACCGAAGTAACACAAACACAGGTGAAACATTAGGTCTCTTGCCTAATCGGATAACTGTTCATACGTGTTTGAATAATGAGTTCACGTAAATGCGATAAGTACAAAAATGTACATGTGCCAACTCCTAATTCATGAATCGTTGTCTACGTCCGTATGCTTTGTATGCGAGTCACAAAGGCTCTGCTGAGACTTGTATTAGCGCAGGCTAGTCAGAGCCCTCGCTGTTCGCGTATGTGATCAGTTGAACCGGCGTTTATTATGTATCTAGTCTAAATTCCAAGACGTGTCTCTAATCAATGTATTTATTGGAAATGTCAACAAATCGTTCTAATTGTCCGCAACAGTGTAAATATCCAAGCAATATAAAAGTTTAAGAAGGAGGCCGTTGTGACATAAAACTGTTCAATGCATGCACCAGGCAGTCGAAGGAGGCTACTATGACATAAAATAGTTCACTGTCATTCTATTACAGGCACCAGGCAGTCGAGCTGCATTTATACAAGAAGCCTCACTGTTACATATAATATATAGTTCACTGTTGTTCTATTACATGTATCAGACAGTCGAAATGCATTTATACAAGGAGCCCCACTGTGACATAAAATAGTTCATATGTACATGACCTGCATTTATACAAGGAGCCCCACTATGACATAAAATAGTTCACTGTTGTTCTATTACTTGTACCAGACAGTCGAAATGCATTTATACAAGAAGCCTCACTGTTACATAAAATAGTTCACTGTCATTCTATTACCAGACAGTCGAAATGCATTTATACAAGGAGCCCCACTGTGACATAAAAAAGTTCACATGTACATGACCTGCATTTATACAAGGAGCCTCACTATGACATAAAATAGTTCACTGTTGTTCTATTGCATGTACCAGACAGTCGAAAAGCATTTATACAAGAAGCCTCACTGTTACATAAAATAGTTCACTGTCATTCTATTACCAGACAGTCGACCTGCATTTATACAAGGAGCCCCACTATGACATAAAATAGTTCACTGTCATTCTATTACATGCACCAGACAGTCGAACTGCATTTATACAAGGAACCCAACTGTAACATAGAATAGTTCAGTGTCATTCTATTACATGCACCAGACAATTGAAATGCATTTTTACAAGGAGTCCCACTGTGACATAAAATAGTTCAGTGTCATTCAATTACATGCATTTGGCGGTCGATTGCATTTATGCCCTTTGAATAGTACATGTATAGCAGAGCAAGGCGTCTGATCTGGCTCTGCACTATTTGCTGACTGAGTGTGTTTTAAATTTGAATGAAATTGAAATTATTACTCAACAACCCATTTTCCAAATGGATTCGTCTAATAGATTATGGCGGCATATTCCATTTGGCATACATGGGTTAATGTACTAATTGAGTTTAGTTGCTTACTTCAATTGGATGCTGGACAAAATATAATAAAAAAAAATGCATTTCAATTGACGAATATGGTTTTGACAATAACAAGCAGTGCAGACTCCTAATGATGTTTTCTCGATTTGTTGCAGCCCACCAGGGTGGATCCAGGATTTCAGGATAGGGGGTTCATATGTATAAATGGGTGTGGGTTCGCTTTGCTGATTTTATCTCGTTTTTTCATAATTATCCCATGAAAATGAAATAACTTGGTCTCATTGAGACCAAATTATTTATTTTCATAGGATATTTAAAAATGGTGGTGGAGTTGGGGCAGGGAGGTGGTTTGAGCGAGCCCCCTGAACCCCCTCTGGATCCACCACTGCTCAGGTTCATGCTTTGGCTGTTTCTTAGTTGTCATTGCTTCCTCTATAATTGCAAGGCGGTGGGTTAGGCCTGAGTCTCAATGACGACCCTACATGTAACCGTGCGCGGATCCAGAACGTTTTGACAGAGGGGGTGCAACTTTGACAACGGTTCTTTTATTCTAGGTGATGAGGGGAGAGATTATCCACATACCACTAAAAGCGGACCGTCATCGACCCGCTAACGAAACGGCGTTTCGCACATGGCGTTTCGCTGGCGTGCCGATGATGGCGCAGCATTGAATGCTGACGTAGCTAGCATCTTTGTAATTTTCCAGGGGATCCGGACCAGTATTGGGGGGGGGGGGGGGGGGTCCGGAACCCCTGTGCCCCCCCCCCCCTCCACTGGATCCGCCAGTGACCTCGACAAGAAAACCCTGTCTTCAGGGTTAGCGACCAAGTATCAACATAGCCGTTCTGAAATAGGTTCCGTACGAAAGCGGGTTCTACATGTAATATATTTTAACACCATCGAGCCACAGGTATGCAAAACGGTGACTAGGCTTTAGGTGTGGTACTTGATTGTATCGATTCCTGATCTTTGCACCCTTACTTACTTTTACAAAAAAAAATCTTAGCAAGCCTAATCACCGTTTTTGATCATGTTAAAATGTATAAGTACGCAAAATTTGATTAAAACAGACCATGCTGTTTAAGAGTTATGAGCAGTTTCACACACTGAAAAGACCTCGACCGGCCAAAATGATGCCCGGCATTCCCTCGCCACCGTTTTTGCATACCAATGCCTGGACAAAATTAAATAAGAATGCAAAATTTGTAAGGTTTAAGAGTTATGAGGATTTTCACTAACTGGCTGGACAATCGCTCAGCAAACCCATGTCTTATCAAAAAAATGTGGGTTGGCATGCAAGCAGCTAGAGAATGTTGACATGCGTATGTATGTAAAATGTGATAAAAATATACCTTGTGGTTCAAGAGCTATGAACAATTTCAATGGACTCACATAGTGATTATAGTGCAGAATCAAGGGTCGTTCAGTACAATTCCCACATGCGCGGATCCAGAAACTGTCTGTCAGAGGGGGTCAAATTTGATGATGCCATTTAAATGTCAAGCCTAATCAGGATCCAAACTGTTAGCGGACTTTCGGGAGGTGACATTCATAAGCTTACGCTTAAACCCCCATTCCACTGGACGGCGATTCCTCTACGCTCATTGCGATCTAGCATTTTCTCTAAAATTATTCCAAATTGCCGCGGAAGCGTAGACAGCCACACGATTTGGGGACTTAACGATTCCGGTACGCTTCCACTACGCTTCTACTACGCTCCCGCTACGCTGCTGCTACGAATCCAATACGACAATGAAGATCTGACTACGCTTAGTCTACGCTGATGGCGATGTAGCTGCGACCTTGCTACGACCTTTGGGATGGAGCTACACTTTCGTTGCGCTTTTGTATCCTTTCTACATAGAATCTGAAATTCCGATACGCTTTTACTACGACCTGGGCGCTTCTACTGCGCTCTTGCCGTTTCTACTACGGTTCGTGTCATTTTGACCAAAATTTCGAATCGTAGCGGAATCGCCGTCCAGTGGAATGGGGGGGGGTTACTGTCAAATCCCTTTCATTCAATTGTTCTGTTAAATTAGTTGTGCTTTGCTTATTGTATAAGACAGAATGAACAAAACATGTTTAAACCAAACTGTTTGCAAGGATTATCATGTCTGTTGTCTGTTGGTCTTGTTGTTGTCGGTTCAATGTAGGGCTGGTGTCCTTGCCAGCATCTAGAAATCAGCCTCTCATCAATGCCTTTACACAAACTGTTAGACCAATTTACGAACTGACGAAGTTGAATTAAATTCTAAACAACAAGGTATACCGTAAGAAAGCTGTGTGCAATGAAGAGGACTTATTTTTTTCAAGCTAAGGAGCATGATGTTTGACGTTTGTTCTTTTTTGATTTTTAAATATTTTAATGGGTTGAAATACGATAATCGAAAAATAATTCAAATGTGTTATAAATTATGCCTTTTAATGGAGAAGACTTTTGTGTTGCTGTTGGTACTGCTGATAAGTGAAATCATTAAGCGCCAAGAAAAGAATGCATCTGAAAATGTCGTCTGCTGAAGTCGTCTGCTGCAAATAATTGCCAAACATTACTGAAAAAATTACGTATAGAAGCAAACAGCGTGGACCCAGAACACACTGCTCCTATAGAAGCAGTCTGATCTGGGTCCACACTGTTTGCCATAGAGGCTTCTTACATATTTCAGCAGACGAGAAAAGCAGACGATTTTGTTGCGATTGGCGCGTTGCATTTGAAAATGTCGTCTGATGAAGTCGTCTGCTGCAAAAATCGCCTTACATTACTGACGAATTAAGTATAGAAGCGAACAGCGTGGACCCAGAACAGACTACTCCTATATGAGCAGTCTGATCTGGGTCCACACTGTTTGCCATACAGGCTTCTTAAATATTTCAGCAGACGAGAAAAGCAGACGACTTTGTCGCGATTGGCGCATTAAGGGTTAAGACTGTTGTTTTGAGTATGCACAGCATATGTTTTGGTCGCGAAAATAGAAAATTAACTTTTATTTACGCCCATTTATCTAGGGGCCTGTCACACATTAATGACAATAAATACATGTATACATCAAGCGATTAAACATTTCTACAGCTAACCATAAGAAAAATGTTGAAAATGCTATTTATTTGATTTGCTTGTGATTACACTGAACTAGACTAAACCCTAGTGTCCTTTTTGTGGGACATCGGTAAATAGTGCAAAACCAGATCCGCGGCGTCTGATCAGGTTCTCCACTGTTTGCTTACAGTTTATTTTAAATTTGATGAAAAATTAACGATTCCACCCAACAACCCTAAAATTGGACTGAACTGGACTCGTCCAATTGATAAGGATGTGAAATACATTCAGGATAAATAGGTTAATTATTAGACTTAATAATGAACAATGTCATGCTGAAGCTGGCGGACTAGTGGAAAAGCGGGCAGCCAGGTGAAGACTTTTGAAAAGGCCCGTACCAATGCGGTACTTTGGTACTACCATCTGCTGTATAGCAGCACGGTAAGGCCTTAATTTGTTTACAATGTTATCTGCGCTTTTGATTTAAGCTAAAAGAAATGAAGAAATTCGTCAACACAAAAAAAATGTTTATATTTCGCACCATTTCAGACCATCATGGAGATCTACATACAATAACCGGTTAAACGACTTTTTTTGCCCCATTTTTTTTTTTTACTTTTTACTAGTAGTCAAAATTCGTTAAATTACATATTAAATGGCACTGGTATTCTTAATGATAGACATAATTGAAAACAAATAAATCATGAGATACCTAAACAAATACTTTGCCATGTAAAAGATGATCTGTAAAAACCAGTACCCCATTGAAATTTTTGCGCTCGAAGAGCTAAATGAGCTTAAACAACAAACAATCATTGCCATTCAATGACCTTAGTCCCCTTAGTGACCAGAACATTTCCTAATAAGTTAAGAATCTCTTTATGAACTTAACCTTTGTGGCGTTTCCTAAAACTAAAAGGCTGAAAACAACCATCCAAAATCATAAATGTTCCAAATTTTGGAAAATATCAGCACGTACGTAAATTTCACATTTGCCAAAAGTGACGTATTGGTACCAATTCTTCACATGGTGTGAAATTTACGAAGTGTGAAAATTGTTGTTCAACAGAGCTCATTTACGACAATGTGCTACAAGTGTATCAGGCGAGCTATGCTGCCCTGCAACGACTCTTGTATAATAATTCCTTAGAAAAACCTAAAATGTCATTAAGCTATCAACAGATTTAGATCGTGTGAACTGCATCTTTATCCAGCTATAAAGGCGTAATTGCATTTCTTGCACAAAGTAGAATTGATTTTGCCAAATTTAATGTTGCCTTTCCTTACTGGTTTAAATGCGTTCTTTATTAACTTCTCAACATTAACTTTTTCATAAACTTCTTTCAGAAAAAAACAGACGGATGTCTAACATGTTTGGATCCAGACCAGGCCCGACGTTTTGTCGGGCCTTGTCTGGGTCCAAACTGTTTGCAAAGTTTATCAGTAGACAACAATAAATGGACTAAATAAAATAATATTTTGTTTAATTACTGTTTCCCTCTGCAATAGTAATACTGTCTTATTAATGATGATGTTGGTAACTTTTTTCAAATTTTATTGTCATGCATAATCACACTTGCTCGTTATAGGTTCGTAAACACTCGCGCATTTCAAATTACTTAATTACCTTCTACGAGGGCTGTTCAAATATGAATGCAAGTAGCTTCATAACTTTCGTCACATATATGTAACGACAAAATGGTATACAATTCTATAAAGGATTATATGTCACCATTAAACTGGCAACAGACCTAAAGCAAAATACAGTATACTTATCGAGTTATCGCCCTTTGAGTGAGAGTCACTTTAGTATACTAACAAACTCAATGCTTCGAACATACAAGTGATATAGACGAGCGTATAATTCTTCGATAAATCGGTGAAATTTCTTGAAATTTTTAAGGAAGTATCCCCATATACTTATATAATGATTCTGTGAAAATTGTGAAAATCTGACGCGTTTTTGTTAAATTACTTCGAATCGATTTCACTAAGTCTCCTTATTTTTGCAAATAAATGGTAAACAAAACACCACCTTTCAGTTTTCAGTCAAACTTTTCTCTAACAAAATGCACGAAGCAACAGTTAAACTAGTTTTATCTCAAAGACAATATGTTGATCGCTCATACTGAGTTGTTGCTATAAATCATCGAAGGATAGCGGGTGACTTATAAACGCTGTAAAACATTTTTATTAAGCCAAAACTGCCTTAAGTGAAGGGGTTATAGAACTTATACTTAATTTTTATGACATAACATTGCGGTTTTAATCTAAATTTGAACGTTACCTTTTAGTCTTACCAAACTAGGCATTATTTACAATAAAATTACTCCCCTGGTCTTGAAGACCGGACAGATTGAACATATTTTAATTAATGTCAGCACGTCATTAGGAAGCAGAAAATGCTTGAAAAATGATATAAAGTGTGATAACTCTGTAAATAGAGGACGGAGCGTTTTGAAAACTTCCTTATGACATATTAAGCATGTTTTAAGCAAAACGCAAAGAAAAAGACACAGCGATGTTCATTATTGCATCACCAGTAGATAACTAAAAATGACGTTTATCATAAAATTAATGACGTCACTAACGTGCCTGTTTACTCCAGATTGAAACAGGATTATATAAACTTTTTCCTGCAAGCAACTTTGTCAATGTACCTTAAACTTGCATCTAAAATTTGGTGCCATTTTGTCTCAAACTTACAAAGATATGACACTATATCCGCACATGTACCAAAACGTGCATGACAATTTGCTTCAGAAAAACGTCAGTATACAGGAATGGCCTTTATATAAGCGTCTGTAACTCGAGAAATATAGTGAGTTTTGCTTTATGTTTGGTGCCATTTTAAAGGCGACAAATAGTTCTTTCCAGAAAATTATGACACTTTGTCGTAGCACATATGTGAAGAATGTTATGAAGCTACTTGCATTCATATTTGAACAGCCCTCGTAGTTTTGCAAAGAGAAAGCCGGTTGCTTTACTTTTATTGTCTTCCTGATGTTTTGTGACTGTTAGTTTTCTGTGGCTCTTCCTCGTTGTATCGTGGGTTGGTCTGCAGCGTTTGAGTGTGCTATATAATGATCATACTCACTATTTAGTTTGTCAAAATAAGCTACCCTAGTATTTTTTATTAACACATTTACTAGTGCTCCCATAATTTTGGCATTATTTATTGTGCAAACTAGGGAATACTTTGTACAGAGATCCCCCTTAATGTCAGCTTCGGTTGCTACATGTAGTATAAGGCTATTGGGTCAATGTGAAGGGTCCGATCTACCTTAGACATACGTAAAAGCTGAAATGAGGTGTGGTTTTGTTTGAAAGTAATTGTATTATCTTAAGCCATAGACACAAAACATTTGATTAAACGCATTACTACATCCGAAAAATGTCTGTTCATAGGTTGTCATTAGTATAGAGGCAAACGGTGTGGACCAGGATCAAACTGCTCCTATAGGAGCAGTCTGGTCTGGATCTACACTATTTGTCGAATAGGTTTTAGATATTTCAGCACACGACAAAAGCATAAGACTTTTTGTGATATGCGCTTAGGGGTTAGTTAATAAATGTGAGTCGAGTGTATATACATGTACGGTCAGGATTTTCATTTAATGCACGCACGTTTGCGCGGTTTAACAACTTATTAACTCTTTACCAAATAGACATAACCTGATATCCCTTCTTGAGGAGATGAAATAGCCGAACCAAGCCCAGATATGAATATTAAAGTTACCGCCTTTACAGTGACACAGAAGCTCAATGATACGAGTTTACAGAACAGAAAAGCACAGGATTAATTTGTTGCACTTTTGTTGTTGTTGCTGCTGTGTGTTTTTTTATTGTTTTTACACGGATCATGTGACGCCTAGAGTCTCACTCTTAGTTCCACTTGCTTACACGCTTTTCTACCTTTAAGTTTTTAGTCTTTTAAATCTTTTTTCATGCTTAACTCAGCTGATAACGAAATTTATCCTGCTCATAATTGTTTAAATGCCAACAATAGTAGGCATTTTAACATTTATTAGCATGATAAATACAACATCTGAGAGAACTTTTTATTTGTCGGTATTTTAGTTTTCTGAGCAGTTAAAATTTCGTGCTTAGTTGAGTTGAGCTTGGAAAAAGTTTTATAACCTGAGGGCCTGGACACTCGAGCTCGGTCCATTTATGAACTAATGGATTCGTCATTCTGTTTTGATACAATATACTTGGGATTGTACGATGTATCGTATATCGTGGGTTCACCGCTTATAATTTTAAATCATAAAATTGCATTTTTTTTCTTTGACGATCATTTTGTTTCCTTTACAAACGGTGTAGACACTGATGAAATGCCGCATTATGCGGCATTTCATCTGGGTATTCACTGTTTGCCAAAGTACGAATGCAGGAGTCACTATTATACAAAAGAGTTTTACATTATAACCATCTCCCAACTTTTGAAACAAGAAATCGCTAGACGACACATTACCGAGCTACCAGCTTAGACAGTAACTAAATTCAATCTAAAAGTGAAGCAAAAATAAGAGCATGACTCTTAAACAAATCTCATGAACAGTAATCAAATTATGTGGGTGAATATTGAATTTAGTCAACAATCATTTGATGTAGTGAATGGCATCTCAATAGAGTTTCTGGGCTCTGAACTTATGGATATTAGAAGCATTATAGCAGCCTATAATGGTAATGTTGCACTAGCGTAACCTACATTCTGTTGCGATAGAATAAGGACTAAAATTAAATTAAAGATAAATTAGGAGTCTCTTAAGCATAAAAGACAATACAAAGTAAAATTCTGCAGATAAAATTACCCAATAATCTGAACTAAACTCGTCAAAATAAGTTAAGCCCCATGTCACTTTTTTACATAGCCATAATGTTAAATTCCCAAAGTTTATTTGTTTATTTCAAAAATATCGATGGTAGTTGAAAATTCTTATTCCACCGAAGTTAGACAACAATGTCTTAGGTGTAGTTACACAAAGATTGAATTGAAAATACCGATTTTCTTTGGGTGTGTGCTAAATTTTCCAAGAGTATCCAATTTTTGGCCAATTTTACTATAGGAATGATAGGGAACGAAATGGGACATTTACTGGAATGTGTGGAGCTCTATGGAAAACTTATCAATAAATCTGAAATCTAGCGTATGTTGAGAGGAAACATTGCTGCTACTTCGCTGAAAATGTTATTGAAAAATCTTTATTCAGTCAAATGTTATGATAAATTAAACATGAATGTATAAACATTAAGTCTATGGGAAAATTTCTGGTTGGGCTTAATTTATTTTGACCAGTTTATATGTTCGTTGACAATAGAAACGACGTATGCTAGAAACGGGGGAAGGGGCTAGCTTTCTTGCTTGTAAAGGTGTCTTGTTCGTTTACCATGTTAATGTGTGCATGTACATGTGTGCAGATCAGAGTGTGCATTCATCAATAACTGTCTTATTTCTCAACCAAATCATATGCCGTGGGTACTAAAAACGCCTCCGGCGACAGGACATAAAATACCTGTGTTTTTTACAAAAATATACAGCTTACAACAAATTTACATATCAGCCAACCCATACACGCATTCTTTTGAATGGTATTAATCCAATTCAGCATTGACGTAGCTCCATTTACGCAGTTACGCATGTGCGTATTAAAAGTAGTAACATTCAAGGGAGGTCACCTAATGTGGTAAAAGGGATAAGAAAGAGTCCGCACCCTCTGGGAGTGCAACCCACTGCTAATATGGAAACCAGTAGGCATATTGTAAAACGTGGAGTGTGGTAAAGACATGGAGTGGAGTGCTATTTTTGGAATGGTGGCTTTTGGTTGTTCTGCCTCTCTCAGATCACTGCCCAGTTACATAAAGGTCAACTTCTGACCTCTTAGAAAGGACTATGACTGTCACTTATAAAAATATTATAGTAATGAAATAAAGGAATAAACACGCCAAAGACAACTCCTAAAACCACTTTACTCCACGGCTCCACATCAATCCATGTTTCAGCATAAGCCTGCTATTAGACTGGCTCCAGTCCTTAAATCAATTTTTCATCAATTTGTCATACCATATACTTGTAGCCAGTCTAACTCTGATGGCTCTGAGCCATCAGAGTTAGTCTGGCTAAAAGTATATGATATGACAAATTGATGAAAAATTATTTTAAGGACTGGAGCCAGTCTAGCCTGCTATCGATAAGTATGAATCAAAGAGATTGTTTTCAAAGCTTGTTTTTGGTGACACACAACAAATTGCGAGAGATATAAAACTGTATGTTTAAGGATGAAGACCAACATGCAGGACCCACAAACAGAAGAAATCTACAACATAAGTGCTCTGCTGTAATACTAACCGCTGGTATAGTCTGATTATGTAATTGCATGCATCAAAAGTCAGACAAGTCCATATAGATTAGGAAAATTAGGGAGAGAGGGCAGTTTTAACGTTACTGTGTATTAAAGATGTTCCAAACTCTTCAGTAAATATGTCCTAAAACCGAAACTAAATTGTCATTTGAAAATGTTAGATAATTCAATGGCAATGCTACATGTTATCACGTTCACTTCTCCGAATACAAACTCTTCTGCTTTAATAGCCTTCTATAAATGATAAACTTCTACGAACCGCCCCTTACATGTTATACTTTTCTTGTGTTACAATACAAATACAATGCTTAAAATTGCCTTATCGATGATGTCCTTTATCCTGTTTATAAAGATAGATTTGTCCTTTTATGACAAAAGTACAACGGGGCCCCAGACGCGTGTGATCGTTCTAATGTGCTGTTACCTGGTTACACTCGCATGAACTGTACAAAATATGAAACCTGGGCAAAATTGCATATATTTCATGTTTTGTAAATTACACATTGCTATATAGCTTTAAGGCAGTAAACTAGTGTATAATTTAATATTCAAGACGCTAGTTCATGTAGTTAGTATCTGCAGCTGATCAGACGAGTTTAAGTGCAACCGAGGGGAGCATCCATCAGAGGGTGATCTCTCGTGATAAGAGCTCAGAAACCTACGGTATTTGAGCCGTGACATGTTATTTCAAACAATGTGGTATTTTGACAAGTGTTGACTCAGACGAGTCTCTGCAGCCTCCAGTTAAGTTAAGAAACTCCAAATGCTGTTCTGTCAGTAGCTTAACAGTCATAGCATATCCAAGCGACTAGCAAAGGCTCTGATCAGACTGCGCGTATGCGCAGGCTGGTCTGAGCCATTGCTGGTCGCACATACCACATTGTTGGAAATCTTGTGTCGCGGCTCATTTATGCATTGTCGTCCCAAAACTGTATTCTGCTGCATGCGAATATCTTATACAAATACCTGCCTGCGCACCTACACGTTCTGACCAGCTTCTTTGTTACTGGTTCTATGGGAAGTGTAACACCTAAAATTATATGTATGAAAATGTTCATGTTCTAGCTTTTGTCTGTAGTGTAGCAGGTTGGTTTTTGAGCATTATATATAGCCACGAATTTAATGACAAGTTGTCATTGTAACACTTGCTACAACCATTGAAGTTTTAACATTCTGGTTAGTCTTATAGAAAAGTAGGTACATGTACATGTAGGTTTAAGGGTTGCCTGTTGCAAAACCTGAAGGCAGATGCCAAGTGAACCCCAACTATTTACCGATCGCAAGGACTTAACATGCAAAGCAAACTTGTGGCTCTTGTATTTGCTATAGTTGATACATGTTCTTGTCTGATTCAAAGATATCATCGTCGGTTCTATATCAAATTACTTCTATAATCCGGTTATCTGTTCGTGCCGTCAAAATAAATACTGATAGCGGTCTGATTTCTCTTTTTACTGAAAATGACATGAAGAGTCTATTGAAGTCACAACAAAAGAAGAACTTAGAGACTTACAGCTGATAATACAGACATGCGAATGCATGTGATTCGGACTGATTGACTCTTAAAGTGTTGATTTTTGATATGGAGTTTTCCATTTGATGGTCTTGGCTTAATCCGTGGTTCCGAAATTTTGCGATGGTTTTATTTTCGCAAAACCTCGTATATGAGTGAAGCACTTGGTGAAAAAGTGGTTTCAGAGCATTTCAAAGGGCTAAATGAGCTCTCAAGACACACAAGTAAACACTGTTGGCTGCATTGTTTATTCCAAAAGCCAAATTAAATGCAATAAGACCCTATACTTGCGCCGAGTTGCACGCACTTGCATATTTGCCGTACACGTAGGTAAAGAGTTTATTCTGCTCAGACGTTCAGGCTCTTACGAAGTTTACGCCCAAAAGCGCATGCTATTGCTACCTCGTATTCATTTCCGGTGCTACAAAACTGCGAAGATTTATCGATCAAACACAATATAGATCTTGTAAGTGCTGAATATTCCAGACCCAAACAGTACTTGGCTTGAAAAGGTGAAGAGAATATTTGAAATAGTGAAACATAATGCGTATGTACTTTTCACAACTTAATGCTTGTTTATTCATAGACATATCATACATGTACCTGACCTTGGCCTTCGAGGTCGCTAAAGATAAACAGTGACGTAGATGTCGTCAAAATTTGAATATACATATATGCGAATTACTCATCCGATGAAATGACAGATTTTTATATTAAACAATCGAATATTTACATTAATAGGTTCTAAGTTGATATAAGTGAGTGCTGTTATCGCATCAAAAAAGTGGGAGCGTTTGCTTATTCATTGTTACATACGCGTTAGACCATTTAGATTCGTTATATATATATATCCTAAGCAGATAAGACATTGCATTTAAGCTTTGTTCAATACTACAGGCACTTGGGCGAATTATTAGCGCATGTACGTGTCTTTGCGCATGTACAATTTAATTCAATTTAAAAGAAATTGCATGTTAATGCTTTAAGCCATTTGCACTGATAAACAATCAAATAATTTCCACTTGCACGGAAAAAACAAATGAAAACAAAATTGATTGCAAACACATTTTGAAACCTTTCCCAGCTGAGTTTCCCAGCAACTAGCATGCAGCAATAAATGCAAATAAATGTACCCTAAATGATCTTAGCAAGGTTAAAATGTTGAAAAGGATAGTAGTAACCAGGCTCGAGGTAGTAAAACTTTTTCATGCTCAACTCAGCTGAGCTGGAAATTTTAACTGCTCATAAAGACTAAATTACCAACACATGAAGAAGTTTCTTGCTTTAAGTCTCTCAGATGTTGTATTCATCATGCTAATAAATGTTAAAATGTCAACAATTGTTGGCATTTTAACATTTATGAGCAGGATAAATTTCGTCCTCAGCTGAATTTAGCATGGAAAAAGTTTTATGACCTCGGGACAAGGCTTTTTACATTGGATTACTTCTATTTACACCAGGGGTACGTTGTCCATGTAAAGTTGTTAATACTATACCGGAGAATAACAACAACAATAACGGGTAGAATAGTTTAACAATTACTACGGGGGAAATGTTGGCCTCAAGCTGTTTTATTAGGAACGTAAATGTAAGTTCACATCTCAGCTCAGCTGCCACCAATTTTGGTGTTGATTTACAATTGTTTTACATGCATATGTGTCTGAACAAATTCATATATTGTAAGGCCAGTTGAAAGGGTGTGGTGTGGCGAAGTTGAAAAGCTTCCCAGCAGGACCCTAATGATGTATTCTTCAACCAGGAATAAGGCAACCGACAATCTGGGAACCTTGCAAGATCTCCATTGTCTTGTTGTTGAACTACAGTAAAACCTGTCTAAAGAAGCTACTCAAAAATAGACAGAATAAACGTCTTAATGACAAATGATAGCTTAATGAATATCGAAAGTGTTGCAGAATGCTACAATACTTTAACCTGTATCAAAGGATAATTGGTCTTGAAAACCGCTTTTGTCATCTTTTCGAGTAGCCGTGTAACACAGGTTTGATTTATCGTGTAAACTGTAAATTGGCGCTGGTTCTATCTTCTGTCTCGTTCCTCTAGTTGGTAAGAACTGGCCGTTACTTATTTGGCTCCATTCCTACACTGTAACAATAAGTGAAACTTAACACCAAATGTGGTGGCACCTCAACTGCCACTGACTTTGGCTTAACATTTTAATTGCTTTTTCAGCTACAGTAGAACCTGTGTAAAACGGTCACTCTAAATGACAAAAATGGTTTTCAAGACCAATTATCGCTTACTGCAGATCAAAAGTATTGCAGATTGCTCCAAAAGAAGCATTCTGAAATACGTTCGACCTTCATTAAGCTCCATTTGCCATTAAGGCCTTTGCTATGTCTATTTTGAGTGGCTATTTTACATTTTTTTGTTTTACTGTATGTTCTGTTCAATTGCAATGATAAGGACTAACATGTAGAAATGCTTAAGATTTATAACTGGTGAAACGTTGACCTCATATTGTTTTAGGAGGAACTGAAGTCATTTTGATGTCTACACCAAAAGGGGTGGCAGCTCAGCACACAGTATAAATGACATAAAACACGAACAAGCATATCCATTCAGCTGCACGTTAAACCTGTGTAATTTTCATTTGTGCGTCCAATTAAATGGCAATAATGTAGCTGCTAGCTGTTTACTGAGGTGTAAAGTTAATTACATCATGTCAATACGATGTCTTAAAATCGCAAGCATTTTGCATTAAACCATTAATAAACAATGAGTTTTCTGTTCATTGTAAAGACCTGAATTGGAACTAAATTGCAGATGGCTTTGCAGCGTTTGAGCCAATTATGCGCATTAGATCGTCAATTCTGTAGTTTTCATATGCATTGTTTGTTAAGTTTGGTAAAAAGTGTTGAATGTCTGAGCTGGAGTATTACAGTTGACGACCATACTAATAAATGGTGTCAACGTACGATTATGGTATTTCCTGGGGCTGCGCGCCCCTGAAGAGACCCGGTGTCTGAAAAAAATGATATCTCTATCGACACATCACTTTTTAATCGGATGAAAACGAAGACAGACCAGAGACTTTAGAGGACAACATCGACGATAACTCTGCATTATGGTTTCATTTTCAAGAAAAAAAAACGTTTGTTGGATGCCTCAACGCTTGCAACGTCAGTGGAATGTATTTCATGCTTTCTTATTGTTATTTCGCGCCCAAGCAGTGGCATGGAGACTGTTATCTCGATGTATTCAACAGGTACATCTAGTATTTCATTAAGCCAAATCTGCCATCAGTAAAACTTTATCGATAACTATGCATCTCAGATCAAGCAGATGTGGCTTAAGGGATAAACGGCTGCATACCATACCACACCATACATACATATAAATACAATGTACTATGAAATGCGATATTATTGTAGGGACAATATATTCAAAATCAACACTGGAAGACATGAAATCGTACCAACATGACTGAAGAATTGTGGACTGCGACGTAAAGCTTACAAACTAACAGACAAATAAGCGGGAATGTATTTCGTTTTCATCAATTGGTAAATAAAATCTACAAAAGGGAAATGTTTCCATAATTCCAACTAATTTTGATACTTTACACTGGTTTAATGAGTTTTTTCTTTAGTTGAGGAAAAAAAACTCCCTTTACATACATATATTTGGCAAACATAAAAATATGGTTTCAAATACAGTTGTCTGTCACTCTTGGAAAGGTCACTCGAAAAAAAAAGTAAACTCATCACCAATTTGTTTACAGTGCAAACATTACATTTTTGCCCGTTTAATGCTTTATCATCCCACCGTCCAGTCTCAATTGGGAGCTGACGACTGCCTGCCCTATTTTTGATTATTTTAGAATAATACAAAATTGAGACATTGATCAAATATTTTTCTGAAAATTGAGATTTTCTTTGGAAAATGGATATTGCTTTTCTTTCGGGGAAACGTTAGCCCTCACATTCCAGTATTGAGCATAAAGATCTGACAGTGTTTGTGAAATACCCATTTTAACAGCTTTTGGGTTGCTGACTGAGTCAGTTCTTAACAATTCTAGACGGCCAAAACAATAAAGCATTCCATCATTACATCGAATCTATTTATAAGCATATACACCTTTTTATTGTTCTTTAAGAATTACTGTGTACAATTGTTTTGATAATTTGGATTCTTTTCCATTAACAATCATAGTAACATATTATTCGTGACTTGATATTAATGTGTATTGGGTGTCGTGTAACATAATATTTGGGTACTTTTTTTCATATCAACAATCTGTCCGAGAAAACCATTATGCAAATTTTCAATACTTTACCTATTTTTAAAGCCCCATATCTCATAATCATATAATGCTATAGGTAAGGTAACATGATCAAAAATACAACTACAGATCTTGAAATTGGAAAATAACGATTTCGAATTCGCCTAAATAGTACATGCATTGCTGCCCTACCTTGCTTAACATTATGATACCTTCTTTGGTGGGAGTGCCTATTTCTTCTAGAAAAATCACCAATATTTAAAATCAGTATAGATGTCAATTTTATGACCACCTAAATTAAGATTAGAATGTTGGTTTTTGGTTTACCAATGATTATAATTTTAATTTAATCAAAGTTAATAGTGAAGTGCCATAATTTTAAGTCTTCAAAGAACATATCTAAATTATTTTGAAAACATTTCATCTGTTTCAAAAACAATTTATCATCAGCATAAAGCAATCTTATATCGTCGTATTAGAAATCAAAGTAAGCACAATTGCAATTTGTGTCGCATAGGACAGTTTCGTAGTCATTTAAAAATAAGGTAAATATTACAGGTAATAATTTTTCACCTTGTCTTACGCCTCTAAAACTTAAGAAATATGGAGACTGTTTAACACATGAATGTATTACCTTGTACACATAAAAATAATCCGAAAACATTTACCGTTGATACAACAGGCTAACAGTTTCTTTCATAACCCACATCGTCATCATATATAATCAAAAGCTAAAGTTAATTAATGAACAGAATGATTTCTTTTCTGACGTTTTGCAATAATTATATCTGGTAGATGATAGTCAGATTAAACTTAGACTTTTGACTCAACTCAGTACATGTAGGTGCACATACATTCTAAATTTATACCATTTACGCATATTCTTTTAAATTTTAGCCATTCATTGAATTCAGTTTGGCCAAGCTATCAATAAGTCTTTTTAAGACAATTTCAACAAAATCATTCAGGTCATACCGTATGCCCTTGTTGGTCAGAGTCCAGACGCATATTAGTTTTACTTGCTACCTCACCAATATCAATCTTCGTACAAATCTGAGTAGCTGTTGATGAAACCTGACCCCGAGGCTATAAAACTTTTTTATGCTCAACTAAACGAGGCTATAAAACTTTTTTATGCTCAACTAAACGAGGCTATAAAACTTTTTCATGACCAACTAAACTGAGCAACACATGCATCTTACTAATAAATGTTTAAAAGCCAACATATTTTGACATTTTAACATTAATTAGCAGGATAAATACAACATATGAGAGTTTTAAGCAAAACATGTATTTAGTTTTCAGCATTTTAGTTTTTATGAGCTGTTAAAATTTCATGCTTAGTTGAGTTGAGCATAAAAACAGCTTGCCAGTGGTGGTGGTGGTTGCAATCCCCGAATACAGTTTTCTCTTGGCACGAATCAAATATCAAGAATAGATAATTATATACTTCTAAAATATAGCTATCTTCAATTATGTGATGAAAAAATGCTGTATATAGAATGTCTAAAGGTAACATGCTCATTATAAAATGCTAATTGGTAATTCCATGTTCTTTTGAGCCGGTGCTAAGTGCTGGTACTTGCTTCATTAATAGATGACATTTCTCAGGCTGGAAATCATCAGATGATAAATGTATTTGCAGAACTCTTACATAGGTCCAGATAGGCAAACAAGCAGCATACAATTGTGAATATATCCTTACCCATCAGTTTTAACATGCGTTTTGGTGCTAAAAAGAACTGTCCCATGGAGACGGTTCTTTTGTGTACCCACAAGAAATGTTTTGCTTCAGAAATAAGAAAAAATCTGGAGGCCTGCTCTTAGATTCATTTAAGTAAATTTTGAAACCATTCAATACATGTATCCAGCAATTCAACATTATGCTGAATTTTGTTGAAACATTTGCATTTTAAGTATTCTGCGTGTTTTTTTGCACTTTTTCCTTTTTTTAAAAAAAAAGAATAAAAGATATTTTAGCCCAGAAGTCAATCTGTTGGCGGTGCCATTTATCAGTGCATCGCGTGCCATTTATCAGTGCATCGAGTGCCATTTATCAGTGCATCGAGTGCCATTTATCAGTGCATCGAGTGCCATTTATCAGTGTATCGGGTGCAATTTATCAGTGCATCGAGTGCCATTTATCAGTGTATCGGGTGCCATTTATCAGTGTATCGGGTGCCATTTATCAGTGTATCTGGTGCCGTTTATCAGTGCATCGAGTGCCATTTATCAGTGCATCGAGTGCCATTTATCAGTGTATCGGGTGCCATTTATCAGTGTATCGGGTGCCATTTATCAGTGCATCGAGTGCCATTTATCAGTGTATCGGGTGCCATTTATCAGTGTATCGGGTGCCATTTATCAGTGCATCGGGTGCCATTTATCTGTGTATCGGGTGCCATTTATCAGTGCATCGAGTGCCATTTATCAGTGCATCGAGTGCCATTTATCAGTGTATCGGGTGCCATTTATCAGTGTATCGAGTGCGATTTATCAGTGCATCGAGTGCCATTTATCAGTGCATCGAGTGCCATTTATCAGTGCATCGAGTCGAGTGCCATTTATCAGTGCATCGAGTCGAGTGCCATTTATCAGTGCATCGAGTGCCATTTATCAGTGCATCGAGTGCCATTTATCAGTGCATCGAGTGTAATTTATCAGTACATCGAACATACATCAAAGGAAGAATTTTATCTGATTTTTTGTGATAGAGTAAAAATATGTTTTTCGTAACGGCAATAATTATGATAAAACATGGAGTATTAGAGCCCAATGACAGAGCTTTCTGCAGGACCCTCGTTTGCTGTACAATGCTTCGTATGTTCTTATTCGAAGCGTTTCAAAGTCAATTTTCGCGACTTATTAGACCAAGTGATACATTTTCCGCTGTGTGTTTGTTGAACTTCGTAACTTATACAGAGATCTTGTTATTGAGAAACGTGAACCGTCTAATTCACTAAATCTGTTTATTTTCTGCAAATGCATTTCCTACTGCATATCGCATGATTGGAAGACATTAGTTAATCAAACTTGTGTGACTCAATCACAGAACTATAGGCTGTGGAAATGACAGAATTGCTACTGACAGACACACGCATTAGTTGATGGTATAGAAACATAAAATTTACGCTAGACATCTTTGTCAGTATACAGTATAAGGTCACTTTCGGTCTACCAGCGAAACGACATTCAAATGGCGATTCGCTTGTGGACCGAAAGTGGCCCGCTTTTACTTGCCGACTAGGTTTTTACTTTTGCGCCAGTGCATAATGATATGTGCACCTAGCAAAAACTAGGATTAGTCTGAGCAACCGCCTATCTGATCACAGTTTTACTATGTCTAAAAAGAAATTCATGAGTCCTTATAATTCCCTACTGGCATAGACATAGGTATTGACATCTACAATTGCGCGTAAAATTGAGAATAAAAAGGTGAATGTTTTTATCCATCATTTAAAACATTTGTTTTGAGTGCTCAAAAGAACCGTCTCATTGAGACGGGTTTTTTTGAGAACCCACAACGTATATTTTGAAGAAAATTTTAAAAGTTTAATTACGCACGCTTATCTAAAGGCATGATGGAATAGAGAAACGGATCTGAATTATATACATACAATGTACTTGTACGCAGATTGATACATGTACATGTAGGACTCGTCAACAGTTACTGTGCTCTTGCTCCAGTAGAGGTCAGTGTGCCAGCTGGAGTTCTCATTCACCAAAAGGTGAAAACTTTTATCATAAAAGGTTCTTTTGCTCCCACTACTGTTCACACCATTCTTGATAGTGCAGTGAAACGTTTCTGGGTATTGAGCACATTCGTGACATAATTTTTTGCAGGGTCCTCGTACGAAAATTATAGCCTTTTTTGTCTGAAACCGTTCTTTTAATACTATTATTACCACCATTATTGTACTAAAGTCATTGAGAAGCAGTATAGGAAACACTGTTGTATTGTTTGTTTGTTTTGTTTTTCATTTAAAGCTGGCACTTTTATATTGTTGACGTCTTTAAGCAGCTTGCAACCATTTTGTAGTTTATAAATGGTTTTCAAATTGTCATTCCGTCTGTCTTTTCTTGGACAGAATTATATTAGAACTAGATTATATTGATAATGTCAAAGTGTTGTTTCGTGGAATACATTAACAGCGCCGCGTGAAAACGAGACGCGTCATAGTACAGCAGACGACTGGCCAAGAGTCCTCTCCTTAAGGACTTTACTGGTCAGATCGGTGCAACATCTAGTGACATATACCAAAATGTTTGTTTGTATGTCCAGCTTCAGAATCTGGTTGATGACATCGTCGCTGATGAGTACTAACAGAGTTACGGCCCTTGAACCGTACATACCCATTATAACAGATTATTAGAATTTTGCATACAGTTGGCAGATAGCATTGCATTTATTTCTAATAAGCATACATAATTGAAACATTTTTATGATTTATATGGTATTGGATTAGAAAACAACATTGAAATATAGTTTCAACATGTACGATACCTAAAGGTGTGTTTGTCCATGTGTCTATTGTAAATAGTGTCAATATAAAAGAGCAATGCTAACATTTCATAAACACAATTTTTAACCATAACTTAGTTCAAAATGCAAGTTTCATCTTCTTTTTTCATCAAGGTAAGCAACAGCATACACTTGTTTTAGGTCAAGCTTCAAATCAAGCTGTGACCTTTCTCAAGGTCAAAGGTCAAGGTCAAATAGGCATACCCCCAAAATCACAAAAATGCGTATTTTATGTATCTGTTTATTAGTAAAAGTATAGTTTGTGCCTGTTTGAAGCTTAACTTATAAGTACTAGTCTTACATACTTAAATTCCACATATTCTTTGCCACCAAAGGGGAATTAATACCCCCAATCAAGCGAGGCGTGAGCTATACCGTAACGGCCTCAGTTTGAATCACGTCAAGATGATAACCGCTTTATACTACCACATACGACTGGCCAGAATTCCTCTCCTTATGAACTTTGCTGGTAAGATTGTGCTAACATCAAGCGTCATATATACCAAAATATTTGTCTGTATGTACTACTTCGGAATCCAGTTAATGACATCGTCGAAGATGAGTACTTACACAGTTAAGGCCCTTGAACCGTACACACACGTTATATAGGATTATGCATATGCTGTATGCAGTTGGTCTAGAGCATTGCATTTATTCATAAGGACACGTTAATACAATATTGTTATGACTTGTATGGTATTGGTTGGAAAACAACATTTAAAACAAATTATCAATACCAATGATACATGTACCAAAAGCTGTGTTTGTCCGTGTGTCTGTTTGCAAATAGTTTCAATGCAAAAGGAAAATGCAAACTTTTCATAAAAAAAATCTTTATGATTTTTATCCATATTGAAATAGTTCAATTGCCATATTTCGTCAATTTTGTTTCATCAAAATAAGTAATAGTCTACACTCTTTGTATGTCAGAGTTAAAATTTGTGTTATGACCTATTTAAATAACAAGGGTCAAGGTCAAATAGACATATTTAAAATCACAATATTTAGTATATTTTATAAGCCCACCTGAGTCATAAGCTCAAAGTGAGCTATTGTGATCGTTGGATGTCTGTTGTCCGTCGTGCGTTATCAACAATTGCTTCAAACGATATCTCACCCTAAAATAATGGCTTGAATTTAATCAAATTTGGCTGACAGGAATGGTCCTTATATGGCCCTCTCAAATAATTGATGAAATAGTATATCTAGATCACATGGGTAAAAATAGATTTTCGAAAACTTTAAAAATCTTCTTGTCTGAAACCACAAGGCTGATAGCCTTGATATTTTGTGTAGGTTTAGATATTTTTCTTTTTTGTTCAAATTATGCCCATGGGGCCACAAATCGTCCTGCCTCTGGGTTCACATGTTTAACATAGGCCGTAGGTTGGTCTGCAGAGTGTAATTGTGGTATTTCCTGACCATACTCATTTGCTTTTTTTAAATGGGAAACATGAAAAAATATTGTCTGAAACCATTTGAGCCTTGATATTAAATATGTAGCATCATCTAGTAGACCTCTACTAATTTTGTTAAAATTATGGTCCTAGGGCCAATTGTGGCCCGCTCCAGATTCACATGTTTTCCATAGGTTTATATAGGGTACACATATCAAATCTTCTTGTCTGGAACCACTTGGCATACAGCCTTGATAATTGGTATTTGTATCATCTAGTAGACGCCTCCACCAGGTTTGTTAAGATTATGCCCATGTTGCCAAAATGGACCCATCCTGGGGGCCACGTGTTTTACATAGGCTTTAATAGGGAAGGCATAAAACAATATTCACAGAGTTGTAGCGTCACCTAGTGCTACTTTACCAAGTTTGTTCAAATTATGGCCCTTGGTTTTATATAGTTTTTTTACAGCAAATATAAAAAAAATATTGTCTGAAACCACATGGCCCAACGCCATTATATTTAGTATGTAGCATCACAAAGTAGACCTTCACTGAGTCTGTTCAAATAATGGCCGTGCAGACAAAAACAAGCCACGAAGGCTATATAAGTTTATTTAAATAAAACACAAAATCCTTCTTGTTTGACCCACAAGGCCTGGAGCTGCCAAGTTTATTCAAAAATGGCTCCACCCAGGGGGATCACATGTTTTACATTGGCTTGTATAGTTAAAACATAAAAATATCTTCTCTGGATCCACTTAAGTTCTTGAACAATGTATTATCGTCCAGTGGTTCTCTTTTATTATGCTTTATTGTTGTCACCTTTTGGAATACAAACGCCGCGAATAGCATCAAAGTACTGTGAGGTTTCCATAATATAAACGTTGCCATTAGAGAAACATCATACATACTGTATATGCTAAATTTTCTAAGAACTGGACAGGTTCAACATAATTTTGATTGTACTGTCATCGCTACCAATGACTTCAAATTCAACACATACAATATTTTGTCTACATCTTGGTGTGTTATAATCTAGATCTGATAGAAAAAAAATGTCAACCATTTGCAGGCCCTGTTTATTTGGTGTATTTTAGAAACATGTTCTTGGAAAAATATGAATAATTTATAACTTCAATTGCAATAAGGTATCTTCTCTGGATCCACTTAAGTTCTAGACCAATGTATCATCGTCCAGTGGTTCTCTTTTATTATGCTTTATTGTTGTCACCTTTTGGAATACAAACGCCGCGAATAGCATCAAAGTACTGTGAGGTTTCCATAATATAAACGTTGCCATTAGAGAAACATCATACATACTGTATATGCTAAATTTTCTAAGAACTGGACAGGTTCAACATAATTTTGATTGTACTGTCATCACTACCAATGACTTCAAATTCAACACATACAATATTTTGTCTACATCTTGGTGTGTTATAATCTAGATTTGATAGAAAAAAATGTCAACCATTTGCAGGCCCTGTTCATTTGGTGTATTTTAGAAACATGTTCTTGGAAAAATATGAATAATTTATAACTTCAATTGCAATAAGGTAATTGAAAGTGGTATGAAATTAAATTACATTTATTTCTTAGTAAGAAAGACTAAAACAGCTCATTGTTAATTTATAGAGCGGACTTTTGACGAGAAAATGTGAGTTAGTAAGGTTATCTTTTGAGGTTAATGAAATAATCTGTAGGTTACAGTATGTCTTGCAGGGTCGTCCTGAAAAGGATGTTTAGCAAATTAATTTGGTTCTCTAAAGTGTGAGGGTACCTAAAACTAACAAGATACAAAAAAGCATTAGAGTTTTCTAAAGCATAGACGAAAATCTAAGCAAAGCAGGAAATGATACATAATATCTGTATATAGAAAACTTAAAAGCTACATACTGTTTAGATTTAGAATAGTCATAATTTCTGATGAAATATGAAGCCATTAAGATTGTCAGTATATTCGTACCTCACCCACTTTATCAATGATCATTTACTCTGATTTGGTGAAAGAATAAAATGCAGATACACATTTATGTTGGGTGATACAGGAAGACAAATGCAAACGTCATCAAATTATACAAAATGAAGGAAATTTCAATATTTCACCAATATTTTGGGACCATTGATTCATTTATTTATAAGGCCTATTATATTGATTTTTAATCTTAACACGATGCAAAATCAAGAGCAATAATGTATGTTCCATCGCTAAAGCAATACAAAAGATGCTGTAAAGTGATGTCAACCCAAATGTCTCGTATATTGCAATCAGATCCTCAGTAAGCAAGTTATTGGAGGAAAATTCGATTATAGATCCATTTTCTATGTGTGAGTCTTGCCATTAAGGGACAACAACTCGTGGTTCAAAAAATAGAAATATGTAGCAGAAACAAAGGGGTACATGCATTAAGGGGCTTTCTTGGCCCCCTCTAGAGCAAAAAACTGAAAGTTGCTTTTCACCAATTTCATTCTAGTGTTTTGTTAGAAGAATAGCCCAAGTGTAAAATTCTGGCCTTTATTTTCCTTTTACCGGTTGCTATGGTAACCAAAATGGCTTAAAAATAGGTTTAAAAAAGAGAAATTGCTGTTTTAGGCCAAATTTAGGCTTTTGGAGACCGATTTTTTAACAATAAGATATCAGCACAAGCAAATACCAAAAACGCCTTTTAATATATTATGTGCCGTGATAATTCTCATCATCTGTTAAATTTTTTTGGTATTTGCTTGTGCTTTATATTAATTCCTCTGTTACATGTCTCAAATTTGCTCAAAAATGGTCATTTTCCTATTTTCAGACTATTTTGGCGGCCATTTTTGTTACCATAGCAGCCGTAAAAGTTGAATCAATACGAGAACTTTACACTTTGGCTATTGTTCTAATAAACTAATGAAAAGAAACTTGTGAATAGCTAATTGTATTTTTTGACCTCATAGGGGGGCCAAAATAGCCTCTTAATGCACGTACCCCTTTTGATCTGCAGTTTGGCATAGTATTGGTTCAGGAAAGATTTAATCCTATTTAGAAAATAAGTTTTCAAATTTAACTTATTGAGCTAATATTATTTTACTGCATTTTTCCATACAAAACAATGGTAGAAATAATCAAGGGCAGTAACTCTTTCTAGAATATCTAGATAGTTTAATGCATTATAATTGTGTTTAGCGTACTAAGTATATTAGCCCCAGTAAGTTTCAGGTATAAATGGTAACATATATTCAAGTTATAAGGTAAATTGTGTTTAGCCTTGCATGAGTTATGGTTATTGGTGCCACTAGTGACCTAAAATGATTTTCTTGGGTGTGCTTGACAATCTTAAGAAAGATCGTGTAAATGCACTTGCAATAACGTTACACTGTCAGAAATTATTCTCTGCGTATTTAGGCTATAAAAAATTTGGGTGATTTAGTATTATAAGACTTTTATCAATGTTAGCGTTTTCACCTCATCTTATAGGTGGGTGGGGTATTTACATGCTAGTAGTTGCCCCAAAGCATTCTATTTGTAGAAATTAGAATCTAGAAACCCTGTTGACATAACTGAGGTTCTGATTTTTAAATTATTATTCATTTTAAAGACATAAATCTAGCGGGCAGTTTCTTTAGTTGAAAGTTTTTAATATATGTTTATTCAAAGCAGCTGGGTTTTGAAATAGGATATAACTATAATATACGAAGAAAATAGTTTCAAACCCTTTTTCTCTGACTAAAACTTAATTTATTTACTTCTTCAAGTGCTGTCATGAATAGTGATGGCTATATTTATTTCCTAAATTTATGATTTTGATTATATTCCAAAACTGACACCCATAATCTCTCATAATATGATCAAAATGGGTGGGGGTATATCAATGGGACTTAACTCGGTCAGTACTCAAAATCAGCGGTGTCATCAACTGCTTCTATTTACTAGAGACTCTACATTTTTGCTTGGTATATGTACATGTACATGACACCAGATGTTAGCAAAATATGACCAAGGTCACCCTCAAACAGCCATGAGATCTGCAGTAGTAATAGGTGGGTGGGGTATTTACATGCTTATTATTGCTCCCAGAGCATTCCGTATACAGAAATTGGAATCTAGAAACCCTGATAAGATAGATAAATAAGGGTTGTTTAAATTTTTAGTCATTTCTAAGGACATACCACGAATGGGCAGATTCTTAAATTGAAAGTTTCAAATACATTTTTATTCAATGGAGTTTTAACACATAATTTGACTTTAAAAGACCAACAAAACAGTTCAAAAGCCAATTTCTCTGATTAAAACTTAACTTTTCTACTTTTTCAAGTACCGTTTTGAGTAATGATGGGTATATTTTTCTTCCTGGATGCTTCAACTTAATTATTTAACAAGCTAATGATCATAACCTCTTATAATATGATCAAAATGGGTGGGGTAATTCAAGGGGAGATAACTCGGTTAGTACTCAGAATCGGAGGTGTCATCAACTACTTTTAAAAACTAGAGATCTCATATTTTTATTTGGTATATAACACTAGATGTTGCAAAGATCTGACCAGTAGACCCCTCTGACAGCCTTGAGATATGCAGTACTATCACGCATACTACAGCGGAAGACCAGTCAATTTGTAGAGTTCCAAAGGACCAACGGAAATTCAGTACCGTTCATATTCTGCTCCTTTGGGACTATTTTAGTCAGCTCGTGCGATTTTAATACTGCTCACATATATGACCACTTGTCTTCATATTACATGTTCTGTTGTTTAAAATCTAAACTCCAGTGATTCATTTACATTTTTGGTTTATGTGTCCTGGAACTCGCTGTTTCCCATATCAATGGGTCCAACTGCAAATCTATGGGTCCAGAACAATATTTTTTCATAACAAGTCTGCAATACCATTGCATCCTGGGACTCGCTGAAATCAAAACTTTGAATCCCAGAGACAAAATTATGAGTAAAGATGCAGGATGCGCAGGTTAAAAATATCACCGAGGCCCAGTTCAGATGAACTATAACGTTCTTGTTGGTATTTTTGTTTTGTTTTGTTTTTGTTTGTTTGAAAGTTGATGTTGTAGTTTTTGCAGTTTTTTGTTTTTTTGTTTGTTTTCTTTTGGATTTTAGTGTGTTGAGTTTTTATCTATTTTTTTCTTTTTTATTTCTTTTTTTTTTTTTTATTTTTTTTTTTTTTTTATTTTTTTTTTTTATATATTTTTTTTTGAGGGGGGGGGGGGTGGTACTTCCGACAGTTTTTGCTCTCAACCTCCTCGGGGATTGGTTGGTGTGGGGATAGCTGGCAATCGTGTAAACAATGACCAATAGTTGAAATTATTGAAAATTTCCAAACAATAGTAAATCCCTAGAAGAGATTGCGGGATCTATCATTATTATGTGTACATCAGAGCAGCATGGTAAAATGTTCTCTATATGCCTTCGACGGGATTCTTCACTTAATATCTGCATAAAATGAATATGAGCGTCTCTTAAGCGTTCTTTCTTTCTGAAGCTGTACGAGGCGCTAAGTTGAGTGGGCGGTCAGCTGCAATGCATCTTTGTTGAAACAGCTGATTAAGCAGATTATACAATTAGCTATGTCTGGGAGAACCATATCCTAGAAGGCAAACTGTGCGTGTGGAGAATTTAGCTCTTACAATGCTAGTGGTTACTTTTGTCATCTTCTGATTAGCTTTGCAAACAGCTTGGACCAAGATCAGGCCCGACATAATGTCGGGCCTGATCTTGGTCCAAACTGTTTAGCACTCTGAAAGAAGTCTTGAATTAAACTACTTTTAATTAAAAAAATAACTAATAAGTTTAAAACAACAGAACGACTAAAGAAATTCACAGTTACCCAGCATGCAAAGAGTTGAATTGGCACTGCACAGAATGAAAGTCCCACCACGCTTTTAAATGCATCTGATTTTGTCCCTACATCATACCGCGATATTATATAAGAGCCAGTTCGTGCACATACATGTATCAACAAAATGAGCTGTTAGCCCAGCGAAGACCCAGATCAGCCTGGTTATCAACCAAATCAGATCAAACCCTCCACTGTGCATATCACTGTAAAGTATGTGTAACTTTACACCAAAATTGGTGGCAGCTGAACTAGTCCTTGTGTAACCTTTCAACAGCTTTAAAAGCTATGTTCTGGTTGGATTATGTTGATCTAGAGAATGCATGTAACTACAGCGATAACTGGTAGAAATGTTTAACAGGTATAATTTGAGAAATCTTGGCATCATGTTGTTTAAGTTGGAAAGTAAGTGTATGTTTACATTAAAATAGGTGACAGTCAAGCTGTTTCAATGTTAAAGCTTTTTTCACCAGTTATTTATGACAGCATGAAAGCATATTTACCTTCACAAGTATTTCAAAGTTAGGCAATAAAAAGAATTTAACATCAATGTTTCAAACCATTGCGTATGATATATGAAAATTGACATAATAAGGATGTGATACGAATTCTAACCTAGGCAATACTGTGCTAGAACCACGTGCATATTATCGTGCGTCTATGAATCACGTGTTCTATTGTAGTAGCCGAGCTTGTTAATTTAGTTTACCAGCGACCTCGTGGCGAATTCCAGAACAAAAGTCTGCGACGCTTCCAATACATTATGTAGCCAAAAATGGCTTCAGTGCACAATTAGGTTTCTATTTATAGACAGGATATATTTTCAGCTTTGTAAGTTAATGATTGTAGCAATGCCCTTAAGTACTCTGCTGAGAACGGATATATCTTCTTTTGAAGTCATTGTGTACCCAGATCAGCTGGCTCGTGTCAGCTTATCTTGGTCTACACAGATTTCCATTTGCTCCGTGTGATAATAGTAACATAAGGTATCATGCCCCGATTTAGCAAGAAATCATAAGTTTGGAAAGGATAATGGAATATTCGTCATGACGAGGGAAAGCACAAAAAGCACAAGTGAGTCTGTTAATTGATGCTTTGGGTGTTGGATCTGTTAAAGTAGTGTGGCTTAAATCGATCGTGCAAACTACTGGCATTCTTTCTTACTTGCGCACGGACACAGTTACGTCTCAGATGCTCTGGCGTGCTCTAAGACTTATCTCTTGTGTATATATTTTTTTGAAACAGGTTGTTTTAAGGTATTTCTATAAGAATACACGCACTTATAATAGACGTCTTACGAGGCTATTCTAAGAGGAAACTTAATCTATGTCACCTATTTGAGAGTTTCAAAATGTTTGATGATGATACCCCCCCCCCCACCCTCACCACCAATTTTATTTTACTATACTAAGGGACTTTAAAAACGCACCATTTTACATTCTCTGTCTCTGCCACATGATTAATTTGAGGATGTTTTCTTTATTATCTTTTATCCTCTTGCTAAATGGACCGCCATGGATTTGCCATGATTTCGATTTGCTCATGCAGTTCATTCTGGCCTAATATCGACGTAACTGTTTTTCAACAATTGTCGTCTGACAAATGTAAATTTGATTCAATTTGAAAACAAACATTTTAAGGAGGTAGGTGATGTTTTAACTAATGGAAAAACACAAAAGTTTTTAGAAATAATCGTTTAATTACACTACCACTCGCAGCGATTCTTTGCTAACGTTAGTCTTAAATTTTTAAAACATCAATAACAGACGGATGACGTCCGCGCATGTCGCGATACTTTTGCCTTTAATGCAGCTGATTGAGGAGTATCTGTTGGCAACAAAAAGATTTTTGAGGCTGCAGCAAAGTTAGTGCTAACTTTACCGACCTAAGATTTTGATTATTCCTTATCGGTAGGATATAAACGGCCAAGTACGTCAAAATCAATGACGACATGTAGACGAAATGAACGTTGTCAGAGGCCTAAAATTTCATGATTTGATTTTGTCTGTCCTTTTGCTTTCAAGAACAAACATCGGTTCGAAACTTTTTTTCGTTCATTATGGATGGTATGGGTACTCTGTGACTTTTTGAATTTGAGTTGTCTCAGAATTATCGCGACGTCACGGCAATCATAGGCCACAGCGTTTCGATTTTCTTTTAAAATGCAAGCTAAATGACGGAACTTGTCAATTTTGTTTTTCACATAATGAAAATATCCAATTTACGACATAAATTAGCATTTAAGCAGGTGGTGCGTTTTTATAAAGTCCTTCAGTATAGATCAGTACCAGACACATCGTTTTCTGTAGAAATGCTATATTGTCAATCGACCTAGCTGAGCCCATAAAGCACCACCTATAATTTGCAGCAGACGACAATTTAATTTTTTGCAATTTTTGTTTTTTTAAAAATAAAAAAAATAGACGTGATATTTCATTAGATTTGTCTGCTGCAGACGATTCTCATGGAATATCACATCTCATTTTTTTTTCGAAAATTAGGAAAGATGTCGCAATATTTGTCGTCTGCTGCGGTCGTGTTTGACGTTTTAAGGGTTATATCCTTGGGTCTAACATGAGCATTCTAAAACAATTTGACTACTTTACAACTGTTCTGAAATATTTCAAGACCAAGTGTTCCAAAACTATTCTAGAATTGCCCAAGAACAATTCTTACAGAAATAATCGTTCTAGAACAAGCCTTCGAAATATTTAAAACATTTTTAGTTGATAGAGCGTTCCAACACTGTTCTAGAATAGTTTAAGGATGATTCTAGAATACTTCCAGTCATTTTATTCCAAAAGAATAAATCTAGAATTTTACCAGAAAAGTTCCAGACTATTTCGCAGAGGTTTTTCTCGTTGCTACAATGTAAAACATATTTATTTCATTATTATAAATATCTCCAATGCTTATTTTATCGACTTGAAGTATGAAAATGAGAAGTTTCATCCTTCAACCGTTTATATTTTGATGGACTTTCCCATGCAATAATACAATACAATGAGTATGTTTTTATCAATTTTGCTATTTAGGGGTCAAAACTTGAATTTTCTGAAGTTAGGTGCATTTCCGTCCTGAAGGTTTGTTTTAATCTTAGCAAACAGTGAAGATTCGCATGAATCAACTAATAAAAAATCTGGCCTTATCACTGGAGGAATGTTGGCCTCATACTGTTTTTGAAAACAGTAAGTGTAAGTTTACACCAAAGAAGTAGCAGCACAGCTGCTACCTTACCCCGGCATCCAATTTGGATTACCTTGCACCCCCAGGACAATTTTCATGGGTGCCAAGTTGTTCATTGCCCCCCCCCCCCACCCCTGGATGCGAAGCGAAGGTGTCCTCAAAAAAATATGGGTTATATGAAAACGATTGAATTTGTAGGCCTACCCACATACTCGAAAACCATATAAGGGGTTGCCATGGAAACCATGCATCTTCACATAGCCCATATCAAAATGTTTTGAGGTGAACTTCGTTTCGCATTTAGAGGGTCCCACTGAACAATTTGGCATGAATTTAAAAGGCCCTAAGAGTGCAGGATAGATACCTCAACCCATCTCCTAGGCTTATAGTTTTTACGCGATTTTCCCTCATTTTTAAGTTTTCAAGTATATTCATGAATATGCAAATGGGATATTATTCATATAGGACCACTGGATGAATGGACTTGTCAAATTGTACCATTGATTATAACATGCAACATTGAAAATATTGGGATGAAATCAGCATATTTATACTTTTAATGATTTCCCCTATTTTTTTAGCGTTTTTATTAATATTCATGAATACGCAAATTATGCAAATATAATAACTTGCATTTTTGACCATGAAATGAAAGACCTATGCCTTAGCTTTTGTACAAATTTTAGCAATCTATGGCTAAAAGCAGCTGAGATATTATTGAAATAGTACATATCCCCCATCTGTGAATCACATTTTTAATGTTTTCATGAATATTTATGAACGTTCAAATTAGATAATTTGCATATGCAACACCGTGACGGGGATAATAGGCCTATATCTAAGCTTTAATTTGGTATTAAGCTTAGTAGTCTGGGATATAAACTATACAGATGAGATATGAGTACTTTTGTAGGCATACCCCCATTCTCAAATCCGCTATGGGTTGCCATGGAAACAATGTATTTTCAAATAGCCCAAACCAAATTTTTAGGGCACCTTCGTTTCGCATCTAAGGGGTCCCAATAAACAATTTGGCACCCATGAGAAATTGTCCTGGGGTGCAAGGAAACCTAAATTGGATGCCGGGGTAGCTCTTTTAGTGCTAACTTACACTTTCAATAAATGTAATTATACCACCTTTACCAACTTCAGCATGAAATATCTCGTGGTGTGCATGGTCTACACTGATGATGGTGGTATATAATATGTAAACCATGTTTTTTCCACCTGTACGTAAGATAATCCACTCGCTAAACTCGTGGATTATCTCCACGTACAGGCGGACAACCCATGGTATAACTATTACTTGGATACCGAATATTTTAATATATCCCCTATACTATCCGATATTACCCTAGCATCCTTTTTATTCAACATTTGCAAACAATGCAAACCCAGACCATAACGAAGCATCTGATCATTTTCTTCGCTGTTTGCAAACAGAATGCTTGCATTTAAAATAAAGACAAATAACCATCAAATAACCCGAACATTGAAAGTGAACTCGTCTCATTTCAAAAGAATGTGCAGTCCATTCGAATTAAATGGGTTTTAAAACAGACGCAACAGTTTTATTTGGGAAAAGACAAATATATATACGAAAGTAAAAAACGTGACCAGACAGAGCATATAATTATCAGCAAACGGTACCTTTTAATACCAAGTGGCAAAATTTTCTCAATGAATGAAACGTCACAATTTTCCTTGTGACGTAAGCCAGCATGTTCTGAAATAGCCATACTACCAGTAACGACGACCTGGTTTCGCAAATATGAGCAAGCACGTGTAAGTGTTCTTTTTGTTCTATCTTTCTTTTCCCAGAGGAACATTATTTGCCCTAGACATTTGCAAGGCATGCGCGGACCCATAAAATCCCGCCAGGGTTGTCCTTACAACGTTTTTATTTGTTTTAGGCCACACCAAATATATTTTTAGATTCTCATCTATATTTTGTGGAAAATTGAGGCGGGTGGGAGGTTTTTAATCTTTTATTTTTCGGACTGCTTTAAATGCCATGAAATTAAATTGTCAAAATTAATAAAATTAATGATAAATATTAAGTATCCAAATAAAAACTTTTTTTTCAAAAATGCTGGTCAGAAAAAATGCACCAAACAATTTCAGCCTTTTTCAAGCAAATAAAAAAATTGAGGTGGAAGGTTTTTGACCCCTTTTTGTTTATTTGCTTATATTTCATAGGGGCGGGTGGGGATTAGAATCTGAAAAATATTTTACATGGCCTTAGTCATCAACATATTTAACAAAGGGCCTTACGAACCTCCTCCGAGAAGGAATTGGACCCAAGCACAGAGGGTGGTCTGTACAAGAATTTCAAAGGAAAGAAAGCATAAAAACGTGCATGCATAGGTTATGCACTATTATACAAATGTTTTTGTTTATGCGCGTTTACTTTTGTTTTAAATAAATTCTGGACCTATTGCCTTGACGCCATTAGAATTTTTTTTCACACATGGTAAACAGCCACTTAATTAATTTGCTGTCAAAGACATATTCAAAACAAGTTGTGGTAGAAAAAGGCCATTTGATAATAGTGCGTAGAATCTAATCCAATATTAATTTTCTTTTTTTCAACTAAAACAAAAACATATGTTATGGGTGCTCAACAGAACCGTCTCAATGAGACGGTTCTTTTGAGCACCCAAAACAAATAATAAGACTGAGCAATAAGAAATGAATCACAACGCTTTAAAGTGTTTATATCTGTACCGATGGATAGAAGTCTTTAAATTCAATAAGCTGTCTAGTGCAAAAAGGACATGCATGAACCTCTGATAGCGTCTAGAAGGATCAATGAAGCCTTCCTATGGGGTACCTTTTCCCTTGTTCCCCGGAAATGCATTGCATTCTTACCCTGTTCCCTCAATATTAATAATTGCCATCTCTCAAGTAAAGATGGCATATATATTGTCATTGCTGTTTGAGATCTTGTGATCGACTCACCTGCTACCTGCAAAATTAACCGAGCTTGAATTATACAAGAATAAGCTTTCACAAAAATCTTGGACTATACTAGCATATAAAGGGTGCATAAATATAATTCTGATCTCGAAAAAAATAGACAAATTGGCTTCGAGTTCTGGTCAAGTCATGCTTTTGCAAAAAGAAAAAAAAATGGAGTGTTGTAGCAGGCAGGCACGCGAGCGGGGAGGGTCGGGCGCTCTACATGTAACCGACAGAGTTACCGGTGGTCTAAAAGCTGTATCATGACCACATTCCTAGTAGTTATCAAATCTGTCGGTCCTGATATGGGTCCAAACTGTTTGCAAAAATTACCAGCAGATGACAAAAGTCGCCGCTAACATAAAAAGTTACAGGTAGCTGTAGTACGGACATGCAGCCCACATAACCTTATTTTCTTCAGGCTGGAATGTACATATAGTTTGTAGTGTGTCTGACCGTCACTATAACGGCAAACAATATTCAAAAAAAATTATTACCCACAGTCATTTTCACGTACCCTAGCTTCTGTTGATTTGAAGATGGCCCTAAATATCCTGTAAAATTGACAGGGGTGTATTTACTGACTATGCTCTAAACGATTAAAACATATGTCAAATGGTTATTTAACCCAAACACACAAAACAACAAGTAATCCAGTGGAAGCTAAGTTGTATCCCTCTTCCCCATAGTGTGTACATCCCATCTGGTGGAAAGAGACAAACAGTTGTGTGCTCAGCGAGTGTCAAGGCCCTGAGGTTAGAAAACGTTTTTCATGCTCAACTCAACTGAGCATGCAATTTTAACTGCTCATGAAAATTAAAGTGCTGAAAAATAAAGATTTTTCTTGCTTTCAAATCCTCAGATGCTGTATTTATCATGCTAATAAATGCTAAAATGCCAACAATTGTTGGCATTTTAACATTTACGAGCACGATAAATTCATGCTCATTTTAGTTCAGCGCGAAAAAGTTTTATAACCTCGGGGTCAGACAATTTTGATCAAATGCTTATAATTCTCTTCAGTAAAATGAGAGCTTAAAGCTGGCAAGCTTTTTGGAAAAGTTTAAACTTGTGTTTTCTTGTGTTTTCTTTTCCCCGTAATTTCCCCTGTTCCCCACAAACTGTGCCTCTGATATAAATGCGCTTTAAGCCTTACAGTTGATCGAGAAATGGAGAGAGAGTTGATCATTATTTGACGAAATCTCACTGAAACCATTCTAATGGCAGAAAATCCTCACAAAATATGCATGCAATCTATTGTTAATTTCTAACGGAAAGCGGAAATTTTCTCATTAAAAGAGGCTAAATGTGATATCTTTTCTGCTAGAATTATTTAGAATTTCGACAATAATCTCTTGGTCAACCAGCGGGCCTTTACTAGCCCATTTTTGTATGCCACATGTACCTGGGCTATTTCTTTTTAGCTCACCTGAGCCGAAGGCTCATTGGTGAGCTAATAGTATACCAGTCACACCGGCGTCCGTCCGTCGTCCGTCCGTCCACAATTTCAAACATCTTCTCCTCTGAAACCACTGGGCCAATTAAAATCAAATTTCATATGGAGACTCCTTAGGATGGGGGATCGAAAGTTTGTTCAAATGATCCTGGTCACATGACCAAGATAGCCGCCATGCCCATATATGATAAAAACCCTTTAAAAGTCTTCTTCTCCAGAACCAGAAGGCCGATGACCTCAGGACTTGGTATGTAGCATTGGGGATGTGGGGCCTACCAAGTTTGTTCAAATGATGATCCTAGGTTGACTTTGACCTACTACTACTTAACGTCAAGATCAAATTTGCTTCCTAATGCATTAAAATAGGATTTTTTTTAAAAGTTGATTTTTTTGAAAACTGTATAAGCCTTAGTCATTATTCTCACTTGATAGGATTAACCTAATGAGACAATGGCTATAAATAAGTTCCAAAGGTCACGGTTGACCTTTGACCTTTCAGCTAAGTCGCTCATATAGGAGTCCCATCAATATATTAAAACATAGTTTTCTCTCAAACCATTGGCCCAAATGAACTCAAATTTCATGTGAAGACTCCTTATGATAAGTTAACCAAAAATTATGCAAACTATTTTGGTCACATGACCAAAATGGCCGCCACGCCCATATATGGTAGAAACCCTTTAAAATCTTCCAGAATCAGAAGGCTGGTGACCTTGGGACTTGGTATGTAGCATTGGAAATGTGGGGCCTACCAAGTGTGTTCAAAAGATGATTCTAGGTTGACTTTGACCTACTACTACTTAACGTCAAGGTCAAATTTGCTTCCTAATGCATTTAAATGGGATTTTTTTGAAAAGTTGATTTTTTGAATACTATTGAAGCCAGTCATTATTCTCACTTGATATGTTAAACCTAATGAGACAATGGCTAAAATTAAGTTTCAAAAATCAAGTTTGACCGTTAACTTTTCAGCCAAGGTCGCTCATATTGGAATCCTATCAACACATTAAAATATAGTTTCCTCAGAAACCACTAGGCCAATTGAACTCAAATTTCATATGAAGACTCCTTATGATAGTTTAGCCAAAATGTATACCAGTTGTACTGGTCACATGACCAAGATGGCCATCACGCCCATATATGGTAAAAACCCTTAATTATCTTCTTCTCTATAACCAAAAGGCCAATGGCTTTGGGACTTGGTATGTAGCATTGGGGATATGGGCCCTACCATATTTGCACAAATGATGAATATAGGTTGACCTTGACCTACTTTATGGCAAGAACAAATTTGATTCCTAGTGCATTTATATTTCTAACATGTAACTGTTTAAAGTAAGTAAGGGTGCAAAGATCAGGAATCGATACAATCAAGTACCACACCTGACCCAGGATACCAATGGGAAAGTGACAAACTCACAGCAGACACCACAAACGAGAGCCAAGAGGTCAGCCCTTTCCCAGCAGGTGACCACAAAGCACATATAAATAGACGCGCACAAAGACATATAGCAAACACAAGACAGAACAAAAACATAAAAGATCCACAAAAGAAGTACCGCCTTGGAACGGTCAGTAAAATATTTTACTGGAGGGCTTAAACCGGTTTAACGGCGCCAACCTCACCCTTAATTCAGATGTGGATCAAGACACATAGATATTTCGTTTGCATGAAAGACCCCTAACTTATCAATGCATCATCTCCTAAAACATATAAATCAAGATATAACAAGGAGATAAAGCAAAGATAAGGACTCAACAGTAAAAAAAAACTGAATACCGGAGCAAAATAAATCCAACAGGTAAACCCCGGTGGGCCCGACAAACAGCCAAAGCATCAGGCCCCTACCATCTCATCAATAGATAAGTCTTTTTAAGTCGGAACCATCATAGAGTCTGAAGTTCGACCCACCGGCGTGCAATTAAAGAGGAAAGCAAAGTTGCCAACCGTGATTGGGTTGACTACCAAGCATGCAGTCTGTTGCAATACATTAATGTTATAGCCAATCTTTTTTATAATGGGAAATTATTTTAATGAACTGCGCAGAAAAATTATTAGAACCAACAATCTTCTTCAATTTATACACCAAGTCACCTAAGAAATCAGGTTCCGAAAGTCCTTGGCGCAAGAGAGATTTAAGTCCAACTTGGAATTTAGAAATCAAATCTTAAGCCGAAATCATAATACTTGCGAGAAATGTTTAACCTGATGAGACAATGGTTTTATATAAGTACAAAATGTCAAGCTGACCTGTGTCCTTTTATCCAAGGCAATTCATTTGGACTGCCATATATCTATCTAAACATCTTTTTCTCAGAAATCACTGGGCTGTTTGATGGAGTATTCATAAGATTGTGTAGGTCACTTGACCAGAACGGCTGCAACACTCATATATGGTAAAAACAAAATATGTTTCATTATAAGCTGTAGTGACTTTGACCTATTTTAACATTATTAAGGAGATCAGGTAAGCGCCTCAGGACCTTCACGCCTCTATTTTATGTATACCGGACATTCATGAAAAAAATCACATGGTTCACTGTAAAAGCAGGAGTAAGTTTATACCAAAGCAGCAGCAGCTAAGCTGCCACCCTTTTGGTGTAAACTTACACTGACTTTCCAGCTAAAACAACTTAAGGCCAACATATCTGCAGTTCAAACCTTTTACATGTTATTGCTGTAGTTATTTTCTTGATCCAGGCCCCAAGATATGGGTGCGTAACGGAAATATTTTTCTTATTTCGCAACCAAAACATATGTTGTGGGTGCTCAAAAGAACCGTCTCACTGAGACGGTTCTTTTGGTTCTTTTGAGCACCCAAAACACATGTTTAAACTGATGGATAATAAAATAATCGCAATTTTACATTGAAAATATTTGCTTTACTGGCCCTATTGGATCAATACAATAGAACAGATACTAATTTTCAAAGTTCACCAAAAGGTGAGTGGCAGTGAACTGCCACCTAATTTGGTGCAAATATACGCTTATTTTTATAGTGTATTTTGAATCTCTGTTCTAATCTATTTTCAGTACTGTCGACTCTTCCAGAAATAACAGCATAATATCAGAAGACGGGGTCTCAGCGGACGAACTCTCCAGTCTTTTGAAAAACCCTCAAAATGGCCGAACCTACCTCGATGTGCTTCCTTCGCCACGTGTCTCACCGGAAATGTGGAGCCATCATGTCCCGGATGTTGTTGTTAACACCGACGACGATCATATCAGTGGTAAGATATATCCAGTCACCTTAATTTTAATGTGCACAATAGACCCCTTTCCCATTATCGGATTTTACCTGTATCACGTGATATCGGCTGGCCAGTCCAACAATTGGACTACTTCCGGTATATGAAGCTGTAATAACTTACTACAATTTTTGCATGCATTTTACTTATATTCATAACGGTTTAAATACCAAACAAAAGGAAAATGGCAATTATATGTACCACAATTACATATGATGACAAAAAAAAGTTAATTTTATTTCGAATTTATCTAATTTACGCTGAACGAAGCCTTGCAAACTCTCATTCAAGTGGTACGCGTACTGGCATATATTTCCACAATTATTTCCGCTGCTGCTGACGAAGGCCCTGATGAGATGATGTGTTTCCCGGCGGGTCTACACTAAAATATTACAGAAATCTATGCGTCTTAATGCGCACTTTTCCGAGAAATTATGTCTTTATATCGCCATACATGCAAACTTTTTCAAAAGGGAAAATGAATGGATAGCGTAGACCCGCGGGGAAACACATATCTCCAAGGCCTTCATCAGCAACGGAAATAATAGGGAACTGTTTGCCGGTTTCACAAACGTCTCATTTTAGCCAAAAATCATCTGTGTAAAAGTGAAATTTGGACATGATCGCGCTCGAGCAAATAAGCTGTTCTCACTTTTTAGAAATTGCTGCAATAGACTAAAACCTCGACAGCTCGAACCCTGGTACATCGAAGCATCCGCATATGTGGAATAGAATTATGAAACATTGGATTCCGAATAAAGGGTATATTTCTTAACATGCAATGTTACGTGGGTACTCAAAAGAACCATCTCAGCGAAACGCTTGTTTTTGTGTCTCCAAACGCATATTTTTTGTAAGACTCGGACCGAGTGTAAGATTAGAGGAGAATAATAACTTTGGATTCTCAATTTTATTTGCAACCAAACTCCTTTTAGCTCAAACTACTGAAAGCTCGCTTTGAAATGTCTCGAAACCCGCACGCACTTCGAGTTGAAAAGAGTGAATATTTAAATGGGTCCCTATGTGTAGATTACCAGTTACGTAAAGGCTTAGGTTTTGAAATTTGGGACCGCATATATGTCGGGTAACTCATATCTCTCCTTGGTAAAATTACATTTGTACGTATAAACGCCGAATGCTAATAGAAACTTTTAAAAAGTGTTTCTATAGTATCTCGCGTTTTAAGTCATTTGGGAACGTCAAAATTTTGGGTAGAATTTCTATAGTTGTCTAATTTCATCTAAATGTTTCAAAGAAACGGCAATACATGTAGACTCTTTAGAGCGCACAGACTTGCGAGAGTCTTCGCTGCTCGCACACACCTGGGTCTTTCTAGTAGAACTACCACACACACACACACACACACACACACACACACACACACACACACAGTATGGATGTAGATGAAGACTCAGCCTCAAGCCCCGCTGGATAAGTTTGTGTGGGCTTTTTAGAGGTGTTTACATATATGTGATAAGTAGATGTCTAGCTGGGCTTCTTATCAACTTCAAAGAAAGCGACTGGTCACACGTGCCGAAGTTCTAAAGACACGTGTGCAAGATTTTATTGTCTTCAAAAGGCCCCTCGGGCATTCATTGAAGAACCGGATGCAATCGGGCCAGCACAAAATAAAATGCATCTTATCACTCAGTGGACAGTGTACAGATGTAACCATAAATGACCATAGTGATACGCAGTCTTGTCAGACTCTTCAATTAATAATTGCCGGTTTTTCTATTACCTTAAATTAAATTTTAACCGATATATAGAAATTCTATATAAAGTGAGATCAACAGTCAGTATATGTTGCTTTATACCGGAAGTAGTCCAATTGCTGGACTGGCCAGCCGATGTCACGTGATATAGGTAAAATCCGATAATGGGAAACTCCTCTATTGTGGGAACGTGGTAAATGCATTTAAGGACATATGCTACTAAATACTTCCCATATTGAAATATTTTTAATACTTTGCATACAGTTTGTTTTATGCATGGGCTATCCATTTATGAAATAAAAAGGATATGTCACCGTGCTTATTTTTTCAGAATCACATATTGAAGTTTACAGCATTTGACCAATTTTCTAGAAATATAAAAGAATAACACTAGTCCTAATGATCGAGCTAAAACGGTTGTAATCTTCAGCCAGCTTCTTTCTTTTAACTTCAATTACTGCCCATGACCTCAAACTTTTAAGAAAATGTGCATGTTTACTTGTTATCCCATGCTGTGACAAGATACTGCATGATATATTTTGGCAATTCGTCGAAAAAATGGAATTTGTTTTTAGAATAAATCATGTATTAAAAAATCTGATATTGAAAATCTTGAAAATTTATTTTTAATTCATGGACTTTTATAATACCTTTCAGAAAAAAGAATAAAAATCTGGGGTCACCGAACTAATTCTCTTTCTAGAGGGCCAAATTTAACCCCACCCCCATAGGTTTCATGCGTAATTCAATATAAAAAGTTCGGGGATGACCATCTCGGTCGTTTTGATGATGCCATTTTACTAGCATATATGAAGTAATTTAGTATTAAAATGTTAAAAAAGAAAGAAAAAACACACTGAAAATATGTGCGCATCCGGGAATCGATCCTGGTCCTCTGGCATTGTAGCCAGACACGCTAACCACTAGGCCACGAGGTCAGGTCGTGCGCCGCTCGAAATAATCGTACAAATAGTATAGACTCGGCCACTATCGTATTCGTAACCACGTCGTTTGATTTCGCCTGAAACATTTATCTGTCTTTAGTGCTGAGACGATCAGTTCTGAAAAGATGTCAATAGATATTTCCAACACACTGTAATTAGTTATTTTGTGAACACCGATATGACATAAGAATATCGGAAGCTGTGTTGATCCGAATCCGTTAAGGGTCGAAAGACAGGACCCAGACAACTTTCCCCGTTTGCAGACGCGGAAAAGGTGCGCATTGGAAATAGCCGCATATGTCTTTAAATGAAAAAAAGCAAAAAATGATGCCTTTTACAAATAGCGTAGACTAGACCCAGATTAGACGCCGCCAAACGCTTAGTAGAATTCTTGGGTTGCTGTGACGGCATCAGAATTGATAAGCGACATCATTCAAATATGCTTAACATTTAGTATGTTAGGGTATATTTTATGAAAAAGCTACTAAAAGCATTTGGGACAGATGCCGTGAGAATCTACTCTCTAACCCATTTATGCCTTTTTTATCAATTGGACGAGTCAATTTCTAATTTTAGGGTTGTTGGGTGATATTTTTCATTTTTATTCAAATTTAATAGAACATTCTGTAAGTAAATAGTGGAGACCCTGATCAGACGCCGCGTTACGCGGCGTCTGATCTGGGTCCGCACCATTTGCCTACGTCCCACAAAAATGACGCTAGGCTTATATGGGTTAAGATTTCGTCTGGTTTTGATTCTTTACGTTCCAGTCAACAATTTTCAGTCATGTCGGGACGAGTCTTCCCAAACTGAACCAGTACTAAGCAGCGGATAAAGTGGCTTTCTCAAGGACATACATTGTAACACACTGAATCCGCTGGCGGTGAGAATTATAGCCCCGTATCTATATGACCTTAGCTGTTGGTGGGACGCTAAACACACATATGCGCACACGCTCGCACGCACGCACACACACACACACACTCACACACACACACACACATCAGCGTAAATACATTGAAGGATTACCAAAAGCGTATCGCGGACGGGTGATTAAAAGCGAGACTTGGTGTTACTTTTTTCCGTTTTTCTCGTGCATAATGAAACTATAACGGTCGACCTTGCTCAGATATAGCCAAGAATGAGTTATATATGAACATTCACGTAACTGTCTATTGTTTATACAGCTGTATAAATGAAGATGCGAGATGAGTGTTTATTTTGATGAAATTTTCTTATGGATTTATTGTTGCTTTGGGCCTATGGGACAACAGATTAGTAGCCAGGCACTAGCGTGTTGCAGTTCTCACGGATGTGAAATCGGTATTTTGAAGTAAAATTCCATATTCAGTAACTTTGTGCATTTTTATGTCGCGGTTTTATTTCCGTACACATTGTACAAAATCAAGAAAATTAATATCCATTGTACCCACATGTGCCCTGCATCCTTTATCCATACACACGGACCCATTGATTATCCTATGGGATTCTGTTTTGGTGTTGTCTGTCCATCTTCCCATCTGTCCGTCAATTCGTTCAAGTACATGTACATGTATGTGAGTACCAATGTTACTTGACATGCAAATAGATCTGCGTGGGGAGAGTCTATTGCTAGCTTTAGTTTATTTTGAGTTATTCTCCTTTTTTCGCTCACAAGAGCACGAAATGCTCAAAGTGAGCTATTGGGATCAGTCAATGTCCTCCGTCGTCGACAACACCTATTAGACTAGTCGGTAGGGCTTCAAAAATAGGCTAACCTTGAACTAATTGCAACAGAAATGCCATTGGTTTTATTTGCTATATTAATATGCCTGTGATCACATACTAAAAGTTGCAAGTCCTATCTTGTGGGGAAGTGTTCATATTTTCGACTTAAAATGATCACCTTTATGCTTAAAGTGGCCATTGAAGATCATTTTTATTCAATGGGTCACTTCTTCTGCAGTTGTTTTAAGTCTTTTATGCTTTGATGAAAGAATTTGATTTGATTATATGAGTAATTCACATTATGCATATGTTATTAAACACCTAAGAAATCATATAAAATAAGACGAAATGTTGAAAATCAGAGGTTGAATTACCCCACCCACCAATATATTAAGATTAGAAACACAATAGTTCTGTTTACATTTCTATTGCAATTTATTAGTATTATTCAAACATTCATAACAAACTGATAACCCTAAGTGACTTTCACAATAAATTAACCAGTTGTTATTGTAGTAGTAGTTGTTGTTGTTGTTGTGATTGGACGATGTCGCTTTCAACAGTTTTTTTTCTCAATCATACAATGATGGTCAGTTATCATTGCTCTGTTCCACAAGTCGTTTACCAGTACTTAGTGAACACCCTGAACTGTCATCAGTAACTGAAAATCAGTGACAGGGAAATAATAATCTTTATGAAAGTATGTAACCTTATTAAAATTAAAGCTCACATCCCCCTTATTCCTGTCAAAACATTTAAAAGTCAGATTATCAATCAGACTCACTACTAGTCAAGGAGCTAAATATTTGAAAATTTGATTGGCATAATTTTCCTGCCAGAAAAGGTTTGACTTTATTAGTTAAGACTAGCCTTCTACAACAGTTCTAGACACGTTGTATGGTCAAATTGTTGTAGCAGTTTTTCAGGAGGATACGTTTTATACCCCTACCCCGTTTTTTCACTTTTAAAACAAAATTGTGACATTTGAATAAGAAATGGTAACCAGGTTGTGTCCAGCTGATGCATGCAGTCGTTCTTTACTATCGACAGCTTACTTTGAGGCCTTAACAAGCATCAAAATAAATTGATTGCTTCCAGAAACACACCTTTATGTTATTTATGACATTTACGTTACATTTCCAACTACACCTTATGAAATCATTAAAATATGTTCAATAGTCTCATTTGGTAAGCTTTATAATGAGTATTTGGGTTTTAGGTACAACATTCCTAAACGACTATTAACTGACTATTTCAAAACTGCAAGCAGCTTGTTTATATCATAAATACTTTAAGAATTATAAGCTGTTGAATATATGATCATCCAGAATTAAATGTTGAATGTAGTAAGAATCTTTTCACTTTTACAGTTATCATGATATGCTATCATTAACTTTTAAAACCCATATATATGAACATTTGATGGATTAATACGTTTGAAAAGCTATACATATCATCGTTTCTGGTGTAAAGTAGCATTTTGCTGCTTGTACGGAAATATGTAACATACATTACAAACTTTGAGACTTGATATATATACTGCTAAATACCTTATCTTATAGATCATATGGTATTTTATTTCATTTCAAAACAGTTTTTGTTTTAAATTTATAACAAGATACCAGTTTGACCTAAAATAATTATCAGTTATTCTCAAGAAACTATATCTATACACTAAAGTCGATATATCTACACACATTTACATTTGTGAAATAGTAAATTTTTGGACGTTTTTTATCTACAAAATGTTCATGTTGATTTGTCCAAAGTTAAAGATTTTAAAACTCATAACAAATAAAAGGATAGTTCTTTAATTACAGTTGAAGAATACATTCCAATTTTCTGTAAAATATATCAAAGTAACATATACAACCTTATAGAATATATCATCATAAGAACCTATGTTTGTCCAAACTGTAAAAGACAGTAAATATTTGGGCCTGAAAAGCTAATATATGTGTGGATGTAGATTTTTATAATATTTATCTGAAAAAATTAACTTCATCGAAAGAAATCTAATAAGATATTTAAAAAATATTTTTCGTGTACCCAGTTTACTGTTGTTCACATTATACAAGCATAGTCAGTAACAGTTTACTTTTATTAGATGAAAAAGTTAAATGCTTAAAAAACGTGCAGTCATGAGATTTTACTTAAATTTAGCCAACAATGCTTATATACCTGATGCTAATTTCCACTATACAGAATGTGGTATGGCCAAATTATTACAGGAGTATTGTCAACTGGAATCCTTGATAACAAAGCGTTATATGAATATAAAACATTAGAATGAATTGTTAACTCACCAGTGTATTGACTTAATGAATTAGTGGAATAAAATCAAAATCAACATAGTTTTTTTTACTATGATATGTATCAGAAATGTCTTCCTTCTTCAGACAGTAAACAAATGCACTACATGTGAGCAGCAAAGGCTCTAATAAGACTGACAATCTCGTAAATAGGAAATTATGTAAAAGCGCCAAAAATGTTGAGGGTATTGATTAATAGACACACTCAAAAAATCAACTTTTCTAACAAACATTAGCATTAAGAGGGCCCTTAATTCAGTACAGTCATTGTTACCAATGATAGACTTACATGTAATGTCTAGAAAGTGTACATGAACATAATGAAAGTATATATACATATTCTTGTATTTGCCATGCTTCCTTTTGTTCAATCATCAACATAAGAAATCATATTTCTTTTACTTGTACATCGTATTAAGGTTATTATAAATCTCAGAGGTTGATAAAGCAGTGTTTCTATTGTCATTTGTGTTATGTGTGTATTATATAGTAAATCAAATATTCAATACCATGTTGATTTGTTCTTTGACAGTAGTATAAGTATGAATTTCGTTACCTTTAGATGAAAAATAATGTTGAACGCTTTTTATGTAATTTATATGAGCTCAAATGAAAATTTGGAGCAGCACAAGAGATTTGGGTTCTTATCGCACATGACAAATGCATCTTTAATCACCAATACTGATGCAGCAGAGATAGCGTTCTAATATGTGGCCCGTGTCTTCTTCCACACACTTACTTTGTGTATAAGAGAAGCAAAGGTTATGTTGTGTCTAACTACACATTTTCACAGGATCGTTTGCTCCTTCATTGCTCAACACTGGGTTATGAATAAAAATCAAACGTGCTTGCTCATTTGATTTATTATTTGTTTACTAATTATAATCAATTTAGTTTGCTTTGAAACATGCTAAGGATGAATTGGATGTAATTTTTGTATGAATGATCATGTTCTCATTTGACATGCTAGATATCAAAATGATTTTATATGAACAAAATGTCACGCTTAGACTAAGTCTAATTGATAGAAATAATGCAAAACAAAACTACCAATAATTTATTGGAGTCCATTCATTTTGCTATGGCTACAATATAATACTAACAATGCAAGAGAGTTTTTCTAAATAATAAGCCTAGATCTTTCAAATGAATTACCAAAAAGAAGCTTTAGAACAGAATCTGTCCTGTTGCAATGCTTCACAACATTGTAGAACCAGACAAAGCATATGATAAGTATGACCATTTTCATAACCACTCTTTTTGTATATGTTACTAAATTAATTTGTATTCTTTCTTCACCAAACTGGATATGCTAAAAAAGGTTTTTGTTTGAAATGACAACTTTAATTTTAGGAGTTTGGGGTTCGCATTTGACCCTGAATGTTATCAATTTAGTTGCTATAGTGGATAGCTGATAAGCTATAATTAATATGTTTTTGGTGGCTTACAAGGCAACTACAATGGTTTTATATCAATGTTTCATTTAACTTAAGCTGTATCCAGTTAAAATATCTTGTATATATCATTCCAAATACAAAAAGAAGGAAACACAAATGTTTCAGAGATAAAAAGATATCATGTAAGCATTTAAGAAACATATTTTGATCATAAAATAAAAATAGTTTCTAAAAATGCTGTTTACTCCCTGATTTGAAATGGCGTTATATGTGATATAGGTTCAAGTTTCTTCCTTTTTATCAGTAATGCTTTGTTGGGTTTTATTCTTAGTTACTTGTTTTGTCACATAATACAATAATCATCATTTCTCTCATTACTGGGCACTCCGATAACAGTAATTTACATACATTAGTAGTGTTAACTCATATAGTGCTGTTATTGCATTAAATATTGTATTTAATAGAAAGTAACGTATATAACTGTAATAACAGGTGTCTAAATTAGGTAAAATCATATTGCTAATCATTTGCTTTCAATTAAAAGATAATATTGATATGAAAGAATAAGGAATAATTTAATATAATAACACTATAGGATTTCATATTATTTTATGGTAACGTAGTGAATTGTGCTATTGAAGGGTAACGCCTCGAATGCTAAAGAGCTAATATAGTTTATTATGTGACTAGTATAATGTGGTTTTAGAAAATAGTCTAGAAACCTGATTCTTAAGACGTATTTTGTCAGTCTATGATCTAAAGATAGTACTGCATTAAATATTAATACATTTGAAAGTAAGTAACATATATAACTGTAATACAAATTGATATGTTGTTAATTAAGTCCAATAACAACAACCTCAACACTGTTAAAATAATACTTATATGTTGTAATAGAAAAGTAAACAGAACTTTTATGTTTCTAATCTTAATATAATTGTAATATGGTGGGTGGGGTAATTCAACCCCTGCTTTTTAACATTTCGGCTCATTTGATATGGTTTGATATGGTTTTTATCATGTTTAATACTTATATAATCAAATCAAATTCTATAATCAAAGCATAAAGGACTTAAAACAACTGTAGAAGAAGTGTCCAAAGGACTAAACCATTATCTTCAATGGCCACTTTAAGCATAAAAGTGATCATTTTTAAGTCGAAAATATATATACTTCCCCACAAGATAGGACTTGCAACTTTTAGTATGTTGCTCAAGATAACCCAAACAGTCGCAGAATTGCTGAAAAAATTCTGTTGCAATTAGTTCAACCTTATCAGTTCTACTGATTAGACTATATACTACTATGCCAGTTTTAACTAAACTGCACATAAATGTTTCTTAGGTGACCCTCTATGAAAATAGCTAACTTAAATTTGATCCGTCAAAAAATGGCCGCTAGGGGCGTGGCTTATCACGATAACAAAATGATAAAAATCTTCTCTTCTGAAACCAATGGTCATAATTCTAAACAATTTCTCCTCCTCAGAAACCAATTGTCAGTTTGAAAATGGTTGGCAGAAATAGTCACTATAGACAGATAGAGGGGACCCTTTACAAAAATAGCTTAAATATATTTGATCTGTCAAAAAAAAAGCCGCCAGGGGGGCTCGTCTTATGACAAAGTTCACAATCTTCCATAAATCACACGCCCTTGTGCATTTTATATGCTTCTCTACACTAACTTTAAACATTGCGAAAAGTCTACAACACATTGGACTTTTAACACCGTGACAGTGAAATGTCACGTGAGCGATAACATGCAGGGTAATCTGTACCCTCTTGTTTAATCCAATTAACCCATTTATGCCGAATGTATTTTCCCATTCTCATCAATCGGACGGGTCCATTACCAATTTTGGGGTTGTTGGGTGGTATTTATCATTTTTATTCAAATTTTAACAGAAACTTCTGTTTGCAAACAGTGGAGAACATGATCAGACGCCGCGTTTTGCGGCGTCTGATCTGGTTTTGCACTGTTTGCCAATGTCACACATAGAGGACGATAGGCTTAAATGGGTTAAAGCTCGTTCAGCTCTTTTCTCTAAAAGTATTACAGCTGCTGACATACAACTGTACATACAGACAGAACTGCATAGGACAAAGTGCGGTACATAATGGCCATAACTCTATAGCATCAATATTCTTTTAGTTTTGCCCATTTCGAAAATATAATTTGTGTCTTTGGAATGTATTCGACAAGGGATATCTAACCTTTCCCAATAACACGGTGCTTATTTGCCCTAAATATCTGACACATGAAAATGAGCTAGCACATTAGAGTTTGGTGTGTATTGCATAAGCAAGTAGCTTAGCCTCAGACACGCCTGTGCAGTCTAGTCAGAGTCTTTGCTACTCTAATAAAAAAAAAGTATGGTAGATCACGAGGCTAAGACAAGATGAATAGAACACTGAAAATAAACGCCTCAGCGAAACCATTCTTTGGAATGTCCACAGCTTGTGTTTTGAACGAATGAGAATATATCCACGAATACGACCTTATACTTTATGTTCACGTTTTCTTTTTCAGAAAAGGAAATTCGCTATTCTTCTAGTGGCAGCCAGTACCTTGAGGTTCCGTGCAAGGTAGGAAATTATTCAAACCTAGAAATTAATAAGGCCAAAAAAAATGTGCGTTTATTATGACAGTATATATGAGCTTGCGTGTACGTTATCAGGAAATCTTCTTAATTCAGAATTTTGAGGCTGACTTTCAAAAGAAAGTCAGCCTCAAAATACTGAATTAGCAGTGATTTTATAACCTGCGCATCCTGCATCTTTTTTGCGCATAATTTTGTCTCTGGGATGCAAAATTTTTAGTTCAACGAGTCCCAGGATTCAACTGTATTGCAGACTTGTCATTAGAATTAGTGTTCTGGACTCATAAGTTTGCTGGTGGACTCATTAATATGGGAAACAGCGAGTCCCAGGACCCGTAAAGTCAAAATTGTAAATGGATGACTGATAACGCTTTTTATAGCTTCGCTGATTTATATTTAGTTCATCTAACAATATCATGGGTGCGAATAGGGAAGGCGAGGATGTGCGGCCCTACGAGCCTCGTCTAAGCCTTAACTAGTCTGCTTTGCGATAAGTATCAAACTATCAGATTCTGGTCTATTTTCGTCAGTTAATTTTTGGACCCCATGCCATACTTGCCTGTAGTTTACCACACCGGGTAGGCGGCAATCGAAAACGTAATCAACAATCGACGAACGCGGATCAAAAATCTATAGGAACGGTGTTTTCGATTGCCATTGTCGCCAGTGCTGCGAGATATGGCAATCGAAAACACTGTTTCTATTGATTTTCTTATCTACATTCCTCGATAGTATTGGCGTTTTCGTTTGCCGCCTACCCGGTGCGTTTACATACAGTTAATTTTTAGCGAATCCATACACTCGACAACCAGATGATACTAAGTATCGAATGGCAAGCAGTGTAAATTTTGATTAAACTGTTCTATAGAGGAACAGTTTGAGGTAGGTCTACACTGTTTGATCATAATTAATGTACGTGTGGATAAATGCGGTAGCAAAATTGGTTTAGTCCAGAGTAGGTTTTTGCTTTAGAAAAGTAGACAAATGGACTATACAAGGGTAAAAAGTCATGGATGCTTTTTTTCGAGGGGGGGGGGGCGTGGCCAAGTTAGACATTCAATTGTTTCTAGCGTTTATTCAAAACTATTGATAATACCTTACCGGGTAGGCGGCGTTCCTGAACACTATTTTAAAAACAAAACCGCGTTTCCGATCGCCAAAAAGACGTTTTCGATCACAAAATTATATTTTTTGGCGTTCAATTACGCCATATTTGCGTTCTGCGTCCATCGTTTTGAAAAATCGAAAACGTTGTTTTTTGGCGATCAGAAACGCTTGTTCTATATCAATCAGTGCGTTCACGATCGCCACCACACGATTTGATACCTCTGAAAAAAGGACTCTGTATACAAAAACAGTACTTGAGACAGTAGTAGCACTCGAGACAGTAGAAATTTTAGTACTTAGCGCATTGTCGTGCAACGAAGGCTCAGGTGAGTCTGCGCATATGAGGGGATCCAAGTTTGATGACGTTTTTTCTTAGTTGATGAGAGGATAGAAGATCAAATACCGCTATAAATGGGCGGTCATGGTCAGGTAAACGCCATTTAAATGGCGTTTCGCTGGCGGGCCGATGATGACCCAACATTGAATGCTGGCTTGGTAGCTTTGTGATATATCAGGGGATCCGGACCAGTTTTGCTATGAAACCCTATGTTTTCGGGAGGGGGCGGGGTCCGGACCCCCTATCCCCCCTCTGGATCCGCGCATGGTATCATTAAATGATTTGAGCCTCTGGTGATACATGTATTGTTTAAAATATTACGGAACGGCGATCAGAAAAGATCCTGATCAGTCTGATCTGAGTCTAGATTGCTGTTCTGTCGCCTATATTCGATTAATTGTTGAATGCAAAAATACAGAATATCACAGTACGATGTCAGTTTGATGATTTGTAGATCAAGTACAGTAAAACCTGTGTAAAACGGACACTCTCAAAAAGACCAAAAAAATTTCAAGACTAATTATCGCTTAATGCAGGTCATAAGTATTGCAGAATGCTCCCCTTGGAGCATTCTGCAATACTAAGCTACCATTTGTCATTAAGAGATTTGTTTTGGCTATGTTTTAGTGGCAGTTTTACACAGATTTCACTGTACCCACATGTGTTTTTTTCCTTCCATGGGAAGTCTCTCAACTATAAATGGTCCTAATGACTTCTGTGAAAGCGTTGCTTCCCTTCTTTGGCTTCCCGAGAGACATCTTACAGGGACGTAATAGCTTTCCAACATTTCCAATAATATTAGATTGAGTTATGCCTGTTGTATCTCGCAGAGCATCCACTGCCATCTCATATATGCAGTACGTGTCAGCCTATTGGGATCATGTCTCCGTCGGCTCCGTCGTCGTCCGCTTGATTTCCGATCGATAATTCTTGAAGGGATGCATCAATTTCACTCAAGCTTTACAGAAGGGTCGAATATCCTAGCTTAGCACTGGTTTAACCCAGGAAGACCCGTCCCTGTTTAACTGAAAGAGTGTTGATGGGACGTAAAGAGTCAAATCAAACAAACAAACAGAAGGGTCGAACATCATTACATTCAGGCCAAGCTCGAAAAGAAGGGTGATCCGCAAAATTTTGACTGAGTTATGGCCCTTTTTGACTTAGATTGTGGCTAAATTTTGGTTTCCGATCAATAACTTTTGAAGTGATGCAACAATTTCATTCAAGTTTTACAGAATGGTAAATCATCATAAAATGCAGATCAAGCTCGAATTTTAGGGTCATTTGAGTCATGGCCCTTTTTTGAATTAGGTTTAGGCTAATGCAAAAGCTATATTGACTTTTTTGTGAAAACACTTCACATTTCTACAAAACTATATTATCCGACAACTTCTTACTATATGCCATGATTACCCAGTGACTATAATTAAGCATGACAGTGATTAAAATTTTATCCCATCCCCTGACCCCTTAGGTGGGGTCAACCGTCAAAAGTCAAATATTTAAATTTCTAAATAATTCAGTGAGTTGACAATATTTTACTGCAATTCCCATGCAGACAGAGGTACAATAAATATGAAAAATATCAAACGAGATTTTTGACCCTAGGCCTGTGTCCGACCCCCGGGGTTGGACTTAGGGGTGGGTTCAAAAGGTCAAAATTCAACTTTTTCAGAACATGATCACGTTGCATATCAAATTAAATGGAAGTATGAATGCACCAACATGGTAGCTAATATTTTTCCCGTAGACCCCCCCCCCCTACCTGGGGGTCAAAAGGCAAAAATTCAACTTTTTCAGAACATGGTCATGTTGCATATCAAATTAAAGGGATTATGGTAGCAAATATTTCCCCGCAGACCCAACACCCACCAACCACCACCCCCATCCCCCAACCCTGGGGGTCAAAAGGTCAAAATTCAACTTTTTCAGAACATAGTCATGTTGCATATCAAATTGAAGGGAATCACGAATGCAGCAATATGGTAGCAAACATTTTCCCCGCAGACCTCCCCACCTCGACCCTGGAGGTCAAAAGGTTAAAATTCAACTGTTTCAGGTCGTGATCATATTGCATATTAAATTAAATGGTATCACAACTGTAGCAGCATGGTAGCAAATATTTTGCCCGCAGATCCCCCCGCCTGACCCTGGAGGTCAAAAGGTCAGAATTCAACTTTTTCAGAACATGGTCATGTTGCATATCAAATTAAAGGAAGTCAAAAATGCAGCAACTTGGTAGCAATTATTTCGCCTGCAGACCCCCCTACCCGACCCTGGAGGTCAAAACGTCAAAAAAAAAACTTTTTCAGAACATGGTCTTGTTGCATATCAAATTAAAGAGAATTACGAATGCAGCATCACGGTTACAAATCCCCCCTCGTCCAACCTTTGGGTCAAAGGGTCAAAATTCAACTTTTTCAGAATATGGTCATGTTGAATATCAAATTAAATGGGACCATGAATGCAGCAACATGGTAGCAATTATTTTGCCCGCTGATCCCCCATCGACGCAGGGGGTCAAAAGGTTAAATCCAACTTTTTCAGAACATGGTCATGTTGCATATCAAATTAAAGGGAATTACGAATGCAGCAAAATGATAGCAAATATTTTGCCCGCAGACCCCCAACCACTGACCTTGAGGGTGGGTTCGAAAGGACAAAATTCAACATTTATTGGGAAATGGTCATGTTGCATACCAAAGTAAAAGGAATAACAAATGCAGTGTAGAGCCACAAAATGCTCCCCTACACAACATGCTCCTTTTAGTATAATATTGTGTACCCTGCATACACAATATGCTCCGCTGGAGCATTTTGTGTACCTTGAATACACAATATGCTACCAGAGGAGCATATTGAGTAGGGTCGGTTCATATGTTATTTCAGTGGTCGTCCGAGGGTACACAATATGCTCTTCTTGGTATGTTTGCCATTTTTCTAACTGTCCTCTCGACATCCATCTGTCTATCTTACGAACCTTGTGTCTAAAGCCATGCCCGTATCATAATTGTATTATAGTGGTCTTTAATCCCCATCAACAATATTTTAGAGACGTTGTCTCCAAATTTGGCTTCTTACACGACATGAAATCAACCTTTGGAAACCGTAGTAAGGAAAAATGGGGAAACTCCAGGGGTTAAATGCAGAAATGTAATGAACCTATATATAAGTCGAGGACTACATGGACATTCATAAATGCTATACCTGTTCCATTGGAATATATAATATGACTACCATTGTAGCCATCTTGATATCCGTCAAAGACCATCTTTTCCCAACCCTACGTCAGATTGAATCTAAACTTGGTTGGAGAGTTAGGGGCAATATGGAAATTCAAACTTTCTTGAATCATTCGATTCTGATATCCAATTTGGCTCCCATGGCAACAATCTGCTCCAAATATCGTAATACTACTGAGGTAGCATATTGTGTACCTTGCCTACACAATATGCTCCCATTATCATAATACTACCGAGGTAGCATATTGTGTACCTTACTTACACAATATGCTCCCATTATCATAATACTACTGAGGTAACATATTGTGAACCTTACCTACACCATATGCTCCAATTATCATAATAGAACTGAGGTAACATATTGTGTACCTTACCTACACAATATGCTCCCATTATCATTATACCACCAAAGTAGCATATTGTGTACCTTACCTACACAATATGCTCCAATTATCATAATACTACTGAGGTAGCATATTGTGTACCTTACCTGCACAATATGCTCCCATTACTATAATACTACTGAGGTAACATATTCTGTATCTTACCTACACACTATGCTCCAATTTTCATAATACTACCGAGGTAGCATATTGTGTACCTTACCTACACAATATGCTCCCATTATCATAATACCACCAAGGTAGTTTATTGTGTAACTTACCTACAAAATACACTCCGAATATCATAATACTACTGAGGTAGCATATTGTGTACCTTACCTACAGAATATGCTCCAATTATCATAAAACTAGCGAGGTAACATATTGTGCACCTTACCTACACAATATGCTCCCATTATCATGATAATACCAAGGTAGCATATTGTGTACCTATCCTACACAATATGCACCCAATACCAAAATGCTACCAAGGTAGCATATTGTGTACCTTACCTACACAATATACTCCCATTATCATATTACTACCCCATAATCATACTACCAAGGTAGCATATTGTGTACCCTACCTAAACATTATGACCCCATACATATTACTACCCCATAATTAATATACTACCAAGGTAGCATATTGCGTACCTTACCTACACAATATGCTCCAATTATCATAATACTACCGATGTAGCATATTGTGTACCTTACCTACACAATATGCTCCCATTATCATAATATCACCAAGAAAGCATATTGTGTATCTTACGTACACAATACGCTCCGAATATCATAATACAACTGAGGTAGCATATTGTGTACCTTACCTACACAATATGCTACAATTATCATAATACTCTGAGGTAGCATATTGTGTACCTTACCTACACAATATGCTCCCATTATCATGATATTACCAAGGTAGCATATTGTGTACCTAACCTACACAATATGCACCCATTACCAAAATGCTAACAAGGTAGCATATTGTGTACCTTACCTACACAATATGCTTCCATTATCATATTACTACCCCATTATCATAATACTACCAAGATAGCATACTGTGTACCTTACCTACACAATATGCTCCAATTATCATAATACTACCGAGGTAGCATATTGTGAACCTTACCTACACAATATGCTCCAATTATCATAATACTACCTAGGTAGCATATTGTTTACCTTACCTACACAATATGCTCCAATTATCATAATACTACTGAGGTAGCATATTGTGTACCTTACCTGCACAATATGCTCCAATTACTATAATACTACTGAGGTAACATATTGTGTATCTTACCTACACACTATGCTCAAATTTTCATAATACTACCGAGGTAGCATATTGTGTACCTTACCTACACAATATGCTCCCATTATCATAATACCACCAAGGTAGCATATTATGTTACTTTACCTACACAATACGCTCCGAATATCATAATACTACTGAGGTAGCATATTGTGTACCTTGCCTACAGAATATGCTCCAATTATCATAAAACTAGCGAGGTAGCATATTGTGTACCTTACCTACACAATATACTCCCATTATCATATTACTACCCCATAATCATACTACCAAGGTAGCATATTGTGTACCCTACCTACACATTATGCTCCCACACATATTACTGACCCATTATTAATATACTACCAAGGTAGCATATTGCGTACCTTACCTACACAATATGCTCCAATTATCACAATACTACCGAAGTAGCATATTGTGTACCTTACCTACACAATATGCTCCCATTATCATAATACCACCAAGGTAGCATATTGTGTATCTTACGTACACAATACGCTCCGAATATCATAATACTACTGAGGTAGCATATTGTGTACCGTACCTACACAATATGCCACAATTATCATAATACTCTGAGGTAGCATATTGTGTACCTTACCTACACAATATGCTCCCATTATCATGATACTACCAAGGTAGCATATTGTGTACCTAACCTACACAATATGCACTCATTACCAAAATGCTAACAAGGTAGCATATTGTGTACCTACCTACACAATATGCTTCCATTATCATATTACTACCCCATTATCATAATACTACCAAGATAGCATATTGTGTACCTTACCTACACAATATGCTCCAATTATCATAATACTACCAGGGTAGCATATTGTGTACCTTACCTACACAATATGCTCCAATTATCATAATACTACCTAGGTAGCATATTGTGTACCTTACCTACACAATATGCTCCCATTATCATAATGCCACCAAGGTAGCATATTGCGTACCTTACCTACACAATATGCTCTGAAAATCATAATTGTACTGTGGTAGCATATTGTTTATCTTACCTACACAATATGCTTCAATTATCATAATACTACCGAGGTAGCATATTATGTACCTTACCTACACAATATGCTCCCATTATCATGATACTACCAAGGAAGCATATTGTGTCATTAACCTACACAATATGCACCCATAACCAAAATTCTACCAAGGTAGCATATTGTGTACCTTACCTACACAATATGCTCCCATCATCATATTACTACCCCATTATCATACTATCATGATACTACCAAGGAAGCATATTGTGTCATTAACCTAAACAATATGCATCAATTATCATAATACTACTGAGGTAGCATATTGTGTTCCTTACCTGCACAATATGCTCCCATTACTATAATACTACTGAGGTAACATATTGTGTATCTTACCTACACACTATGCTCCAATCATCATAATAGAACTGAGGAAGCATATTGTGTGCCTTACCCACACAATATGCTCCAAATATCATAATACTACTGAGGTAACATATTGTATACCTTACCTACACAATATGCTCCTATTATCATAATACTTCCCAGGTAGCATATTGTGTACCTAACCTACACAATATGCACTCATTACCAAAATGCTAACAAGGTAGCATATTGTGTACCTACCTACACAATATGCTTCCATTATCATATTACTACCCCATTATCATAATACTACCAAGATAGCATATTGTGTACCTTACCTACACAATATGCTCCAATTATCATAATACTACCGAGGTAGCATATTGTGTACCTTACCTACACAATATGCTCCAATTATCATAATACTACCTAGGTAGCATATTGTGTACCTTACCTACACAATATGCTCCCATTATCATAATGCCACCAAGGTAGCATATTGCGTACCTTACCTACACAATATGCTCTGAAAATCATAATTGTACTGTGGTAGCATATTGTTTATCTTACCTACACAATATGCTTCAATTATCATAATACTACCGAGGTAGCATATTATGTACCTTACCTACACAATATGCTCCCATTATCATGATACTACCAAGGAAGCATATTGTGTCATTAACCTACACAATATGCACCCATAACCAAAATGCTACCAAGGTAGCATATTGTGTACCTTACCTACACAATATGCTCCCATCATCATATTACTACCCCATTATCATACTATCATGATACTACCAAGGAAGCATATTGTGTCATTAACCTAAACAATATGCATCAATTATCATAATACTACTGAGGTAGCATATTGTGTTCCTTACCTGCACAATATGCTCCCATTACTATAATACTACTGAGGTAACATATTGTGTATCTTACCTACACACTATGCTCCAATCATCATAATAGAACTGAGGAAGCATATTGTGTGCCTTACCCACACAATATGCTCCAAATATCATAATACTACTGAGGTAACATATTGTATACCTTACCTACACAATATGCTCCTATTATCATAATACTTCCCAGGTAGCATATTGTGTACCTTACCTACACAATATGCCCCAATTATCATAATACTATCGAGGTAGCATATTGTGTATCTTACCTACACAATATGATCCCATTATCATAATAACACCAAGGTAGCATATTGTGTACCTTACCTACACAATATGCTCCGAATATCTTAATACTACTGAGGTAGCATATTGTGCACCTAACGTACACAATATGCTCCAATTATCATAATACTACCGAGGAAGCATATTGTGTACCTAACCTACACAATATACACCCATTACCATAATGCTACCAAGGTAGCATATTGTGTACCTTACCTACACAATATGCTCCCATCATCATATTACTACCCGATTATCATACTACCAAAGTAGCATATTGTGTACCCTACCTACACAATATGCCCCAATTATCAAATTACTACCCCATAATCATAATAATACCAAGGTAACACATTGTGTACCTAACCTACGCAATATGCTCCCATTATCATATTATAAACCCATTATCATACTACCAAGGTAGCATATTGTGTACCCTACCTACATAATATGCCCCCATTATCATATTACTACCCAATTATCATAATACTACAAAGGTAGAATATTGTGTACCTTACCTACACAATATGCTCTAATTATCATAATACTACCGAGGTAGCATACTGTGTACCTTACTTACACAATATGCTCCCATTATCATAATACCACCAAGGTAGCATATTGTGTACCTTACCTACACAATATGCTCCCATTATCATGATACTACCAAGGTAGCATATTGTGTACCTATCCTACACAATATGCACCCATTACCAAAATGCTACCAAGGTAGCATATTGTGTACCTTACCTACAATATTTGCTCCCATTATCATATTACTACCCCATTATCATACTACATTAGCTGTATGTATAATGTGTAGGTAAGGTACACAATATGCTATCCATGGTAGTATTATGATAATGTGAGCAAATTATGTAGGTAAGACACACAATATACTCTCTTAGTAGTATTATGATATTTGGAGCATTTTGTGTAGGTTAGGTACACAATATGCTACCTTAGTAGTATTATGATATTTGGAGCATACTGTATAGGTAAGGTACACAATATGCTACCTTTGCCGTATTATGACATTTGGAGCATATTGTGTAGGTAAGGTACACAATATGCAACCTTGGTAGTATTATGATATTTGGAGCATATTGTGTAGGTTAGGTACATACTTTGCTACCTAGGTGGTATTATGATAATGGGAGCATATTGTGTAGGTAATTCAAACAATATGCTACCCTAGTAGTATTATGATATTTGGAGCATAATGTGTAGGTAAGTCATACAAAAAGCTATCTTAGTAGTATTATGATATTTGGAGCATATTGTGTAGGTAAGGTACACATTATGCTACCTTAGTAGTATTATGATATTTGGAGCATATTGTGTAGGTAAGGTACACAATATGCTACCTCAGTAGTATTATGATATTCGAAGCATATTGTGTAAGTAAGGTACACAATATGCTACCTCGGCAGTATTATGATAATTAGAGCATATTGTGTAGGTAAGGTACACGATATGCTACATTGGTAGTATTATGATAATGGGGGCATAATGTGTAGGTAGGGTACACAATATGCTACCTTGTTAGTATAATCATGGGGTAGTAATATGATAATGGGAGCATATTGTGAAGTTAAGGTACACAATATGCTACCTTGGTAGCATTTTGGTAATGGGTGCATATTGTGTAGGCAAAATACACAATATGCTACCTTAGTAGTAGTATGATATTTGGAGCATATTGTGTAGATAAGGTACACAATATGCTACCTAGGTAGTATTATGATAATGGGAGCATATTGTGTAGGTAAGCCACACAAAATGCTACCTTAGTAGTATTATGATATTTGGAGCATATTGTGTAGGTAAGATACATAATATGCTGCCTTAGTAGTATTATGATATTTGGAGCATATTGTGTAGGTAATATACACAATATGCTACCTTAGTAGTATTATGATATTTGAAGCAAATTGTGTAGGAAAGGTACACAATAATCTGCCTTAGTAGTATTATGATTTTGGAGCATATTGTGTAGTGAGGTACACAATATGCTACCTCGGTAGTATTATATTTGGAGCATATTGTGTAGGTAAGGTACACAATATGCTACCTTTGTAGTATTATGATAATGGGAGCATATTGTGAAGTTAAGGTACACAATATGCTTCCTTGGTAGCATTTTGGTAATGGGTGCATATTGTGTAGGATAGGTACACAATAGGCTACCTTGGTAGTATAATGATATTTGGAGCATATTGTGTAGGCAAGGTACACAATATGCTTCCTTAGTAATAGTATGATATTTGGAGCATATTGTGTAGATAAGGTACACAATATTCTACCATGGTAGTATTATGATATTTTGATCAAATTGTGTAGGTAAGGTACACAATATGCTACCTAGGTAGTATTATGATAATGAGAGTATATTGTGTGGGTAAGGTACATAATATGCGACTTGGTAGTATTATGATAATGGTAGCAAATTGTGTAGGTAAGGTTTACAATATGATTCTTTGGTAGTATTATGATAATGGTAGCATATTGTGTAGGAAAGGTACACAATATGCTACACAGGTAGTATTTTGCTATTGCGAGCATATTGTGTAGGTGAGGTACATCAAATGCTACCGCCTCGGTAGTATTATGATGATGGGAGCATATTGTGTAGGTAAGGTACCCAATATGATTTCTTGGTAGTGTTATGATAATGGGAGCATATTGTGTAGGTAAGGTACACAATATGCTACCTCGGTAGTATTAATATAATTGGAGCATATTGTGTAGGTAAGGTACCTAGGTAGTATTATGCTATTGGGTGCATATTGTGTAGGTAAGGTACACAATATGCTTCCTTTGAAGTATTATGATAATGTTATCATATTGTGTGGGTAAGGTACACATTATGATACCATGGTAGTGTTATTATAATGTGGGCATATTGTGTAGGTAAGGTACATAATATATAATACCTTAATAATATATATGATAATGGGACCATATTGTGTGGGTAAGGTACACAATATGCTACCTTGGTAGTATTATGAGCATTTGAGCATATTGTGTAGGTTAAGGCTCACAATATGCTACCTTGGTAGTATGATAATGTAAGCAAATTATGTAGATAAGGTACACAATATGCTGCGAGCATAAAACGCACAACAGCAGATTTTCCTTACTTTTGATGTCTGATTACTGGTTTAGGCAGTCCGTGAACCCAATCAGTCAGAGCACGTGATTGGCCACCTTAAAGTAAGTCTACACTTCTCCCCTTTAATTTGATCTAGTGTGGGTGAATCTTTGACATGTGTACTTTCAGTGTGCTACAGTGTATACACTCCATTCTGATCTTCAACATGATTGATTTCAGAAAAAAATATTTTTTATCTTTTGACCCACCCCCGAAGTCGCGGTGTTAATCTGGAACAACACTTGTTACCATGTTGCTGCATGCGTAAGTCCCTTCTATTTGATATGCAGCATGACCATATTCAAATAAATGCATATTTGATCTTTTGCCACTGGCCAAGGGGTTAGGGTGTATGTAAGGACAGAATGCTTGTTTTCAAGGTGCTCTACGTTCAATATAATTTGATATGAAACAAGACAAATTTCAAGGTGAAAATGTATTGACCCTTTGACCCCAGGGTGTCTCTGTGTGCTAAATAATTGCTATCATGTTGCTGTTATGTGTTGTTCCCTTAAATTTTATATGCAGCATGACAATATTCAGAAAAAAGTTTCATTTTGGACTCGCCCCATCCCCTAAATCTACCCAGGGGATCGGACCCAGGCATCCAATCAAATATCCAGTCTGATATATTTCATATCTATTGTTTTGTTTATCTTTCTGCATACAAAGTTTCGATAATAATATTGAAAGTTGACTAAGTTATTGCCAAATTTATGTATTTGACCTTTGACCCTGTCTAAAGATTCAAGTAGGCGGGGTTTTTATTTTTAAATTTTACACCGTCATACTTAACTACAGGCTTTTTATACATAATAGCTTTGAGGAAATGTTTAGATCATTACTCTAAGAAAGCCATTACAACTTTTGCATTATAATGGCCAGAGCAATAATGTGTTTATCAGTTATTCTTGACAAAACTAATAGGATATATGCGCGGATCCGTGGGGTGTCCAGGTCAATCTGACAAAAAAGCTGACAACCTTTTTTTTAGTCCTTAGCTTTTTTACAGAAGGCAAATGGTTAATTTCAAAGAAAACCTATTAATTCTCAAGGTTCCTGAGGGGGTCCAGCATTTTCCAGGGGTCCAACTTTTTCCGGGGGGGGGGGGGGGGGGGGGGGGGGGAGATGTCCAATTGCTTATTCCCTATAGAAAATATATAACTTGTGATTTTCCAGGGGAGGTCCGGACCCCCTGCCAACCCCCCTCTGGATCCGCACTTGGGACTGTCCATGGTACTATCATGCATCAAATCTGACTAATAGGTACTTATGAATGTTTCTGGAAGGAAAGGTGGACAGACAGACAGACAGACAGACAGACAGACAGACAGACAGACAGAAGGGTGCACAGACGGCCAACGCCAAAACAATATCCCTCCGACTTCATCGGGGGGAAACCAGTATTGAGCACAGGATATTTAGTGTCATGTTCAAGAACACAATGCAGTGCTTCAGGCGAGGCTCGATCCCGCAACCCATTGATATCGGGTCAAGCACTCTACCACGACTGCGCTCCCCAGCTAGGGAGCATATTGTGTAGGTTTGATACATGTCCTACACAATATGCTCCCGGTTTAAGGGGGAGCATATTGTGTATGCAGGGTACACAATATGCACCTCGAGAGAGCATATTGTGTATGGAGCATTTTGTGGCTCTACAATGCAGCAACATGGTAGCAAACATTTTGCCCACAGACCCTCATGCCTCATATCAAATCAAATGATATTGAATATCAGATGGCAAGTGGGTAAAAATATTGTTACGAATCACTTGCAAACGTCTACATAGTCTTTAACCAGTGACGATTTCTGCGATTGATATCAGATATTGAAATTGTACGAATAGGTTTATTTTGTATTGAACTAACCAATAGAAATTAGTTGATAGGCTTTTAATTTTGATCTGTATGATGCCCAAAGTGAACTTAGGGGTTGGAGAAATGGGATTTATGTTTTGTGATTTATAAGTTTCTCTAAAATAACCCTTCTCAAGGTATATAAATTTGCCTTGTTGGACTTCTGTTTTGCCAGGTGACACATCCGATTCCCGATCCCCCGAATTCTAGTATATCAAATCTTACTTAAACAAGTATGTGACGTAGATGAATATCTGTATTTTTCACATGCATAAACAGAAGACATTTATGCAATCGTTGAACGTCCTTTTCATGTCTCTTTTATCTTTCTCCGGATATCACGTGTACTCTGTACAATGATTGTTGCTGCAGTGTGTTATAGTAACGTCTTGTTGCATTATAAAACGGAACAGCCAGCGTGATGAAGCAGACAAGAGGCTCGTTTTGCACGTGAAGACCTGGTGTTGCTCGCGTCAATCACAGCAACACTGTCACTGCAAGCAAATGTATTCGTTATTTGAAGCATAATTGACGTGTAAATGAGCATAGCCATACAGTAAAACCTGTGTAAATCGGTCACTCAAAAATAGACAAAACAAAGATCTTAATGGCAAATGGTAGCTTAATGAAGGTCGAAAGTATTGCAGAATGCTCCCCTTGGAGCATTCTGCAATACTTTTGACCTGCATTAAGCGATAATTTATCTTGCAAACCAACTTGTGGTCTTTTTGAGTGTGGCCGTTTTACACAGGTTTTACTGTATATGCACTGTGGACAGCAGCACAGCGTTTACACTACTTTAGAAACTTGACCCGGAGGGTGCCATTAAATATGCAAACTATTTTCGCATTTACAAAGATTCATTTTGAATCACTCTTAAAAATAAGCATCTTGCTCAAAAGGAAAACAATAACACAAAGAGAAGGATGTTGTTTCGCCTGATAAATTCTGTGATTCGGATTGCCTAGTTGATGACAATCTATATAAAAAAAATCTGGTTTCCATTTTGTTTTTGATGAACATTTGAAAACTGATCAGCCAAAAATTAAACGTTTCTATTCTGTCAAAATCTTGTACAAGAAAAATATGATTTGGGAAGGAACACGTTATATTATGCCTTGTACAAGAAGAAATAATGCTGGTGTTTCCAATACTGCTATAGATGGCTTGTTTCCTTGTTTTTAACAATTAATTTTGCGAGAATCAGCACACTGTCTAGCGGCCATCCCATCTTTTTTCTCTATAGCCTAACTGCTCTTAATTATATATTATTTGCCTTTCGAGACGCTGTAACGGCTTCAGTTAATAGTTACACATTGGTTATTATTACCGAGACAGCGATTAATAAGATGGTGTTTGGAGATACTGTCAGAATAGAAGGCATCTTTCAATAACGCTAAGGGAATATACGAGCTGATATTGAAAAAGAACCAAAATGTATGGAGTAGTTGCCGTTTATCTCATTGTTACATTTAGTATGAATATCCAATATTATAGACTGAGTCGTGGCACCTGACGGAAGAGACACAATAATACATGCAAATATTACAGGCCTACAGATAAAAGTTTGTTATCAAAAATAAATTTCATGGTTCTATTGAGCAGCCAAAACCAATGTTCTAACTGATGGATAAGAAATTTTAACATTTTTACGCCCTAAACTTTTGTTAAACTAGAAAAGACGTAAAGCATTACATCAAAGAGCCAGGACTGAGCAAGAACCCGCCCCACCCACAATAGTTGTGCCAAAAACAAACAAGTATAGGAACAGCAAAACCACAGCCTTAGAATGATTAGCAGCTAAATAATAGGGCGTAAAATTGTTAATATATTATTATACATAAGTTTGATCTAATTTGTGTTCTGCATTTATAGATATCTCAATCTTTCATATTTTTTGTCTATAAGTTTGTACCAACTTGGCATTGTTGTGGTCTGTATCTTCATATATCTCTACCTAACATCTTTGTAACTATAAGTTTGTACCAACTTGGCCTTGTTGTGGTCTGTATCTTCATATATCTCTACCTAACATCTTTGTATCTATAAGTTTGTACCAACTTGGCCTTGTTGTGGTCTGTATCTTCATATATCTCTACATAACATCTTTGTATCCATAAGTTTGTACCAACTTGGCCTTGTTGTGGTCTGTATCTACAGATGACTCAATCTATTATAGGTGTATCTATTAGCTTTTACTGATTTGGTATTGTTGTTTTATTCTATCTCACAAAATTGTATATGTAGCTTTGCGCCATTTTGGCCTCCTTGTACACTTTATCTATAACATCTCTATATAACAAGTTTGTATATGTAGTTTTGTGCCTATTCAGCCTTGATTTGTTCTGTATCTACATCTATCTCTATCTCACAAATTTGTATATGTAGCTGTGCGCTAATTTGGCCTTGTTATGTTCTGTATCTACAGATATCTCTATCTCACAAATTTGTATATTTCGCTTTGAGCCAATTTGGCCTTGTTGTGTTCTGTAACTACAGATATCTCTATCTCACAAAGTTGTATAGGGAGCGCAGTGGCTCAGTGGTAGAGTGCTTGACTCGAGACGGAGAGGCCACAGGTTCGAGCCTCACCGGCGTCACTGCGTTGTGGTCCTTGAGCAAGACACATTTATCCTAGTTTAGTACTGGTTCAACCCAGGAAGACCCGTCCCTGTTTAACTGAAAGATTGTTGAGGGTACGTAAAGAATCAAATCAAACAAAATCAACAAGTTTGTATATGTATCTTTGTGCCAATTTGGCCTTGTTTTGTTCTGTATCTACAGATATCTCTATCTCCCAAATTTGTGTATGTTGCTTTGAGCCAATATGGCCTTGTTGTGTTTTGTATCTACAGATATCTTTATCTCACACAGTATCATAGCTTTGCTTGTTGTGATCTTTATCTTAAGATATCTTTATCACACAAACTATATAAATATCTTTGTACTCATTTGGTTTCATGTACTCTGAATCTACAGATGTCTCTGGCTCACAAATTGGTATCTATAACTTTGTGCCAACTTGTCCGTGTCGTGCAAAAATATAAATTAGCTAGCAAATCGCAAACAGTCTATAAAAATGAATAAATAAATATATACCCTCCAAACGGAGCAAAGATTATTATAGTAGGCTGTAGTTTTCTAAATTTGGCCGAATAAAAAATACATGTGTTTAGGGTAACCTGACCCTACCTAAATTTACTGCTGAATCCTAGCATTTTTTTCAGGTTTTCTGGAGGAAAGATACTTTTTAATAAAATTATATCTTTTTTCCCCCCAAAAAAATAGTTTAAAAAAATGTGTGCGTACGCTACCTACAATTTTCGGACATGTTACCCGAAACACACATATTTTTAATTGGGCCTTATTATATAATACAAATGTATATATATTCGACTCCAATGATAATGTGAGTTTCCCTTGCCAAAGGAAAAAAAGAGAAACTGCATTCATATGTTTATAACTTCCTTGGACACTCCAGACGTCATCAACAATTATATTGGTTAATTATAAGAGACATTAAGGCCATAAATAAATCTCCTAGACGCCGAAGACACTTTCTGTCATTTATTGTGTTGCATAATATGCGCTTAACAATGCATGCAAGTTCTGGAAACTAAGCGGAAGTCTGAACACTCGTCTGATGTTATGTATTGAGGATAAGCAAATTATTGTAAATGTCAAGAATAAAATAATTAGTAGTGAGAATATACATCACGTATAAAGCAAGTGCGTATGGCCAACATAGGTCCAGATAATGATAGCTTGTGCACTTAAAACTGTATTTATTTCCTTAACCACCAATTTAAACATGTGTTTTGGGTGCTCAAAAAACGTCTCATTGAGACGGTTCTTTTGAGTACCCATAGCATATGTTTTGGTTGAGAAATAATAAAAATAATTCTCCAGTACGCACTCTTATCTAGAGGCCTGGCAAGAAATGCGACATTCACCGATCACAGACCACGGCACCATGAACGGTTTACTTTCTTTTATATAAAACATTGATGTTGGAAACCATAAATGGTTCTAATAACAAACAGTGTAAAGGCAGATAAGTTGTCATAGAATCTGCAATACATTCAGGGACAGAAATGCGTTCTAATTTAGAAAATATATTGGTTGATCATTCAATATATTTACTGGTTCGTCTGTTCAAATATTTTTTATTCGTTCATTTGTTGGGTTCGTTAGTACTTCCGTCACGTTTGTAGAATTAACGACAAAGTTTTGGTATAACTCAGTATTCATATTTACCCATAGTTGCCCTTGGGGTTGGCATTCACACCATTACTCCCTTCCCTAGGGCTCTTGCCACTGGGTTAGGGCTCAACGTCTAAATTTATGAGACTTTTAAAACGTATAACAAAGTTTTGCTTAAAGTTTTTCAAGTGATGTATATCTCAGTAACTGCTTATTCGAAAGCATTCATAATTGAACCTTAGATACTCTTGCCTGGAGGTTTGGCATACACAGAATGCCTCTAGGCTCAAAGACATCTGCCCCTGGGTGGGCCTGCAGGTCAAAATCCAGGACATATTCTGATTTTTTCTGGCTTACGAATATCATAGCAACATTCCTTTTATCCGAAAACATTTATGTTTGGACAATTGGTACCATTGATAGTTGGCTTCCACTCGACGATTAAAGACCCTTTGGTCGATGCCCAAGGGTGGGGCTTGAGGTCAAAATCTAGGACATCTTACGATTTATGTTTTTGATTGATTTTCCTTTATAGAATGATTAATTTTTAACAGCAGAAACTATAAGGGCTGACTTTCTTTGTGCGACGTTCGACGTTTGAGTTCATGGTTGATTGGCTAGAGGTCAAAATCTATGACACGGTCAAAGTGCTATTTTGACTTTATGGAAATATCTTACCAAAACTGTATTAGAAAGCATTAATAGTTTAGACAATAATTGGTACCATACATGGCTGGCTACCAATCAATGCCTTCAGTCACTTGGGCCCACCATACCCTAGTGTGGGGATAAAGGTCAAAATCTATGACATCTTGGGATTTTTTTTATTTTATAGAATCATTCGTATTTAAACTACTTGAAGTATTTAGGGGTGACTTTCTCTCTGTGACTTCAGAGCTTAGAGACCATGACTCAGGGTAGGGCTAGAGGTCAAACTATTGGATTCCTTTAAAAAGTGCAATTCTAATTTTCTGACGTATGCAGAGATATCTTACAAACAATTTATTAGAACACATTCATAACTGGATAATCAGTAACTTCAGGGTACGCTTGCACTTGGCGACTTCAGATGCTTGAATACATGCCTTGGGGTGGGGGCTAGAGATAAAAATATAGGACATCTTTTGATTTGTTTATTTTTTTTGTTTGTGTATCTTTTGTATTTGAATAGCAGGTATTATTTAGGGCCCACATTCACTCGATGACTTTGAACCGTGGGGTTCACTGTTTCAAGGTTACAGGTAAAATCGAGATTTGTATGAGAACCATGAGATCATCTGCTGGCGGGTATGAGTGCCTCTTCGGGAACTTCATCTAACTGGATAAGAGATGATGAGTTTATTTAAGAAATGAATTCAATTTTTGGAATGTTCATGGAATCATGAATACTTTGGGTCTCTTGCAAAGTAAGTGAAGTCCGAAGGGCTCATATATGTTTCGGAGTGTATGTTTTGTAAGGAAGTCCGCATATTATATATCTAATTAAAGGGGGTGACCAGTTGATCAACATGAAAGCAAACTGGTAAGCTTTAAATAAAACTCCTGACCACTGAGAGGAGAGGGGGGGGACAAGAGTAAAATAAATCAACTTTTTAAAAAAGTTTGATGCCATGTTGCATACCAAATCAAAGTGCAGGAAGGTAGTGTATGTCAACATGCATGCAAAATGGATGCACTTAATATCACCCAGTGTGTTGGGACAGTGGCCAAAAATGGACTTTCTAGAAAGTGATAACATTGTATATCGAAACGAAGGAACTGAATACCAGATCAAAATAAAACGTATGTAAGCCCCACCACATACTTTTGACCCTCAGAGGGACGCTGGTTCTAAAAGTCTCATATCAAATCGAATGGAAACAAGAATAGAATAACTTGCGAACAAACATACATACCCTGACAAGCACCTCTGGTCCCTAGTGTGGGGTCAGGGGCCAGAATCACAGTTTTTTTACAGAATGTGGTCATGTTGCATATCAAATAATAGGGTATGTCAAGTAGTTCAGCATGCAATCTACAAGAAGCCCTTACAATCTTTCCTTGGAAAATGACAGGGGAAGAAGGATTTTTTTTTCAAAAAAGCCTTGTTGTTTATCAAATTGAAGGGCATGAAACGAAGATCAACACGAAAGCAAAAAAAGGCCATTACTCAAACCCCTGAAATGGGGCAAGCATCAAAAATCTACTTTTCAGAAAATTGTTGTGCTAGTTATATATCAGATCGAAGGGAATTAAGAGAAGGTATGGTGCAAGTAAAAAAGGAGCACTTACAGGCACCCCTTGGATGGGGATAGTGGCAAAAAATGGCACTTTTCAGAAAATAATCGTGTTATATATCAAAGGGGTACGTGCATTAAGGGGCTAATTTGGCCCCCTTTGGAGCCAAAAACTGAAAATTGCTTTTCAAAAATTTCTTTTGATTAGTTTATTAGAAGAGTGACTGAAGCGTAAAATTCGGCATTTATTTAAATGTTACCATTGCTAAGGTAACAAAAATGGCCGACAAAATAGGCATACAATAGGGAAATTGCCATTTTTGACCAAATTTAAGGCTTTTAGAGACCAAATTTTTAAGAATTAGATATCAGCACAGCTAAATACCAACAAAACCTTTTCATATATTGCGTGCCATGATAATTATCATCATCTTTTAAAATATCTTTTTGGTCTTTGCTTGTGCTCTATGTTAATTTCTCCGTCCAATGTATCGAATTTGCTCCAAAATGGTCACTTTTCTATTTTCAGCCTATTTTGACGGCCATTTTTGTTACCATAGCAATGGTAAAAGTTGAATTAATACCAGACTTTTACACTTTGGCTATTATTATAATTACTAACAAGAAGAAATTGGTGAAAATCAGTTTTTATTTCTTAGCCTCAAAGGGGGCCAAAATAGCCCCTTAACACATGTAGCTCTTTAAGGGAAGTGAGCTTGATCAGAATGAAAGTACCAAACAAGCCTTATACAATCATCTTTCCATCAGGGGTAGCAATTGTCAAAAGATCTACTTTTACAGAACGTTATCATGTTGCATATTAAATCAAAGGGAATTGTGAGTAGATTACCATCTCTCTCTCTCTCTCTCTCTCTCTCTCTCTCTCTCTCTCTCTCTCTCTCTCTCTCTCTCTCTCAAATGTCAATCGGAAGAGCAGCCGTTTATCTTGAAACCGTGTTTTTCCTCACCTAAATAAAAAAGTCAAAATAACTCCATTTCTTTTGTTGTTGTAAAAATGCACGTTTGACCTTCACATCTTTTAGATTATCGGAATTTCCAACAAAATTGCTTGCGCTTAAATATTGTCAGTTTCCCAATAATGTCCATAAAACTCCTTCACTTTGGAAAAATAATTAATTTTCAGAGCGGGCGTTATTAGCTCTTTGCATGCTGTTTATTTTTTCATGTTTTTTTTGTGTTGTCTGCTGAGTTTTTTGTTTTTCAAAATTAGCTTTTTCAAATATTTCAGGAACACAGAGTGTTAATCAATTTGGATCCAGATCAGGCCCGACGTTATGTCAGGCCTGATCTGGGTCCAAACTGTTTGCAATAATCAGCAGCAGAAGACAAAATTCACCGCTAGCGGGCGTTATTAGGTATGGTCTAATATTGATTATATTTCCCAAAGGAACGTGGACCTCTTTAATAAACGGTTAGCTGGCGGTTAAATAAGAACTCAGATGACAGAAAAAGTTCTCCAGAAAATATGCTTACTTATGCATTTTACTGCTCACTTGGGAATCAGCCAATTTGTGCTTTACAAAGTTTGACAATTGACCAAAGTTGGTGAACTATAAAGGTTAGTAGACATCACAATAACACATTTTTAGAAATTGTATTTGCCTGAGATTTTACAGAAAAGTCAACGCATTTCAGGTCATTTTGGGCGCAATGAATTATCAATTTGTCCTAGGCATAGACATTTATAGGGTATCTGTCTATTTTTCAGATGCTTCCCAAAACTTCCCTATACATAAGCATTGTCTCCACCGGGAAGCATCTTTCCAAAACTTACCTGACTGACTTGAGCATTGTGGGTACATGTGACATTTTTGTTTACCAATTGCGTCATCAAATCATGCGAATTGCCGGATTGGTTGATTCAAACTTGTCATTGATCTGCGTCAACACGCGTCACTGAAACCACTTGTTTTACCCAAAAATGTTTTAGGTGTCTTATCATTGTTTCGCTTAATACCGAAATACCAATCATTGTGATTGTTAACTACCAACGGTTACTTGATGTCTCCATAAACAGATTATTTATAGCCATTCAGTGCTTGATACTGTTTTAACGTAGTGTTTTGGGTAATGCACACCGTGTATTGACACAAAACCGACTTTTGGGTCGTGATGTGCCTTAGCAGACAGGTAGATCCTTTGAGTATCGCGCCTGCGCAAGACAATGATGCATAAGATCTAACTGGTATCCTTTTGAATAAAACGTTTGATGTATTTGGACCTAATAAAGTTTATAATTGAACCGACAGACACCTATGACAAAACAGGAGACGCTACACAAGGGGGTAGAGGGTGCAAATTTTTTTCACGTGTAAGGGTATTATAACATCAATACTCGATTTAAACCACATTGTAAGTCTTTTTAAAGCTGCATAGTCTGTAACTTTCAACATTTTTTGAAAAAAAATATTTCCTTTTTAAATAATTTGTAAAAGCAGTATTAAGTTAAGTTTTTACAATAAATCTGTTCACTATAGCTGAAAACTGCATGGAAAAGTGAATTATCTTATAAAAACAGGTGTTTTTTCTCGTGTTGGTAATTATTTGCGTCCCTCCAATAATTATAAACAGTCAAGGTTTAACATAAATGCTGTTGTTTTGATGCTGATAATTTGTAAAGATTTACGAAATTGGTAAAATGTATACATGAATTTTAGTTTTTTACTGTGTTCTTGAAAAATGGAAAATTATTCCAAAAAATAAAAGATCAAAAGTTACAGACTATGCAGCTTTAAGTCCAAAAGCATGAGCATTTAGATGTTTTTTGTTGTTGTTTGTTTATCTGATTAGTTAAAATATTTTTAAGTGCAACTATAGTCTATTTTGCCTTTATGACTTACTATTCTGATCGTTTCATCAAATAGATCAGAATATTTGTCTATTGGGTACATTCAGTATTGAATGAACTGGGTTTTTGAGTCAAATTAGACGTAAAGGATATATGCTACTTAATACTTCCCATGTTGAAAATGTTCATTACTTTGCATACAGTTTGTTTAATGCATGGGCTATCCAGTTATGAAATTAAAGGGTATGTCACCGTGCTTATTTTTTCATAATCTCATATGGAAGTGTTCAGCATTTGACCAATATTCTAAACAGATGAAATATAACACCAGTCCTAAATATCAAGCTAAAACTGTTGTAATCTTCAGCAAGCTTCTTTCTTTTAACCTAAATTATTGCTCACGACCTCAAACATTTTGAAAATGTGCATGTTTATTTGTTATCCTAAGCTGTGACAAGATACTGCATGATATATTTTGGCAATTCGTCAAAAATTGGAATTTGCTTTTAGAATAAATCATATAATAAGAAATCTGATGTTGAAAATCTTAAGAATTTATTTTTATTTCATTGATTATTATAATACCTTTCAGAAAAAAGAATAAAAATCTGGGGTCACCAAACTAATTCTCCTTCAGGAGGGCCAAATTAAACCCCACCCCCATAAATTCCATGCATAATTCAATATTAGAGTTCAGAAATTACTATTTTGGTCGTTTTACTACTTTCGAATACATTTGACCAGATCAAATATTTCATGTGTACGCTCTCTGTTCACGGTTATGCTTCTATGTAAAGTGCGCCAAAATGCACTATTTTGTTTTATTGTTTATTAATAAGCATTGAAAAGACAATATATTTACCTGGTGCAATATAATGCAGCAATGTACTATAACTATTCATCCATGCGTAAAGAACACCTATTCAGGGCCATGTAGCTTATTAGTGTAGGCCGCTGTGTAATTCCGTGTGCATTTTTTGGTAAAAGTGTCAAACAAACATTTTCTTGTAGAAAAATGTATCCTGTTTAAGAAAAAAGATGTTTACAATTTTTCTTTGGCGTTTAAACGTCACAGTGACGTCACAAAGTGACGAACCCATTTTTAGCTTATTTAAGGCTTGAAAGTGGGGGTTATGAATTCCAGCAGGCAAAAACATGAACTGTTTGATCAGTTGTGGTAATTTTACTGGCGACATGTTGATTTCGGAGCATAGATCCTGACGCTGGATTTAATAGAGGTTACATTAACTTCAAAATGATGTCTATACATGGAAAAATGACGTCAATACCAAAATGAAAATTCTGTGATAGTGAAAGCTCAAATAGCTAGACCCTCCTCTCCACACAGCAGGGAAAAATGTTCACTATAGTTTTCTAAATCTTCATTATATAAGATGCAAAATGACATAAGTTGGCTCTCTGAGCTGTATTTAAACAGGCATGTAAACTACGTTACCCTCTTATAGTTTTAAATCCTATTTTGCAAATACCAAGTTAAACCTAATTATTAATTATCGACATGCTGTTGCCTTAAAACATTTTCAAATGAAGGGAACAGCCGTTATGCATTTAAACAATACACCACTATGATGTTACAGTTATATATGTTACTTTAAATTTACAACTATTTAATGCATTAGTGTCACTAGACATTGGACTACCAAGATACCTCCGGGGGGAGTTTTGTACACTATAATTTTCTAAAACCACATTTTACAAGCCACACAATAATGTATGTTAACTCTTTAGCGGTTGGGGCGATATCACGCAATAGCGAAATTTTCAATGTTACTGTAAAATAATTGGAAATCTTATCTAATAACTCATTATTTTTACATGCCAATTTAACCTTTTAATTGTAAGCAATATGATGTTATCAAGTAGAAGGATCTGTTATTAATGTGATATAGGTTACCTTCTTTAAAATACATTTTTTAAATAACAAAGGAACACTTTTAAAATTTACACTCCTAGTGGGCAATTTATTGCAATTTAACTGTCATTAATTGTCATTAAAGGATTATACCAACAACGCATGGATGAATAAAATGATAAAATTTGACTTTTATTCGCATACAATGATTTTTTCAAGTCTGTGCGGTTTATTAAATATGTAAACAGCATTTTATCTTCTTAAATTCTTATAAAATAATATCTTTTATCTTACTGACACTGATATATTTGTCTCTTTTATACGTGAAATGATATATGAAAGACACATATTAAGTCATCAAACATATCAAAATAAATGCAAGATGCTCCTCAGGAAAATTATTGTTGTTTCACTACATTAATATGTTAACTTATATACTCCTCAAAATAATTAAAGGACCAAGATTTTAGAACTCGAGTATAATTAGCTCAAACATTTAAATTCTGTAAAACTTGGCCCAAATCTTTCTATTCTTTATTCTCATAAATCAAGAATCATTATTAATGATTCCCATGCCTAATTCTGCCATAATTGTGTCTCGAATGCACATACCCTCAAAAAATCACTTTCAAAAGGCAGTGGGTGGGGTAAAGAAATTCTTCTGTGGTCATTCGAGTAGAATGAAAGTGACACCAAATTAAACTTGGTTTTAAACAATTCAGCTTACATGCAAAAATAATCTTCAAACAGTTTCAATATACTGTGAAGCAAGCATTTTCCTCTCTGACAACTGAGTTTTGACATTGTTTTGTTTTCTGGAAGCAATGTGTGTACTTGGCCATCAAGAATCAGATTTTCAATCGTCATTTTATGCCGTTGAGTGTTAGAAAGATGTCCCTACGAATTGTTTAAAGATGGTCACAGACAAACGCCAAAACCAGTCGTTTGAATCTGTAGTCTGGCCATTACGCCACAGCCAAACGGAGCAATTTTTTCTCGCAGGAAGAGGTGGGTGGTAACGGCAGGATCAAAACACCATAAAATTATGCGAAAACAGAGATTTCCGCATCTGAAAGCAATAATTATTCATTTCATGCAGTTATGTGGTCCATGGATTGCACACAAAAAATGACATTCCAATACATTTAGGACAAGTTTTAAAATGACAAAAAAATCCTTGTTAGTAACATTTTCTACCACTTTCTTTTTGCTGTTTCACTTGGCAATAAGGCGTCAAAGATGTCCGAAAAATTTAGGCTAGATCGTAAAATTGGTTTTCAAAATACGTTCTAGACAAAATGCACCACTGTTATAATTGAGAGTATTGGTCCTTCAATTATTTTGAGGAGTATAGTATAGTTTATAAACATTGTTATATGCTAAATGCTGAATGAAATATATTGTATTATATTTATTGTATTTTAGATTACACAATAATATTAAGCATTGTCTAGCTTAGTAAGATTTATCACAGTGTTTAAGCCAGCTATGAATTTGTAATTGTAGGTCAATTCAAGCATATATCTAAATCGAGAATTGAGAACTTTACGCTTGTCTTTTGAAAAAAAAATAAACTGAAATGAGTTAAAAACTTAACGATTTTTCCCCAAAGGTATGACACACGCCAAGCCTATCCCTATAGTTATATCTGCTTTATACCAGAACGATATTCAGTTTGGCGACAAAAGAATACCATTTAAGATGGTCAAATGCATAACAAGATAATTTTAAGGACATATTGCACTTATCATCTGTTCTGTCTGGTTCTAAATTATTGTGAAGCATTCAAACAGAACAATATTTGTTCTAATGGTTCATTTTAGTCATACATTTGAAAGATATATGTTTATCATTTAGGAAGTCCCCGGGCATTGTTAGTATAACATGTATGTAATTATTGTAGCCATTGCTAAAAAGCTGACTCACAACAAACTATTGCTTTTAATAAATTATTTGTTTGTTGCATTAGACCCATTAGTCGTACAGCGGAATTTGGTTGCAGATAATATCAAATTGATATTTAGCATGTCAAATGTGAACATTATCGTTGATACAAAATTGCAGCCTAATAATTCTTTGCATAGTTCAAATCAAACAAAATAGTTGTACTAGTAACGAAAGAACAGATCAAAGGAATAAGCCCATTTGATTTGGTACTTGTCACAGTGTTGAGCAATGAAGGCTCAGGTGAGCCTTTGCATATGTGTAGGTAGACTTGCCAGAGCCTTCGCTGCTCGTATACACAAAGTATTATGAAGGTTGATGTCCAAATTTTAGACCGCTAGCCCCTCTGCATCATCGTGAATGATTAAACAATGCATTTGCTAGTCCAAATATTTATGATTTACCGTAAAAGAGTCTAAAATATTTTTCATCTAAAAGCAACGTGATTTATACTTGCGCTACTGTCATAGAACATATCTGAAATATAGTTTTCAACATTTCCTAAACTTTACCATACACACATATTACACTTTTGACAGTGATGCACTGTTAAATCAACCTCTGAGATTTATAATGATATTATGTACATTTAAATACAATCTAAGCTAAAAAACCTTAATTTAAATTGGTATCGTAGTAACAGCTGACCTATTTTCTTGTATATGGCATTCAAGTAAAACTCACCACTTTAACCAACTTTCACTATTTCCAGGGAAATTAGATATTATTGGTTGAGCAAGTGATCCAAGGTACTTACTTAATGTGATGGACAGCATTGTTGATTGCACAACGAAAACTATGCTGTATATAAACTAAAATTAATCTCAACGCTTCTGTAGTGCGCTACCTTATGCATACACAGCTAAAAGTCAGGATGCAAATTGATTTCGAGATAGTCACTTTAAACAATAACTAATAACAGACACTTTAAAAATTGAATTGAAGTAGCTCAATTAAACTTAGAATTCTTCAGTAAAATATTGCAAACTCTAAACTTAACATATTAGCATTTCTGGCTCAATTATATATCGTCTTTGCTAACATTTTGTATAAACATATGGCAATATAATATATTTTGTACAGTACTATTATGCTATTTTAACAGATTTGACAGAAAATTGAAATGTATCCTTCTAAGTGCTGTTACTTGAGTGCTATTATTTTCTTTGTTTATGAAATTTAAAATCTATAATTTTGGGCAAATCATTTCTTTGCAGATGTAAAAAGTTTACATATATACTATTTTGCAAATGTAAATGTGCATGGATATTTAGTAGGAACTTAAATACAAACTGATAAATCCTTTTTTTCAGACAGGCTGGTATCTTGATTTCTATTTACCAAGCACAGTCAGTTTTGAGATGAAATAAAATATCCTATGATGTATAATATACGGAATAAAGCAATGTATATGCAGTCTTAAAAGTTGTAATATACGTTACATGATGCCGTACAAACAAAATCAAAACTAATATTTTACAGCTGAAAAGAAGTTAAGCATGGCCTTTCACTCTAGCTTATCAACGGAATGCTCATATTTGGTGCTTAAAGGTTTTCCAATTGAATTCCATACTGAATTAAAGAATGAACTTTTTGTTCAGGGTCATCACATCTAACAGTTTAAAACTCTTAAAGTATGTGTGATACAAACAAACTGTTTGCAGCTATAATGGTCTATTACTTGTCTTTTGGAGGGTGTATTTAAAACCTGAAAGTTAACTGGGAAGCTTAGCAAAGAAAATTAGTTAACAAAATTTCAGTGATTTTAAAGGGAGTAGCTTTAAAAAAAATGTAACATAAATAGCATTACAATGGGTCCATATAACTTTTATAAACTTAAATATATATAAGGAATGAAATGTTCTTGTATGATACATGAATGTTTGTCCAATTTAAATAATTAAAGTATTACCTTAACAACCTTGATTACATTTATTTTGTTTAAAAAATTTAGGGTAACGTAGTTAACACGCTGTAGCAGCTAAACGCCCCAACCCTCATAAAGCTAACTTGTTTCAAAAAGGTTAGCCAAGAACATACAGTTATGCTAAGATCTGATTTCAGTCGCAAGGTACACGCGAATTTCCAGAATTAGTATTTTTTGAACGAAATGTGTTTTTCCAGCACATTGACGTCAAATCGACGTCAATTTCACGTAAAATTGAAGTCCATATTGAATCAAAGTTCCATATTAGTGTTTCTATAGACGTTTTTAACCATTTCAATGCAACAAACATAAAAAATAGGATTATTTTAGTTGTGTAAATAAGCTTACCACATATAAGCTCTTTGATGCAAGTGAAAAGACGGTACCCCATTTTGTGACGTCACTGTGACGTTAATACTGCAAGAAAAAATTGTAAACATCTTTTTTCTTACTCTGCATATATTTCTCTAGTTGAAAATCGATAAGAATCACTTTTACCAAAAAATGCACACGGGAGCCCAAATTTCGACACAGGGGCCTACACTATATGTGTATTGGATTGACACAGTATATGTTATAACGAATCTATCAACAGAATTTAGTAGAATGACTTCTTTTTTCTTTATCTTTATTTCCTCCATAAGAAGATTTACAAGATATAATCTTCATCATCTAAAGAAAAATCTGCTAAAAAAAGTTGTAATATTTCATGACTAATGAAGAGGCTATGAAAAGGAAACTTACTTGTACTAATTATTGCATTATATTTGAAAAAGATTTTCAACAGAGCGCACAAAAAACAACAAATACTTATGTTCGGGCTCTCCCTGACTTCACATTTTCGGCTGTTGGGTAGCATTCCCCCCAAAATTAAACATACAGGAAAATAGAAAAAAAAATTACTGGAATCTCTGAAGCTCTATCAAAAAATTATCAATAAAACTGAAACCTAGCACATGTGTAGAGGAAACAATGCTGCGTCTTTGCTGAAAAATTTATTGGAAAAGCTTTTTTCAGTAAATTGTTATGATAAATCAAACATGAATGTATTAACATTGAGTCTATGGGAAAATTTCCGGTGGGGCTTAATTTATTTTGACCAGTATAGTTATTCTGTTTATGTGCATTTAATGAGGCCTGTGTGACATCACACAGCCTTAAATGGCCACCCTCTATATCTTTCCTCTACATCCCCTGTTAATAATCGGGTTTGTGGCAGATTGCATGGTTTGATTCACACTTATTTCAATGTTGCTGACCCCTAAAAAGAATGTTACCTGTATACGCCTTTTGGCTCTTAGTATATGTGGGAGAAAACACATGTATGTTAATACTGAAGTGACAGGTATGCTTTGTTGTGAAAGCGCACGTCTTAACGCAAGCACGCATCCATTCTTTGTGGAATCTATACAGCTTCATTTTCATTCCTGGCAGATTAGTATAAACCATATGAGCCACGACATGAGATTTCCAACAAAATGTGGTATGTGCGATCAGCAAAGCCTCATATCAGCCTGCGCATACCCGCAGTCTGATCAGAGCCTTTGCTAGTCGAACGAATATTCTATGAGTAATAAGCTACTGACTGAACATCATTTGGAGTTACTAAGCTTTAAAGGAGACTACACAGGCTCATCTGAGCCTACTCTTGTCAAAATGCTCTCATGCCACGGCTCATATGGTTCTCAACGCGAGAGGTAAGGCTCAAACAAGCCTGCTCGGTTATACAGAAACTAGTTTGAATATTGAACTTTTGCATGGAGCAAGTCTGAGTGATGGCAAATATTAATGAGCTGATCAGGCTGCGCGGATGCGCAGGTTGGTCTGTGCCTTTGTAGTTAGCATGCAACACAAATTCTGATTTTCTAGCGACAAGGCCAATATGCTACGAACAAAAAAGGTGCTTCAGAATGGAGTGTATTTGCTCAATGGCTCGATATCTTGCCTACAAAAAATACATCTGGGTCCCATGGTTTATAGGCCAATACGCGATAAAGCCCTAAAATGACATGAGGGGCAAGCGAAGACTGCTGTCCACATAAAGACTTTTGAGCCGTTTGCTCATTGAGTGTTTAGTACAGATTAGGTAAATGTCAATTTAGCTCTGGGTCTTAGCTGTACGCACAGTTCAATCAATGCACTAGCGCGATTGTAATGTGCGGACAAGTATATCAAAATCAACAGTTAACCATACGATGTGCGTGTATCCCCACTGGTGGAAGTTTTTAATTTTATTCCTGAATGGCTGACTTTCCAAAGGAAGTCAGCATCAAAATACATAATTAGGCTGATTAAGAGAAGCTTCTCTGTATTATTTTTAGATTATCTAACAATTTGAATTTGAAATTATTGTCCCCGCCTTTAGAAGAGTAGCGAGGAGACATAGTATTCGCCATTCCGTCCTTCCATCCACCCATCCTCTTTCAAGTAGTAGGTACCTTGTGTTGTCAACTCCTCCTACAGTTTTATGCCGATTCCCTTGAAACTTTACATGCGTATACGTTGCAGATTATTTTTGTCACATTTTACACACGTTGAGCTTAGCCAGTGTATTTTGTGTTGGCAACACCTCCCACAATTTAATGCCGATTTCTTTGTAGATTTACAGGTGGTCTAAAGATGTGCATATCGTTTGTACATAACCCTTAGATTAATTTTTGTCACTTTTTTAACAAGTTGAACTTGGTCATTTTACAGCCAAAATGAATGGATTCAAGGTATGTTATGTTGGCAACTCCTGCAGTTTTATGCTGCTTCCTTTGAAACTTTACAGGTGTTAGGTCATGGTCTGAAGATGTGCATGTCATTTGGATATAACCCTCTGATTAATTTGTGTTACTTTATTCATAAGTTGAACAGGCATTATTACATTCAAAGTGAATATAGAGTGGGTACCTTGTGTGCGCAACTCCTCCTACAATCGTTTTATGCCGATTCTTTTGAAACTTTATTTACGCTATTGTCATGGTCTGAAGATGTGCATGTGATTTTTATATAATCCTCAGATTAATTTTTGACTTTATTCCATGATGTGAACTCTGTTGGCCTCCAATGCTATCAATGTCTATAATTATGATAATAGAAAGTGCTTTGTGAGTGCAAATACTCCTGCAAATTTATACAATTCTTTCTGAAACATTTGCATGTGCTTATGTCATAGCCTGAAGATATGAATGTGCTTAGGATAAAATCCTCAGATTAAGTTTTAATTCTTTTATTCTGTTCTGTTAACTTAAGTCTAAACTTACGTGTTATATTCAAAGGCAAACATAAAGTGGCGGGGACATAAATTCTTTGAATTTGCTTGAACAATTGTGTTGGCATAGGCATACAATAAGTTTTTTTTTTTTTTTAATTTCTTAAGTTCAAGATTTTTGGAAAGGTTCAGCTGTCACCCATGTATGCGTGCCAAACGAGTCTACATTTGTATAAGGTGCCTTTTCACGCAGCATAATCTATTGGTTTTGCTCTTGTTTCACCGTGTCACGAGCAATGATGCGATTGTGTCTGTTGGAGGCGCAGCAACAGCAATGGTCTGTTCTGAAGAAATTGTCCTGTGACACATCAATCGTGACAGGAAATCTTTGGAATTATTCGCAATTGTTTTTATTGTGTCTGTTTTACTGGTGAAGTGGCTAATGAAAGGATTTACCTATGTTGTGTTCATTTTAAAGCTGCATAGTCTGTAGCTTTTGATCTTCTAATTTTAAGAATAATGTTTTTATATTTCAAGAACACAGTACAAAGACTCAAATTCGGGTAAACATTTGACCATTTCCGTAAATCTTAACAAGTTATCACTATCAAAACAACTGCATTTATGTTAAAATTCAACGGTCTAGAATTATTGGAGGGACGCAAATAATTACCAACAAGAGAAAAGAACACCTATTTGATAAGATAATTCACTTTTCCATGCAGTTTTCAGCTGTACTGAACATTTTTATTGTGAAAACATAGCTTTATTCTATTTTTACAAATGATTTAAAAAGAAAAGAAAATTTTTCGAAAAATGTTCATAGTTACAGAGTATGCAGTTTTAATCCTTTTCAGACGAATAGAATTTTCCTTAAAACTACATTCATTAAAGTCAAGTCGGGTAATTGTGGACATAAGGTAAATTTGGACAGCAACCTTGTTTGTCTCATTTTTTTTTAATTATTGGAATAGAAAATTAAATAAACTAAGCAAACAGTGAAAATCCTGATGAGACGGCTCATAAGGAGCCGTCTCATCTGGATTTCCACTGTTTGCGAAGGTATGTCCGAATTTACCTGATGTCCGAAGTTACCCGACTTGACCCAGGGTGGTTCATTGTATATATTGACATAGATAATAATTTCCGAAAAAAATATTGTTTTTCTTTCTTTGAAGATCGATTTTGTCTTAACAAACATGGTAACATTTTGCTGCATTTAATCGGGGTCTTCAATAATTACCCATTTAGGGGTTTCCGGTTTCCAAAGGGTCACAGCTGCCACTAACTTTGTAATGCATCTAGTATAACATTAATTGATTTATGGATGTAAAAATAGTTATTTGCGAAACTAATCCAAAACAGACAATATTTATTGACAAAGCATGTGGATAGCCCAGAGTCTATTTTTGAGCGAGAATTAGTTGTGACTTAATACATAAAAGATACTAATTTCTTGTAAAGTGTTGAAGGCATAGTGTGCATGATCTGGGCTTTTTAATTTGCAATCGCCATTCATGTCTTTGTAATCTGGTCCTGGCACGACGGAACGAAACTTGAGGAAAGTCCCAAAGACTTTTTTTCGGAAGCATGATACGGGCAATAACTTAGAAAATGCTATTTTGCTGAATGCATTATTGGAACTCTTCGCGAAGAGTTTGTGATATGTGTTCCACAAATAAGCTGTATTCGTGCAGCGTAAATAATTTGCTTAATAAAACAGAGTAAATTAAATTTGCTGTCAAAAGATAAAAGCAACAGACAGCTTAATACGAAATATTACTTTGGAAATATTGCTTTGCCATGTTTGCAGTTTGCGAGAAATATATCATTATTCACCTAGTTAAATAGTTAAACCGAATGGAAGTGTCTCTCTGCAGTTGGTGAGAAAACTATATTCACCCAGTTACATGTAAATGGGTAAACCGAATGGACGTTTCTATCATTTAGGGGATAACTGTATTCGAAAATTTCATTTGGGGAGGTATATCGACGGATATACGGTCGGAAATTTAGTTGTACGGCGACGCGTAAGCGGAGCCGTAAAACGTTTTTTTCCGAACGTATAACCGACGATATACAATGTATCTCCCCAAATGAAAATTTTGAATATGGTTATCCCCATTCAAATGCACTATTTACATTTTCCCTTCAAAATGACAGTGAAAATGTACTTGTTGCGCCTTTACGTCCAGTGGCTGCCAGCTGCATAAAACCGCATGCCAGCTGCATATATTCACTTGTCAACCAATGGAAAGCGACGTTACGTAATGACGCCGGGTTTCCGACAGTATATCGCAGGATATACTGTCGCAAATTTATGACGTTATCCAATCAGACGTCGCGTTGCATTTGCAAGTGCATTAGAATACGATTTGGACGAGACCGTTTCCTACCTTAGGGTTATTAAGTCGTTCAGTTATATTTAAAAAAAAATGATAGAGCTATTAGACATGGAGCGGATACCCTGATCAGAAGACGTCTCATTTGGATCTACACCGTCTGACTATGTCTCATTAAAAGGACACAATGCTTATATTGGTTACCCCATATAAGCTTAGCGTCTTTTTATGGGACATAGGCAAACAGTGAGGACCCAGATCAGACGCCGCAGAACGCGGCGTCTGATCAGAGTCACCACGGTTTGCTTACAGAATGTTCTTGAAATTTCAAATAAAGATTAAAAATACCACCTTTCAAACCTTAAAATGGAAATGGAATTGTCCGATTGATACAATGTAATAGGGGGGTTGAATGGGTTAATACACCACTACCCCACACTTAACCCAGGTGGCTGCGGCTGCGGTCCATTCAAACTTATATTGTTACCCAGCGTGAGAAAAATGTCTGTAGCAAATGGCATATTGTTAAACGAGTACGTGTACATATAGTCAGCATTTTTGTACCTGTATGCCAAATTCCAAATGATTTTATTGCGGTTTTATTTCTGTCTATCTGATTTTGCTATGAGGTAGACGTCACTGTTACCATTAAATGTCTCACGCATTTTTGAGTCGAAGAATTGCTAGAAGCATAGTGACACGTATAATTTATAAACATCATCTCATTGCAGTTACCAGTTTACTCTTTTAAGCACTGAAATATGAAAATGTGAATATTCCGCATGTCCTGGACTAATCATCCATCCTAATAAATGAATAATTTCTGATCAGACTGTTCCTTTAGGAGCAAGATTATTTGGGTCTACTTTTCTCACAAGTGTGATCAGGGTTTCCACGGTTTGTTTACAGAATGTTCTACAAGAATTTGAATAAAAATGAGATACCACCCAACAAACCTTAAAACCGAAATGGACAGGTCAAACTGATGAAGGTGGAAAATCCCATTCGGCTTAAATGGGTTAAGACCCACAAGTACTAGAATGAGTTTAACTTTTAAAAGTGAATACGGCAAATGTTCGAAAATTTCGACCACTTTATCGCCTTATGTTCTTGAATAAAATTGATCTGGTCTCCGCTGTTGTCCATGCCATTTTTGCAGGCAAGTAGTACTCAAACTTTTAGAACTTCTTCCGCATGGTCATATCCTCATATGACGTTCCCAAAACAGATTGTTAAACGACGTATTTGGCGTATAGATCCTTCAATGAACAGTGAACTTTTCTTTAACTTATGCTATAAGTACGTATACGATATAGAACATCTCAGAAGGATTTATGGTTACATTAGTGAAAATTGCAAACTTGTGCAACTTAATTCATGAGAAAACTAATTAAAGGAAATCATCAAATAATGGATGAGCATTAAAAGACAGAATTTATCTATGTCAAACAAGTTTGCTGCAAATTTATCAAGAAATGAATAAGTTATATGCATTTGAACTTACTAATATTTCTTATATGGAAGCTGTCATATGAGTGAGTTTATGACATCAAAGCCTCTAATTAGATATGCAAAAATGAAAATAATCGTGAACGTTATTAAAAACAACGTTTTGGCGCATTTGTGTCCGTATGTATGAACAAGCTCATAAGATTTGAGTACATATGGTTCAAACTTTCCTAGAAATACCATATTAAGTGGTTGACCCCAGTTTGTCTATGTCATCGTGAAAACTATTTAACAACGTACCAGAAAAGAAAAACGTTTTTATTACAAATGAATGGCGTACATTAACTTTGGTTGTGTCCTAGAAAATGAAAGGATATATAAGATGTAGTATGTTTTGGGGTCCACTATCTCGGAAAAGGTTTAATCCGTTGAATCAGAAATAGTTATAGTTTCATTAGTGAATGGCGACTTTTGGGAGAGAGAAAAACTAGGTACATGTACTCGACATACTCGAGAAAGTCAATTATACGACACCTCAAATCAAATTCTTGTTCAATTATTGAGGAGTACATTTTGTTTTAACTATGCCAGAAAACAACTATGATATGATATATTAGAATGAAAATAGTTGGACACAAACACTTTTAACCATGTCTTTGCGGAAGACTGCTATACAACGTCACAGGATGCGACTTAGGCGGGGGATAACCATTGATGAATCATCACTTCTTTCTTATGATCGACCGAAAGAGATCGAGGTAAGTTTAATTAAGAGTTATGCCCGTCTCCCATGGATATTTAGTTAAACAGAGCCAGAGGCTCAAGATGAGCTATTATGATATGTCTTTGTCTGCCGTCCGTCGTCCGTAAACTTTTTCTTTAAACATCTCCTCCAGAACCACTGGTCAAAATTTAAAATAAAATGGCCGTCAGAGCTAAAGAAATAGAATTTTCTAAGAAAATTTTTTAAAATGATATCGCCTCCTACTAAACTACTGATCCGAATTTATATATAAATTAACATAAATGTTTCCCATTATGCACTTTATCATACATCCAACAGTGAGATGTAGATAAATGCAGTCAGACCGACACTTTGAAATGTCCAAACCAGAATTTCCCCACTTTTTCTCTTGAACCTAAAAACAGATGTTGGTCAAACTTTATTCTTTCACTGCGACACAATAAAGAAAGTAAGAAAGAGGGCAAAGACCAGGAAATGATACAATCAAGCACCACATCTGACCCAGGATACCAATAGGAAAGTGACAACGTCCCAATTAGACATCGCAAACGAGAGCCAAGAGGTCAGCGCTTTCCCAGCAGGTGACCACAAGGCATCAACAAACAGACGTGCATAAAAGCATTACAAAACAAGACAAAAATAACATTAATGACCCACAAAAGAAGCACCTTCTCGGAATGGTCAGTAAAATACTTTTACTAGAGGGCTTAAACAGGGTGGGGTTAGTGCACTTAAGGGTGCACTAACCTCACCTTTAGTTCAGATATGGATCAAGACATATAGATGTTTGGTTTGCATGAAATGCCCCTAACTTATCAATGTATCATCTCCTAGAACATATAAATCAAGATATAAAAAGGAGATAAAGCAAATATAAGGACTCAACAGTAAATAAAACTGAATACCAGAGCAAAAGAAATCCAACAGGTAAACCCAAGTGGGCCTGACAACAGCCAAAGCATCAGGCCCCTACCATCTAATCAAAAGATAAGTCTCTTAGTCGGAACCGTCATAGAGTCTGATGTCTGACCCACTGGCGTGCAATTAAGTAGGAAAGCAAATTTACCAGCCGTGATTGGGTTGGCCACCAAGCATGCAGCCTGCTTCAATACATTAATGTTATAGCCAATCTTTTTATAATGGGAAATTTTTTTAATGAACTGCGCTGAAAAATTATTGGAGCCAACAATCTTCTTTAATTTATACACCAAATCACCATAGAATTTAGATTCCGAAAGTCCTTGGTGCAAGAGAGATTTAAGTTCAACTTGGAATTAAGATATCAATTCAGAGTATCTCCTCTATAAAATTTAGAAAAGGTTTGCGAAGTTTATGATACCGATAGCCTTGTTTAAGAAGTTTCTGAGTTAACAATTTATTACGAATGTTGAAGTCAGCAACATGGCCAGATGCTCTAGCAAAACGAATGAGTTGAGAGATATAGACTCCATAGGATGTAGAGCGAGGATTATCACCATCTAAAAATGGGATATTTTCAATTTCAAAATCAAATTCGTCCCGTTTATCATAAATTTTAGTAGAAACAATATCATTAGAAATTGACAAATGCAAGTCTAGAAACGTAGCTTTAGTATCAGAGGTATTAGCTTTATTAAGTTGCAGCTCTGAAGGGTATATTTGACTTACCATAGTGTCAAAATAAACATTATAAATGTTTAAAATATCGTCCAAATATCTGGATGTAGTGTTAAAAGCATCAATAATATTAGCCTGCTTATCGTCAGAAAGAGACATCATAAAGTCCCTTTTACAACAAAACAGGAATAAATCTGCAACCAAGGGAGCACAATTAGTGCCCATAGGAATCCCAACTACTTGTCTATACAACTTGGTTCCAAATCGAATAAAAATGTTGTCCAACGAAAAGGTCAGCGCATCACATACATTTTGACAAGACCATGCATGAGATACTTTAGGTTTTTCTGAAGTAAAAAATGCGTTTCTGTCGTTACATGCACGGTAAAGAGAGCATTCTCTATTGAAGGTTCTTTCAATAAGATCAATAAGTTTGTTTGTTTTTTTTTATTTGTAATAAACATTGTTCAAAATACAAATATACATAAGTTCATATACAATACTAAGTGAACATATAAATATGGAGATCGTTCGAACAGCTAGCACTAATTTTACACTATTAGAGAGAAGAGGGAAGGGTTAGAGAGAAGCAGGCAAAGGGCCTGTATTCAAAGTTAATTAACATGCGGGATTGTAGAGTACTATAGATCATGTAAGTAATTGGATATATTTTATAAATGCGAACAAAGAACTAGCAAGAGCCTAAGCTCTTGCCTAGCCTCTATTCTAAAACAAGTTTGCCGCTCATGATAAATGGCTGGAAAAATGTAAAAAATATAATATAGAAAAACATAACGACAATAGCAAAAAGCCAGCATCAAAAACCAACAGGGATAGCGAAAACTTCACTCTTCTGTCACAGTTGGGAAGAAATAATTATACACGGGAGACCATTTTTTAAAGAAACTATTGATCTTGTTATTAAGGAAGGAAATATATTTCTCACTTAACATTTTTTTCTTTAGGAGGCAAATGAAGCCTTGGATATTAATAGTTCTGGAAATAAATTTATTTTGGTAAATAAAAAGCTTTGCAAGAGCATATATGTAAGTTACTAATTCATTGTTACCAGTATATGAAAATAGTATTTCCCTGTTCTCCAGAGATAAGTCAATGTTAACATTGGTGTTGAGCCATTCTCGTAATTCTCTCCAGAAGTTTTTGACCTTTGGACATGACAAAAACAAATGGTGTATTTTTTCTGGTTGTTCCTTACAGTAAGAACATACTCCACTATCAATTTTATTAATTTTAGCCAAGAAAGAATTTGTAACTAAAATATTATTATTTATCTTATATTGGAAATCTCGAAGTTTAACTTCATGCCATTTTTTGGTACTAAGAAAGTAAGATTTCCATTCATTTTCAGTTATGTCACCTATTTCAGCTTGCCATTTGTTCTGTGGTATATAATCATTCACATTTACAAAAGTATCATAGAATACTCTACTACCTTTTTTGGCCTTCATAAGCTTTTTAACAAAGACATTACATGCCACATTTATTTTGTTTTCAAAGATAAAAACGCGATTATCATTAATTTGGGTAATCCATGACCGGGGTATTTTGTTTAAAAGATATTGATAATCTAAAAAAGTACCATTGATATTGTACATTGTTTTTAATTGTTCAAACGTGTAAAATTCGCCATTTTGACCAATAATATCAAAAACTACTCTGATGCCTTTTTCATGCCAATTTTTAAAAAGTATTTTTCCACTTCCTATGTTTTCGTTATGCCATAAAGGGGAGTCAAGGATTTGGCCAACATTTTCAACAGGTAAAATTTTACAGAATTCCGCCCAAATATGCATTAAATCTTTCCAAAAGGGGTTTTGTAACTCACTGCTTAGTTTAAATGCGTATGAACCACCCATGGAGAAAAGATCAATAAGTTTATCTTTAAGTTAAATTATGAGTTAAAGTAGTGTAAAGGGTAGAAAAATCATAAGTAGACAAACTGGCCGCATTGAAAACTCTAGCTTGAAGTTTATCCAAAATATCACCTGAATTTTTTATAGACCAAAATAGATTTTTACCGTATCTCTCATATAACATTTTTTCAATATTTCACAATACTTGATGACATGTTTTAACAGCTGTAAGTTGAATGGTCGGTAAATGGGATGCATATTTTTAAAATTGTATGGTGTCTAGGAAATTTTTCTTACTCTTTGTCATGGTATCTATATCACTATAGTGAATATTATTTAAGGAATTATTGTTTACCGAAAGATAATTACATTGAATAGTAAGCAAAATAATTGAATCTTTTATAGCTTTCTTCAATGTTGCTTACGCGCCTGTGCAGAAGCCTCGATATACTCTAAGGGACCATTCCTCTTGGTCCAATGCAATAAACTTGGGATAGTCCATTGTATATACTGAGGAGTCGCATATAATTTCCAATAAAATGTATTTTTTTTCGCAGAAGATTGTTTTTGTCATAGCATACATATAAAATGCCGCATTATGGGCTTTCACTGTTTGCCAAAAAGTATGATCGGGAAACCACATTCTTGCATAGATGTCTATTCGTATAGCTGTTTACACCCATTGTCAAATGAACTAAAATCCATGTTCAAATCAGGAGATTCGCGTGCTGCTTGAACATGGGTCTGAACTTGAAAATACTTAAAATGAGCCCTGCATTATTATACGGAAAGCGTTGCGGACCAGACTGATCATTTCGCCTATGTTTTTGTTCGCGAAAACGTTGCATATGGTTATGACGTTGTGACGGCATTATGACGCTCGAAAGTACACAGCCGGCGCCATTTTGATTAAAGAAATCCAGTAGTATAAAAATGGACAATTAAATGTTTAAGCAGCGTTTTCAGTGCAAATTGGGTTGGAATAAGGTAAAATATGCAAGAATAACGATCACACATGTTTGTTTCATTGCATTAACAATACTCGGGTCCCTCGGATGATGTTGAACACTCGGCCTATCAGCCTCGTGTACAAACAGCATCCTCAGGACCCGGCAAATATTAATGCATGAAAAATCATGTGTGATCCCTATAATCACACACTGCATACCAACCCACGGCACTGTAAGGAAGACCCACCGAACGGTAACAATCACAAGACACCATAAAGAGAAAGTAAAACATCCAGCTCTCTTTTTCCCATCATGATGATTGCAAACCTAGACAGGACACAAAGCAATGCTCAGCAGAAAATGGAACAAACACCAAAACTCCACAATGAGAGCAACAATTAACAGTGAACCAACAACAACAGAACCGCCGCCTTAGAAAGTATGCATTTATGAGTTACTAGCAGATAAAGGGTTACACGTCCATGCTGCCGTATACAGCCAGTCTGAAGAGCCTGCGCAGCCTTGTCAGAGTCTTCACTTCTCACACACAAAATATGCAAGTAGAGGAATGCTCTGACCAAGTTTTTTTTTTTTTTTTTTTTTTTTTTTTTTTTTTTTTTTAATGTTTTTATCTAAATAATCATCGGCGTAGCTCCCACTACGCTGTTACGCACAGGCGTAATAAAAAAGTAATAAAATATACTCCTCAAAATAATTAAAGGACCATGATTTTAGAATGCGAGGATAATTAGCTCAAACATGTAAAATCTGTAAAACTTGGCCCAAAGCTTTCTATTCTTTATGCCCATAAGTCAAGAATCATTATTACTGATTTCCATGCCTACTTCTGCCATAACTGTGTCTCAAATACACACACCCTCAAAAACACACTTTCAAAAGGCAGTGGGTGGGGTAAAGAAATTCTTTTGTGGTCAATCAAGTAGAATAAAAGTAACATGAAATTAGACCTTGTTTTAAACAGTTCAGCTTACATGCAAAAAAATCCTCAAACAGCTTCAATAAACTGGGAAGCAAGCTTTTTCATCTCTGACAATGGAGTTTTGACATGGTTTTGTTTTCTGAAAAACGATTTGTGTACTTGGGCATTAAGAACCAGATTTTCTATCGTCATGCTTTGCCTTTGAGTGTTAGAAAGATGTCCCGGCGAATTGTTTAAAGATTGTCACAGACAAACGTCAAAACCAGTTGTCTGAACCTATAGACTGGCCATTACGCCACAGTCAAAAGTGGCAATTTTTCTCTCACAAAAAGAGGTGGATTGTATCGACGGGATTAAATCACCATACAATCATATGAAAACAGAGATTTCAGCATTTAAAAGCATTTTTCATTCATTTCATGCAGTTCTGTGGTCCATGGATCACACACAAAAAATGACATTCCAATGCATTTAGGTCAAGTTTTAAAATGACAAAAAAATCCTTGTTAGTAACATTTTTTACCATTTTCTTTTTGCCATTACACTTGGCAATTGGGCGCCAAAGATGTCAGAAAAATTTAGGCTAGATCATAAGTTTTGTTTTCAAAATACGTTCTACACAAATGCATCAATGTCATAATTGATAGCATTGGTCCTTCAATTATTTTGAGGAGTATAGTAACATTCAAGGGAGGTCACCTATTGTGGTAAAAGTGATTTTCCGTTCCATAAAGAACTGCTCTTAAAGACCGGGGAGGGACTATAAAAGGAATTCTCAGCATAAGATGGCCACAAGTTACCTAAGCTCTAAGCAGTGAAGACAGAAAGCATGCAGAATCTTTTTTGAAGTTATGAGCAACTTACCCAATAGATTCTGTTGATATTTGGCACTAAAGTTCTTCAACACAGAATATATCACTCATGAAAATTTTAAGTATAATTATGGCCAAGAAGTTCACTTTTCAAGAAAAAAATAGTTGCTGTCTGCTAAAAAATTTGAATTTGCCTCTAAAATGATTGGCATCTCTCCCATTGGCCTATCCGCCAATCAGCTACACACTGCTGCTGAGTCATACACTGCAGTTATTATCTACTTGACATATGGCGGGAGAATTTCACATAGAGTAGCAGACCAGATAATGAATTATCAGATTAAACAGTTCCTTGCTAATTGCATGAAAGGAAAAATGCTTTTTATCCATTACAAGTTCTGGCTTTTAATTGCTAAATATCCAAATGTAAATAACGCTGAAGAAACCACCCTTAAAATGTCAATCACAACAAAAGTCGTCTGCTTTTCTCATCTGCTGAACTGTTCGAGAAGCCTCTCTTACAAATGGTGTGGACCCAGATCAGACTGCTCTTATAAGAGCAGTTAGATCTGGGTCCATTTCAGTTGTTTTGTCAAAAATGGTAGAAAATTATTTGCATCAAATGACCGGCATTTTTCATGGCACTTTAAAGGTTTAGACTGATTTATAATGTAAGATTAGAAGATAAAATGAGCTACATTGCCTGTCTTTTTTCCAATAATAACACACAGCAGAGAAAGAATGTGAATATATACTCTTATTCCCACAAATGTCCTAAGTACGGAACCCCGAGAGGATTTGGGAACCAACCTCGGACAAGCTCAAGAACACATTTCGGCATAATGTCTCTTCTGTGCCACTCAAAATTGTTTCTAAAGCGTCTGTCTCTCTGAAGAACCCTGGTTTTCTCTGCTAAGTAGCGTGGATCCTTCCATACCTCTCGATGAAACATCATGGTCCAGAATCGTTTGTACTTATCTTTTCTAAGTCCGGTATTTCTCTGACTTGAGGGGTGGTTCTCAGTTTCCCACCAAAGCTGTCTGTTTTGTTCATTTGTTATGCAAGGTCTGCATAAACAATATGGACATTCAGTTTCATCCTGATTTTGACTAATAACAAATGGCTCTTCTTCTGGGTCACTCTCAGCCTGTGTGGACTCGGTCTGAGTACATACATCCGTTACATTATTAGAATGCCTAGATCCTGGAATGTTTCTCTCTGTCCTACTTATTTCTGTGTAAGTCCAATTATAGTGACCGAAAAGATGATTTATTGTATCAAGTTGTTCTGCAGAGACAGCAAGAGTAAGATGAATATGCTGGTTATTATCCATATTAATCAGTGAAATATTTTTGTAGCTTTCCCTGGATTTATAAACAAAGGCAACTGTTTATAGATGAAACTGGATATTTGATCACAGCAAATTAAAACCAGCCGTACCAATATCAAAACAAGTTAAGAGTAGAACTTGATCTCTCGCTGTTAGTGCAGTAAAAATCAGATGTCATACAATTTAGATAGGACTCCATGAAACGCATTGACTTAATGTAAACAAAACCAAAATGCGATTATTTTGTTTTATGAAGATAGGTTATAAAGCTCTTTTTATGGCCACAGAGTTGTATTGTTTTGGTGGGAAAAGTGATGATTAGGATACATGAATCATGCCAAAAATAATGGGTGTATTAGGATAGCCTGCTTTATAAACATTCAATTTTTTTCTGAATAATTCGATTTTTCGTAACCTAAAATTTGCAATTATCTTTTTGTCATGTAATCTTCGGAAAATAATATAAATGTATTCAGCGAGGTGCATTATCAAGTTGTATCAGAATTCAGTCATATACCTGTTCTACCCAGTGGTCCATATTACACACAAAGTGGAACAGTCTGTAAAAATAATAAGAGGAAAGTACATTTGCAGTTTTTAGATAAGTTATAAAGCTGTGATATCAAACATCAATATAACAATGGATAACCAAAGAAATGCACGACCTAGACCATCTAGATTTAAGATTGATATACCTGGAGATGATGAAAAACGTACTGAACTCCTACAGAAAATGCAAAATGTAAGACAACAGTTGACTACAGCATTTGGACGGCCAGTTAACAATGGTGTCATTCTCAACACTGTGTTAGATTTCTGGATTAAAGACCATGATCCGAATGTGCAGAACATCTCTGTCCCAGCATCTTATTCTGAAGTTAAGAAAAGTGACACTACTCAAGATCTATTTGTGACGACATCTAGTTCTCTTAAAACTTTATTAGACATCGCTCAATACCATGCCAGGCTGTGTAGCAATGAATTGAAAATAATAAAAACTGTTCGTCGAGGGCATGTCGTTATTGCCACAGTGAAATGTACAAAGTCTGACAATGCTCACACATACAAATGGTCATCATCACCCTATTTGCCCAATAAAGAGTACCTAGTCAATCATCGAGTATTTCATGGATTTGTTTGCAGTGGAATGTTACCCATTCATTATACTAGATTTTCCAACGCAGCAGGTCTTGGATGCATTGACAAAAAGAAACGAAGAACAATGACGACTGTACACAATGACAGCATAACAACGGAATTTGATTCCTCCATTAACACAGCTTTGCTGGAAGAGGTTGCCAGTTATGAGGAGCTAGATGGCATCGATATTATGACTGATGCCCGTCATGGATGGAGAAAAAATGCTAAGGACAGTAGCATTGTGGCCATTGGAGAGAAAAGCCATAAAGTCATGAACTGTGTACACATAACTAAGACTGATGATGCTGTATCCCAGAGGCATGAAAAGATAGGCACTGAAAAACTTTACACTTACTTTGACTCCAAAGATGTTAGTATAAACGTACATACCCATGATCGAAATATGACCATAAATAAGTTTGTGAAAACTCGAGGGTATACAGGGAATCAAAATGACTCATGGCATGGTGTCAAAACAGTCAAGAAGGCAATGAAAACAGTTTCTTCCGGTGCCAAATATAAGGAGGGAAAGACTTGGTCCGAGCAACTAGTGGACAAGGTTGAGCCTGTGGCAACCCATTTCCACTGGGCTATTAGAAATTGTGAGAAAGATCCACAGACGCTACGGAGCCAGTTAAGTAATGTCGTATCACATTACAAAAATGGTCATTCACGATGCCATGCCACTTCTAGATGTCAAAGGGATCCAAATTACGAACCGTCAAGGCAGGTTATTACAAATCCAAAAGCAGAAAAGATGTTGGAATGTGTCATTAATAACTCTGCTATATTCAAAAGCCCGGATGATTTTGTTCTTGCACGTGACACTTCTTATGTAGAAAGTTTTAATAATGTAATGAATATTTTTCAAGACAAGCGGATATCTTTTACAGACCAACAGTACAATGCCAGGTCTCAACTGGCAGTTTTACATTGGAACGAAAATGTAGATCGTGGATTCACTTCTATCTATAACCCAAGAGACCAGAGAGCTCCCAGAAGAAAAATCGGAAAAAAGAACTACAAGGCACTGTCTTATAAGTACAGACAGAATATTTGGAAATCTTATATCGAGTCCATTTTTGACAGGGGAGGGAGGCGTCACAGGAGACATTGAGATTTATGAATACAAGCAGGCCTCCAGATAAGAGTGCGTACTGGAAAATTTATTTTTTTATTTCTCAACCAAAACATATGTTGTGGGTACTCAAAAGAACCGTCTCACTGAGACGGTTCTTTTGAGCACCCAATTGATGGGTAACGGAATAAATGCAATTTTAGGGGCACAAACTATCCTTATCTGGACCGACCTATGTACAAGCTTTTGTGTAATGTATTTTCGTAATTTTTGATTGCTGGATAAACAGAAATTCATTGTTTAGGAATAAATTCCGTTAATCATTGAATGAATTATTTATCAAAAGTGCAAGTGGAAGGACAATTGTGTATAGTCGACATGCTATAAAATCAACAAACTCCAATCTGGATTAGTGAAACCACTGCACAGCCTTGATATTCTCTGTCATACGTTCACTGTGAAGAAGCTGATTTGAATGACCTAATGTCCAAGCTGATCTGAATCTTCACTAGGCCCACAGGTACTTTTTTTGTTTTGTATTGCATGGCAGTTAATTTATAATCTGCCTGATAAAAAGAGGAAAAAATCGTCTGCTACCCTGTGTGTTTACATTTTACCTATCAGCTGAGTCTGTTCCCATGAGTCATTAGCAGATAAACCCTCCCATTGCCATATAGGCTTAAAGTGCTGTGCGGTGGTAAATTAATGTAAACAACACCCCGGTCTTTAAAGGAAAGAATTCGCTCCCTCTCGGGGCAAATTCTTTCTTTTAAGAGAATTTCCCATTTTGAAAAGGTAAGCAATTGAAGAGAAACCTCTGCTTGATCCAGTAGTCTCCCTTTGATGTGCGAATTTTTTTCAGCATTGTCGCTACGCCATTGGTAATGTGATTCTGACACTCAGAACTTTGAAGTAATCTTATCAAGCACTGTGTTCAATCGATGTTATATGAATTTGACAGCGAGTTTCATTGAAAATAATTATTACCCATGCATGTACATATATATATATATATATATATATATATATATATATATATATATATATATATATATATATATATATATATATATATATATATATATATATATATATATATATATATATATATATATATATATATATATATATATATATATATGCAGGTAAATGCGTTTTCAATTCCTTTGATCCATCAACAGTACTCGGCGATCTAAACCAATGTAGAAATGCCATTGCGTTCATTTGATTTTTGGTGTGTTTGACAACGAGCTTCATTGCAAATAATTATTGTCCATACACGTACATGTATATGAGCCGCGACATGTGATTTCCAACAATGTGGCATTTTGACAAGTGTACATGTACGAGTAGACTCAGACGAGACAGTACAGCCGTTTTTAAGCTTAGAATCTCTAAATAATGTTCAGTCAGTAACTTAACACTCATAGTATAGTCAAGCGACTGCAAAGGCTCTGATCAGACTGCGCATATGCGCAGGCTGATCTGAGGCTTTGCTTGCCGCACATACCACATTGTTTGAAATCTCATGTCGCGGCTCATAAATACATGTATGTATACAGGTAACTGCCTTTTTCATTTTCTTTGACACATCAACAGTACTCGGCGATCTAAAACAACACCGAATCACCAATTTTCATCGACACAGCTCAAATTATCCAAGATAGGTGGAATTAATTTCCGAGAAATCTACAGTCGATGACTTTAAGAGGATTCTTCTTGGCGTATAATAATAGCATGATTGCCTTATCAGGCATGTGGGACGTGAAAAAACTGCCTCCAATGCGTTCAAGGCTAGACAGTGAATACTTTCAAGTATGTCGATGCTTAGACACGATATTGCAGGTCGTGCTCTGTTAGAAAATGCCGATGCCCTTGTTAGATTACCTTTTTATATTGATGGAAGTTTCCTTTCTATATTGACTGAAGTTATTGGGATAGCACGCATTCCTAAATCCAAGACCTTGATGCTGACTTTCCATAGAAAGTCATCATCAAGATAGTGTACAGTAAAACCTGTCTTAAGCGGCCACTCTAAAAGAAGACCAAATTGTTTTTTCAAGACAGGTTATCGCTTGATGCAGGTCAAAAGTATTGCAGAATGCTCTCGTGGAGCATTCTGTAATACTTTCGACCTTCATTAAGCTACCATTTGTCTTTAAGATCTTCGTTTTGTCCATTTTTAGTGGCCGCTTGAGACAGGTTTTACTGTATTTGGTAGATTATAAAAACTTCTCAGAATCTTAAGACAATTGACCATTTTACACTTGAATTTCCTGATATTTTGTAAGCACACTGCAAGTTTTATGATTTTGAATTTCTTAAGTTTGGATTTGGAGGTTTAGAAAGTTCATCTATGCGTTTTAAGATGTTGGTTCTGTTGTTGATATTTATTACTTTCCCTGTGCCCTGTACGGAAGGCCGGTGACTTTGTCAGATTTCCATTCTTAGCTTTCTTAGTAGTGGGTTCTATAAAAAAAAATAGTATTATTTTGTTTATTTATTCCTTTTACGTTTTCTTTATATGGGGTATTACGGATAGCGACTAATCTGTTGATTTGTTAAGCTTCATAGAAACAATGCATATAGCGTACATGAGTACAAAGTGATCTTTTGAGATTACTGAGGGTCCTTCGTGTGAGTCGTCAAAACTTTGCTTTGAATGACTCATAAATATAGCTTGTCTAATTTCAACAAAACGTAACAGGAATGTTACATGTGTGACACTCTAAATTATTTCAAACTGTAAAAGAACATGGGTGTGTGGCTCGTAGCGATAACAAAAAAATTTAGATTTTTCTCCTCTGACACCGATGATCACAATTTTAGTTAGTCTCGCAGGAATGGTCGATCGGTACTTTTCAGTCTTGCAATAGCTTCAGCAAATTTGATATGTCTATTAATATGTCGGCAGGGTTAGGGATCGGGACATCAGACAAATCTATCACAATTTCCTTGATCTGTCTCTATTCCAATACTTTAGTATGTGAGCAGTGACGGCTTAGGAGAGACAAAGCCCAGAGGTTATTAATCTTTTTTCCATGCCCAACTCAACTAAGCATGAACTTTATCATGCTAAAACCGTTAAAATGCCAACACTTGTTGGCATTTTAACATTTATCAGCATGATTATTAAAATAACATCTGAGAGTTTGAAACCAATAAGTTTTATATTTTTAAAGGATTTTGGCTTTTATGAGCAGTTGAAATACCATGCTCAGTTCTGTTGAGCATGGAAAATAGGTCTATAAACTCAGGCCTTAGTCTCATGTGTTTGCTCAAAAAATAATGTGCATTTTAAGATAACATCATAGACTTGAGAGTATAAATGGGCCAGCACGTGATATTTTGGTACTTAGTGCATATGCTCAAAACCTAGTAGAGCTAGAACATTAAATTTAATTCTGAGTCATGCGTACTTTGCGTCTGCGAATAGGGAAGGCTTTGGTAAGCATGCACATTTGCACAAGCTCGTTTGGGTCTTCGATGCTCGCCAACGCAATAAGTACCAAAAGATATGTACATTAATATAAAGGACTAAAACAAGCTTGCCTGTTATATAAAAGCATTAGAACATTAATGTATACTGATTTTATAAGCCAATAGTTTACCTGTCAGTTTGCTGCCTGAAAATGCCTAACAGCTAGGCAAGAACCGTGTTTAAACTTTCAGAGTTTATAGCTTGTCGCTGTAGCGGAGCGGTAAACAACTACGTGCATCGTCAAGCGTTACCCATGAGGTAAATCCTGATGACGTGTTTTCTTGCGTCAACATTCAAATAGGCGTCACTGCGTTGTGGTCCTTGAGCAAGACACATTTATCCTAGCTTAGTACTGGTTCAACCCAGGAAGACCCGTCCCGCATAACTGAAAGATTGTTGAGTGGACGTAAAGAATCAAATCAAACAAAATCAACATTCAAATGAGCAATCTATGCCGATGTATAGTATAGGGGTTAGTGGGGTGACAGTGGTTTATCCAGGGTTCCCACAAGCTCTGGAAATCATGGAAAACCTGGAAAATCACTAAAAAAAGTTCCATGCATTGAAAAATCATGGAAGTTGAAAAAATCTGAATAATCATGGAAAAATCATGGAATTTTGTGAAATAACTTGACGAAACCACCAGTAGCCAGAAAACTAGCCGTCCGACACTTGTGTGTCTGACGGCAAGTTTTCTTGCTACTGATGGTACAAAGTTTTAATTATTTCAAAATGCATGTATGGTCTACATGCATGCTGTTGTTGCTGCATTCCTTATTTATGCTTAGTGTGGTGAAGATGCTGCTAAAACGAGAGGTTGGCGGCCGTGAATTAAATAGTCATGGAAATTACATCGTTGATCATGGAAAATCATGGAAAAATCATGGAATTGTGTTTTTTCAATTTCTGTGGGAACCCTTTTTATCATGTTTATGCTTGAGCATGTTTATACATACTACTGTATAACGTTTTCGGCAATTTATAATATTGGTAATTTATGATGATTTGAAATTGTACGAATGTCATAATCTGTGCAACGCGATATTATTGCTTTCGCACTTTATGGCGATTTTAAAATGCACAGGAGGTCTGTTGTCTGTCACTGCTACAATTGCATTCAGATAATTGAAAAATGATACTTTTTCACACCAAAGTGACAGGAGTACTGTATTTTGCCATGATATTATTAAGTTGATCCTGGTGGTTGCATCTATCTAGTCGGATCTGCCAGCAATGCTGGTGGCTGCATGGGGGAGGTAGAGTAGAGAGGGAGATATGCGATATCTTTAGAAGGCCTGGAGTGCTTTCAATTCTTTTCACGTATCTTATTTTGTTAGTTGCCACCGAGTAGTCGCGGAACCAAGGTAGAAAAAATGCTAACCCTTGCACCCGAAAGGTATACAGCTGGATTTTGTATGGTTGCAAAGGTAATTCTATGGTGTATCTGAAACCACTGTATAGCAGACTCGATCGACTTGCATAACGCCAGAGCAGTCATCTTTCTACAGAAGCCCAGCAAGAACATGTCAAAATATTATTTTTGAAAATGTTATATATTTTTATCAAAAAAGTTCAGGATTGAAAAAAATTGAGTTTATATAATAATACAACATCGGCGTAGACCTCAGAAGCAGTGGTGGTCATATAAGAATACTGCTTATTGATTTTTAAAGCATGTAGATTAGGGCACCCCCATTTTGAAATTAAATTTATAGATTTCTATGCTTCTGATCTCATTAAAACTGCATTTATTGCCCAAAAATGTATTTAATAATTATTTATATATCGCTTGGAAGGATATCTCGTAAAAACATGTGTGCTTACTTATTCACTTTTTTCCATCCACTGAAGTGGTTTGAATTGCATATTTTTTGCATAAATAAATAAATTTTAAATTGATTGTGTTTAAACAATGCATACAGTTAGACAGACGTTTGGGACATAATCTAAGGCAATTTATTTTATTTTCTATGGCAAACTAGAAAAGGTAGCTGAAAAGTAAAAATATGAAACCACGATAATTTGATACTTACTTTTTTAGTCCATACCAGCTGGTGCGTAGTTAGATAACTATGGGCAACTGAAGAGCAGTTTAACACATAAATGAAATATATCAATGTTTAAAGGATGATTATCTACCATATTTACAACAGCTTTGAAACAGAGGGTCATTGTAGGGACCAAGGGGATTTTTATCTACTGAAAACAATAATTTCATTTTACAGTGGTAAAATAATTATAAAAAACTCGTATAACTATTATCATATCACCATGAAAAAAAAGTCTCATACTTTTATATGGGTTTGATAGTGTATTATTGTATTATCGAACAGTCAAACGGCTTCTCATAGCCATTCTCCAGATAAGAGTGTGTAATGGAAAATTCGTTTTGTTATTTCTCAACCAAAACATATGTTGTGGGGACTTAAATGGACCTGTAAAATGAGACGGTTCTTTTGAAGACCAAAAGCACACTCTTTAACTTATTGATAAGGGAAACATCACAATTTCTATGCTATGAAAGATTGCTTAACATGGCCTATGTGGCATACAAAAAATGCATTTTTCCGCAAAATGCAATTCTGGTCGCATTGCTATACAGTGGTTTCATATCAAGCACTATTTAGACTATCATTATACAAAATTCCAGCCGTATACCTTTCGGGTGCAAAAAATGTGTGTTTTTGCACGATACGCGACTTTGGTTCCCCGACTAGAGACTTATTGACCTCGTAGCAAGCAGGGAGTTTACGCAACCAAATAACAGGAATTCTAGTTTGCAATGATTTTACTGCATAAGTCTTGATATGCAAGTTGTTACGTTTTTGTGCGTAAAATTGCGATTTTTTTCTTACTTATCAGTTAACACATGTTTTGGATGCTGGTTCTTTTAGTACCCACAACTTATCTTTTGGCGGAGAATTAAGCTGCATAAGTCTTGATATGCAAGTTGTTACGTTTTAGTGAGTAAAATTGCGATTTTTTTTCTTACTTATCAGTTTACACATATGTTTTGGGTGCTGGTTCTTTTGAGTACCCACAACTTATGTTTTGGCTCAGAAAGAAGAAAAGTTTTTTATTTACACACTCTTATCGAGGGGACCTGAAATTCGGATATAGATTCTAGCTGCCCATATTATACAGGGTGTCCCAGAAAACATAATATATTTTAAAACTTGATCAAAAGGTCCAAAGGGAGCGCAGTGGCTCAGTGGTAGAGTGCTTGACTCGAGACCGAAGGGCCGCGGGTTCGAGCCTCACCGGCGTCACTGCGTTGTGGTCCTTGAGCAAGACACATTTATCCTAGCTTAGTACTGGTTCAACCCAGGAAGACTCGTCCCGCATAACTGAAAGATTGTTGAGTGGACGTTAAGAATCAAATCAAACAAAAAAAAAAATCAAAAGGTCCAACATTTTGTTTAGTATGCTAAAATGTGCTAAAATATTTAATAAATATAAACACATATGTAAAATAATTATTTTAAGGCAATGTCAAACTTGTCTTCTGTAAACATTGTGTTTCTGTCGACGTCAAAGATGAAGTCATCAAAAAAGCAAATTTCAATGATTTTTCATACTGAAATACATATGTAGTGTAAAAAGTGTATTTTTGCCAAAAACTTTACTCTGAAAGGAGTAATTAAGTAAATTTAACAAAACAATGTTGTTATATAAAGGCATCCATTGGTTTGGTTTTGATGGGTGCACACTAAATTGTGTATGAATGTTCAAATTCTAGCATGTGGCCCTCAGTACAGTCTCAAAACAATATATGAACATAAAAATAACATATGAACAGCAAACTTGTACAAATGACATTTATGCAATAATAAAGATTAAAAATCAGCATTTTCACTTACCACAAATGCACCGTTTGCTTACTAGGGTGAAGTCGGGTAAATTCGGACATCAGGTAAATTCGGACACGCATTTGCAAACAGTTGAAATCCAGATGAGACGCGCCTTATGAGCCGTCTCATCAGGATTTTCACTGTTTGTTTAGTTAAATTATTTTTTATTCCAATAATTGAAGTGTGAAACAAACAAGATCGCTGTCCGAAATTAGCTGTCTGTCTGAACATACCCGACTTTACCCTATTGTTACGCAGAAAGGCCTTACATTTCAGTGAATTCCTTTGTGTATCTGTTTTTCTTCTGTTACAGGGAGCTTTTTATCCCCTACCTGTAAAGTTTATTTAACCAGACATAAGGTCTAACATAACACCACAGATATTAATATATGATATGATAAATGATTGAACAGACATAGTCTGGTTATTACTTCACAGCATTGTATAATTTGTTTACCAGAAAACAGAAAATCTCAATGCTTTCATTCAACAATTTAAGTGGGTGAGGTTGGTGCCATGGAACCGGTTTAAGCCCTCCAGTAAAGTATTTTTACTGACCGTTCCAAGGCCGTACTTCTTTTGTGAATCACTTGTGTTACTTATGTCCTGTGTTTGTCATGCTTTCGCGTTTTTCCTTTGCTGCCTTGTGGTCACCTGCTAGAAAAGGGCTGACCTCTTGGCTCTTTTTTGTGATGTTTAATTGTGTTTTTGTCACTCTCCCATTTCGTGTCCTGGGTCAGGTGTGGCACTTGATTGTGTTAATTCTTGATCTTTGCCGCCTTTCTTACTTTCGTATTTCATAATTTTGATTCAAATTGTTAGATCTTCTTTGTATATGAGTCATCTTAAAGTATATACTGTTTTAGAAACCTTTCAACTATTAGCAAGCTGTTGCTTATGAGTATGCGGAAAGATCAAACAGGTCATTATATCAATCTGTCATACATATATTTTAAACTTGTCAATGTATCTAAATATATTATTTCATTCGAACCACTTACAACATCAAAGGTATTTCTAAGTGCATATAACACAAGCGCGAATCCAGAGGGGGTGGGGTCTCTGGACCCTCCCTGGAAAATCAGAAAGCCACAGGGTTCCTTAGCAATATTGGTCCGGATTTCCTGGAAAATCACAAAGCCAACAAGCCAGCATTCAATGTTGGGCAATCATCGGTCCGCCAGCGAAACGCCATTTAAATGGCGTTTCGCTGGTGGGCCTATGGTAGCCCGCTTTAAGTGTTATTTTGGATCCTATCTACTCCCCTTCTTACCTCACAACTAATAAAAAAGTTGTCAGAGTTGGACCCCTCTGACAAAATTTTCTGTACATCTCATTTATTGGCAAATAAGGGTTTGGTTAAATTTACTTTATGGGAGCGAAGTGGCTCAGTGGTAGAGTGCTTGACTCGAGACCGAGGGGCCGCAGGTTCGAGCCTCACCGACATCACTGCGTTGTGTCCTTGAGCAAGACACATTACTCCTAGCTTGGCATTGGTTCAACACAGGAAGAAGCACCCCTATATAACTGAAAGAGTGTTGATGGGACGTAAAGAATCAAATCAAACAGCAAACACAAATGATTTTATAACACGACATCGCGTCTTGGAGTGATATAATGCCATGTAATAAAATCGACAAAACATGTTATGACGTCCATAGTGTTTTAACGTCGCGTATGTATGGCAAGATCTTGGTGATTTCACGCCAAAATACGAGATTTCAAAGTAAATTCAGTGTCAATATGCACAAAATAAGGAAGAATGCAAATACCAGGAATCGATTAAATTAAGCACCACACCTGACTAGGACACCATATTGGAAAGTGGCAAAACACAAGAAAACATCACACGCAATATAGCCAAGAGGTCAACCCTTTCCCAGCAGGTGACCACAACGCTGCAAGGAACAGACAGGGCAGTGTGACAAAGACAAACACGAAACACAAATAACCAAAATGGTCCACAAAAAGTCTCTTATAGTTTCAAATTCTGGCGTATCGCGCGGTACTATAAGTCTACAGTTTTCGTATAAGGCATCATACTTTGGTATGCGAGAATCAAACGCACTATTGTGCGAAATGCGCAAAATTGTCTGAGCGACCGTTGCTCGAAAATGCGATAGGTACCAAAATAGCATGTTCTGGCTTACTCTTTGATACTCTGTAAAAATCATTATCTATTGTTCTCATATTTAGATTCAAGGGCCTCTGTAGACAGAAAAACAATTCAATCATTCTTGAACATTAACTCTGATTAATCTTTTCAATGTATAATCAGTGCCATAAGGGGATTGTTTAGCCGTATCAGTGACTAAATTCCAATACTCATTTTTCATCGAAAAATTGTAATTATTTTCTTATCCATTAGTTTTAGCATGTGTTTTGGATGCTCAAAAGAACCGTCTCATTGAGGCGGTTCTTTTGAGTACCCACAACATACATGTATGTTTTGATTGAGAAGTAAAAACCCACTTTCAGTCAGAGGCCTGTAATATTAATATGGCGCAACAGCAAAATAGTCTATGTATCAAACAAGAATCCAACTGTTGGAAGCAGAGCATATAGCGATCAAAGTCTGTAGTGTAGCTCGGGTAAACAGAGAAAACCGAGATAGGCCGTGGTTAAAGTATTCCATCTTCGTTCTAACAAATCACTTTATTCTTGATTTTTTCTGCGCTCCGTGGCATGATGTTATTGATTGTTACCGTAGTAGAATGAGCCCGCGGGACGTCGCGACTACCAATTAGCCATTTTATTGTCGCTAATATACCCCGATGTATTCTGCTAAAGCGCTTTTAGAAAGTAAATGAAAAGCAATCTGTGACTAGCATAGGTCACCAATGAATTAATCCTTAATGCGCCAATCGCAACAAAAGTCGTCTGCTTTTCTCGTCTGCTGAAATGTTTAAGAAGCCTCTATGGCAAACAGTGTGAACCCAGATCAGACTAGTCTGTTCTGGGGCCACGTTGTTTGCTTCTGTACTTAATTTGTCAGTAATGCTAGGCAATTATTTGCAGCAGACGACTTCAGCAGACGACATTTTCAGATACATTTTTTTCTTGGCGCTTTAAGGGTTAAGGCTTACTAGCAATAGTTAGATTTCACATCGATGAAAATTTTATTAATGCGTTATAAATTGATTCTGCTGATTTGTTTTTGATTTTTTTCGAAATGTTTGAAGTCATGCATTGTGCTTTTTTATTGTCACTAGTTGCAATGCGTCTCATAACCGCAGTTGCACCAAACTCAGTGTTCCAAATGCAATTACGTCACAAATTAACACACACATGTCGAATTGAACCTTCCATCGTAAGATTTTTAAATTTGTAGAGCATTGGATTGTTTAATCATTTATTACCTACGAGCAGGTCTAGTAATGGGTCTTCAAATTTTGTATAATGAGCAGGTTGTTCACACATTGAAGATGTGCACCTCCTATTGCGTGCACATTTGATCACCATTTTCTCAGTTTTGAGGGGTGTTGAACTTAGACATTTTTTTCCATCTGAAATGATTCGGGGTGTCTGATTTGTGTAATCTGTAACTCCAACCGTTTGCATTCCTTTATATCTAAACTTTTGCCTAATAATTGTTCAGACATTGAAGATATGCACCGCCCATTTTGTGCATATTTGATCTATACTTTCCTTTTGAGGGGCGTTGAACTTTGGCATTTTTTTCTACCCAAAACGCTTAGGGTGTGGCGTTTCTGGTTTATGCATTCTGTAACTCAAACATTTTTCATTCCTTTATATATGGTTATTCACACATTCAAAATGTGCACCTCCTCTTTTGTTCACACTTGATAATATTTTATTGTATTTTTAGGATTGTTGAATTTAGACATTAGTACGTTTACACCACCTTTTGGGTGCTTACATTGTGTTATATTTAACTCGAATATTTTTCATTCCATTTTATTCAAACCTTGCATACTGATTCCTGACATACTAAAGATGTGCACCCCCTATTTTTTGCAGTTTTTTATATATTTTTTTTAATGTTGAACGTAGACATTTTTACGCCCACAACACAAACGACTTGGACATATTTTACGTCGGTGCCTGCTTTGTGTACTAAGTAACGCCAACAACTTCCATTCCTTTTATACAAAACTTGCATATATACAAATCTCATAAAACTTCCTTGGCAGGTGTGTGGGGGATGTTAATTAATTTACGTAGTCTCCCCTAATATACCCGACAAAAAAAAAAGAAACGCACCACTACGATTTTCCCATTAAGATCTCCTTTTAATACGAAAATGTTAATTGTCATGAAATATTCATTTCTGATCAAAGTTAACTAAAACTTTAATGTGACGTAGATGAGTATCTGTACTATCACTGTGTAGGCACAAAACACATCAATGCGAAGGGTTAAGGAGTTTTGGAAGCGTTAATTCAACCCTACTGTCTACATGAAATTACGAGTATGTTTTACATTAGCAAATTATGAAAACGATATGTTGACGTTATGTGAGACAACCAATGTGTTTATTGGTGCTTTTTGTTATTTCAAAACCCATTTTCATCAGTAAGGATCATTTTAATTGATTAAAACAATGTTGAAATCTTTAAATGTTTGTAAGGTTTATCTCCAGTGTGGAATCGTTATCCAAAGGGTAGTCACAAAACATGGGCTACCTAGTTTTCAATTATCGCAAATGATGAATTTAAAGATAGAAGTTGCAAAGAATAAGTGTCTGGATACAATTTGGTTTACTGAGATGAATCCAATTGCTTGAACTTATCAAGCAATAGAGCATTATAAAAACGCTTATTTCCTGTGACTTTACAATCTGACCCCCACTTGGTTCGTGACAAATTTTCATGTACACAATTTCGACTCCTGATTGCTAAAGACGTGTGACGCAGCAGTACCTGACATACCTTTGCACTGATATAAACTAAATTTGCCGATCACTTGTGATTTTCCTGAGAGTTGAACAGTTCTAAGTGGTGCGTTTCGTTTTCTTGTCGGGTATAGATAAGGCAATATACAATCAGTATTTTGGCGACGCAGGTCCAGAGCAAAGTTTGGTATTGTTATTATACTTAACGCTAGTAAAAACGCAACTTTTACAGTATAACCTTACTCGAGATTTAATGCTATTTTATCATTCTAATAAAATAAAAGCATAAACTTATGGTCGCGATATCAAGCCAATACTCTTTTTGTACAGATAAAGCAGTCCAGATAAGCCAGGCTGTATTTTTTGATAAAGGGACACAATCCAAACTTCGACACAAAAACTGCAATATCACCTTATTAATATGGATATCAGATCTTCATTGTGAATGGCTCTTTTGGATTCAAACTTTAGGAAAATTTCAACATTGCTCTACTTTCTATGCACACGCGACAGATTTTTTTGTCTTGAAGTTTTGACCTTCTAAATGGTCATCAAAGATTCAGCATGAAAACCGGAAGTTAACGAAAATGCGACACTTTCGACGGTAAATATTGCAATAAATGATAACCATAGGTTATGACCTTACAACTTACGCATACCAATTTTTACTTGATTCAATTTAATTGAAGTTTAAGTGATTTCTCAAATTTTGGGGAAATTTCGCGAAAAATAAAATTTAAAACATAAATTTTAGGTCCTTCCAGCAAAGTGAATTTTGTATTTTGAACCGTTTTCTTGTTTGTTTGAGTGCAACGCAGTACTTGCACGCTGAAATTGAATAAAATTTCAAGATTTAATATGGTTACAAAAAAAATTGATGAATTTGTCATTTTTCACCAAAATGTTTGGCAGAAGTGTGCAATTGACCTCAAGTTTTGGTAAAACGTTCTCCTACGTTAGGGACGCCTGTTAGTATAAATACAATGTGTATCAAGCTGATATTTATAGGAAAAATAACACTTGTACCAGTTGCGTTTTTAATGGCTTTAAGTATATAAGTTGATTCTGTTTGAAATTTCAAAATCATTTTAAAAGCTCAAAGTAGCTTTTATTAAGGTGTGTACATGTATGTACTTACATGTAGTACCATTTGTCTGTCTGTCTGTCGGTCCACCAGTCTCCGTTTGTCTATCTGTCTGACTGCATGGTTATATATATTAGCTTGATAGACATAATTACGCACACTTAGTCACTATTGAGTTCTTTTCTTCGGCTGCTAATCGTGAGTACAAGTCGTATGCTATGTTTTGTCTGTTAGTCCTTTTCAAACGTCCAATACCGACTAGATTAGATTGCTCCTAGTGTGGAACTGGATCAAATTGCTCCTCCAGTTCCACACTGTCTGTCGGTATTTGACGTAAGCATTTATTTATCCGCTTCTTAGTACTGGTTCAACCCAGTAAGACCCGTTCCTATATAGCTAAAATTGTAAACTGGGACGTAAAGAATCAAAACAAACAAAAACAACGTTAGCAGGCGTCATTGTAGATGTATTTTGTTTCGCAGCGGCGGGCGAATGGCGAACGCCAGACTTTACCTAACGTGTATATCCAGCTACGATACAATCATAAGAGAGTTCCAAGACACGATTATAAGTCTATCATGCCAGCTTGGATCATCTGTTTATACTTGCAGATGCAATGTATTACCGCTACTAATCATATAATAGGTTAATTCAGTCTTAGAGCAAGTGTGCAGTGGATTAGATTTACATGGCTGAAAGTTTTCAGGATTATCCTTAGATTATTTTTTTTAATCTTTAAACCTGCCTAAACCAGTGTTTTGAGACCGACTTTTCATAGAAAGCCAGCCTCAAAACACCGAATTGGACAGGTTATAATACATTCTATGATTTATTTATTCCTAGTTTTTTTTTGTTTTTTTTTTTTAATCATTATTAGCTGCCTAATCCAGTGTTTTGTGCTGACTTTCCATAGACAGTCAGCCTCAAAACACTGGATTAGGCAGATTATAATACCTTCTATGATTTATTTATTTCTAAATTTATGATTTTTTATCATTATTAGCTGGCTTATCCAGTGTTTTGAGGCTGACTTTCCATAGGAAGCCAGTCTCAAAACACTGAATTAGGCAGATTATAATACCTTCTATAATTTATTTTAGTTTATCTGAAGACAATCACAATTTAAACATGCAATTGGCATACTACATGTTTTAGAATTTTAATTTTCTGAAGTTCAGGGATTAGGAAATTTTGAACTTTCAACCATGTATTTAATATTGAGTTAAACTGAATAATAAACTCTACTTTGGGATATACTAGAAGTGCAACAAATCATTATGCTGTAAAATTACTTCAATTTGTGTGCGTTTAATGTCTTCTCTGACTTGTATGTAAAACTAATGCTTTGCGAATCATGGTATCTCTTTTAAGACTAGATACTATTCGCTATGACGTGTTTGTTTGCAGACAGTTAATAACATTCAGATCAGACTTCCATGAAAGTTTATGAAAGTGGCTACAAGTTGACGTTATCAATGGAAAGTGCATAAAAAGTGACCTTCGTTTGAGGCATAATCTAAAAAGTGAAAATCAAAAACATTCAGAGAGACTGTCCATGAAATTTTATGAAAGTGGCTAATAGTTCACGTTACTAATGGAAAGCGCATAAAAAATTGTACGTCTTTTGAGGTATAATTTAAATAGTTAAAAAAAAACATTCAAATCAGACTGTCCATGAAAGTTTATGAAAGTGGCTAAGTGCACGTTACTAATGGAAAGGGCATAAAAATAGGCATAAATATTTTGATTTGAATTGTTGACTAAAGCCAATACTGAAATACATGTACTACTTTCAAACACCATAAAACCTTGTGAAAGTGCCCTGCGTTTACTGATTAGTGTTTAATATACTTTTTTTAATTTCTAGTGCGTATATGTTAATACTTGGCTATCATACGCAGATCCAGAGGGGGTGGGGGCAGGGGCTCGGACCCCCCTGAAAAATTACAAAGCTATATGGTTTCTTAACAATATTGAACCAGATTCCCTGAAAAAATACAATAATACAAAGTCAGCATTCAATATTGGGCCAGCAAAACGCCATTCCATGATGGCCAGTTTTTATTGGTATTTGGATCCTCCCTTCTTTCATCAACTAAAGAAAAACAAAAATAACCGTTGTCAGTGTTGGTCCCCTTCTGGCAAAACTTTCTGGATCCGTGAATGACAATGCATTTAAAGTCTGCATACGTAGTAGTGCAGCGTACCTAATGCATTGTCCACATTGATAGTTTGTTTTCCTCGCTTGCAATTTTCTTCTTAAAGTCTATGTAATTTCTTTACTGTTTAATGTAAAACCGGAAAACATAACCCTTTGTCTATTGGCCATTCCAAGTCTGGATTTCCGATATAATGTGTTGGGGGTCAGTAAATATAAAAAAAATCGTTGTACTTCTGTCCCTTAAGAATGCTATTTGAACCATTTCATTAAGTGCAGGCAAATAAGGTTTAAGATGGGCCTAGTGTTGTCTGTTGTTATTCCCATTACGTGTGGTATCTGTGTAGACTGATATTCAGTCTCTAATGCCAATTTCATTTTATTTCAATAATATGTAGTACGAAATCGTCTTCATTCCTCCCAGATTAGCCTTAGAGAGCTAAAGTTAAGTTTAAAAAACATTAAATCTATAATTAATATACATCATATGCTTACATGTAGTCCTAAAGTTTAGCTCTTTGCCTTCTAGATACGTTTCCATGTTTTTGTCGTCTGCTGATTTTTTTTCGAAAAATTATCTCGGGAATACCATAAGAGCGGCAAACATTTTAGATCTAGATCAGGCTCTATCTGGGTCAAAACTATTTGCAAAGGTTATTACATTGTAGCAGAAGACACAAGCAGTCAAAAAGTGAGAATACAATTCTTGCGAAGATAGCCGGAGATGCACGAAATATGTTTCGCTAATGAAGTGTACCAGCTGCAACATTTGCTTAATGTTTGACCCGGTGAGCTTAATTTGTGTGCTAGTATCGTCTACTGACCCAGACCAGGCCCGACAAAACGTCTGGACATATGGATCCAAACGTACACTGAAAATGATATTCCTGAAATAATAGGATTTTTGAAGATGAAGAAAAAAGAAAAAAAAACAGCAGACGACCATGCAAATAACCCAGCATTCAAAGTGTTATTTAAAGGATGTTTATACGATTTAATATTTACATGCTTCAACGATAAAATAATTTAACAGTGTAAAACATTTTCTATTAAATGCCTATTACGGATGAATAAATAAGTAGTATTCAGTTATGCAACATTCGTGTGCAGTTTAATGTGCATTTTATAATGGATTAAACCTTATCAAGGATATAGTTTATGGAGTCAGGAAGCAACGTATGTTACTAATTCAATCAGAGGGAAAAATGTAAAGTGCATAATAAAAGAAATTAGATAGAAATTAGATAATACAAAACGTAGTTATCCTAGTATTCGGACAGCTTATCAGCTCGCCAAACCACAGGAGCTTTAAGTTCGATCCTTAAATCACCCCTATAGCCACAAAAAAACAAAAGCTCATACTGTCATTACGTAGTGACATTGTGAGCTTTTGGTTTTGAGGCTATAGGGGTGACTTAAGGATCGAACTTCAAGCTCCTGTGGCCAAACTTACCATGAAATTGGTCCTTTGACATGCAGATGAGTTTAGCAAAAGAATGGCAAACAGCCGATGGAATTGCAAACAGTGTAAACCCAGATCATACCGCTCACAAAGGAGCGGTATGATATGGGTTAACACTGTTTGCTCAAGACTCTATGACCGAGGTTTTTATGATAAGTATGGTTTATATCGCTATAACAGCTTCGGCAGTTTAACATAGCTCATATCATGGCGCAATAATGGCATTATGCATTGCTTTGTTTTGTATTCTCGTATAACCTTTGTAAGCAATGTGTAAAATGCTCTGTTCTATTCTAGCTGCATTACTACTCGAAACTGTTCAGTTGTATTTGAGTATGCCATGGGAAAATATGTCTTCCGGGTCTACAAAATTACGCGACAAAAATCAGCCTGCTCAGCTACATAGACTGGCTAGAATAGATAGAATCTGGCAAACTTCAGATGAAGCAAGAAAATATATTACATGTATAATTTGGCCTCTACAGAGAACCACTGACTAGAAATTGCTGCTTGCGAACAACAAAGGTGCATCCGCGCAGTCTGATCAGCACCTTTGTTATTCGCTTTCTGAAATGAATAATGTCTACTTGCCAGAGGCAAATATCCAATATTCTGGCTTGTCTCTGTAGCTGAGCAGACTGGTTTGAGCCTTATTTGGTCGCTTTCCCCGAAGACAGGCTTTCCTTCCCGTGATACCCTGACATCAACAGATTTTCCATGGCTATGCAACTATTTAAGAACTAGTTAGTGTTTGACATCTTAAAGTGACCCTATAACGTAACTTGTGAAGCATTTGAATAATATATCTTATTGTGATTTTTTTGGAATGAGAAGAAAATGAAACATCACGTACTCCCCTGCAAACATAAAACTGGAAGTTGAGCAGGAAGACGCATGCTTTTATGCATTCACAACTATGCATAGTTTTTCTGTGTACATGTACCATTGGAAGTGACAAGAAAACGATGAGAGTGTAATTTCGAAAACTACGAATTGTTCTTATTTCTCAGCCAAAACATATAGTATGGGTACTCAAAAGAACCGTCTCGACATCGACTTTATATTATACATGTAATAGAGCGACACATACAATTCAAAATCAGAGAAAAACAGTTGGGTTTTCGCTTTCACTGAAGTTATATTAGTATAGTGGTCTAATGACAAACCAATCATTGACATGAAATGTACCACTACAACTTAAGAATAAGGAACACCAGACATTCAAGTTGAAAGGGAAGATATGTGAGTCGCCATGTCATTGAGAAAAACGCAACGGAAAATATTAAAACTTAAACGAGGCTATACCGTAGATCCTGCCTTCCTTAGTAAACGTGGCCTCGCTCGGGCAAAGATTGTACCTCAACGAGGGAGCTCGGTAAGTTCACAATTCAGGCAAACATCTGCTACCTTTAGACATAGGCATAGAGCTTACAAGTGTCTGTCTGTCTGTCGGTCTGTCTGTCTGTTTGTCTGTCTGTTTTGTATGCTTTCTCACATGTTATGTTTACTTATTGTAAACGTCGAGACAATTTCATTGAGAACGACTAAACATATGCCGGGCCCCGTAGCGGAATCGGTAGCGTGTCCGATTGCAAATCCAGGAGCGTGAGTTTGGTCCCGGCGCGGCCCCATACTTTCGTGGAGATTGATTATGAATTATTTGCTGTGGTCATTCTCCTCCTTGAAGGTTTGTTCTCAGTTACAAGTGAAAGTACATGTATGTGCACAGAGTGCTGGTCAATCCATTAGTCTAAGATTGTCCAGGAAAAAAAGTTTGGTTAGGTAAACTGACCGTCTCGAATTGACCATGGCTGCTGACTGGGACATAGATTCACAAACGAAGCAAATGAACAAATAAATAAAAGCTAAACATAATTATGTCCGTCCGCAAAAACAAAATTTCAGCAATGCTTTTGCTGGTACATGTTTAAAATAGCTGTAAGACGAGGTTTTACTTGTTTCCGGATTTCCTTAATCATTGGTGACCTGGAAAAGGGACCCTGTTGCTTTTTGGACAGTTAGACTCTTCGTTATCGTGTCTTATTTTTACTCACATGGCCACCAATCTAAATTTGACAAAGGCCAACAAAGGCCCTGGTCAGCCCTGTGGGCTGACTGACCAGGGCATTTGTTGCCCGCCTGCATTAAAAGCGGATTCTTTTCTCGCGTCTCATATTTTAGTAACCAGCCAAATAACGCCATTTATTTTACATTACAAATATGCAAACATAACCTTAGCGTCCTTAACAGCTGCTGTCGGCAATCGATGAACATTGTTTACTGTACTTCATAGTCTTGGCGAAATTTTCGCTGTTCAGGAAGGCCAATGACATGTAAGCTATCATATTTACCTGAGGTAGGCAGCCAGTCTGTATACCATTTGATTGACAGCTTTTGTTTGTAAGTGCAGGGTGCCCACTTGTCAGGGTCAGTCCGGGAAATTTGTTTTTATTCAAGGTCAGGGAAAAGTCAGGTAATTCTGTAAAATGGTCATGGAAATTAGAAAATCTTTAGAAGTCAGGAAAAAGTCAGGTAATTTTAAAACCATGATTTGTTTAAACCCTCAAAATTGAGCAAACAGATATAAGAGGATGAATTTGCCAGTTTTTGGGTGGTTATAATATGCGATCCAGATTGTCTCTTAGCTAGTTATTTAATGTTGAACTTTGGTGACCTGAGACCTAATTTTTGGTCGCCTGATTTTTTTGTAATTTTCAACTTTCATAGTGACTTATGTAGTTTCCTGAAAGCTAAAAGGGCCTTGCAACCCTTACCCCCAGAGCTGCTTCACTTTCTAATTGCTTCCCTGAAGATGTGATGCCCCTTATGAAATGCCACATTATGAGGCATTTCATCTGATCGAAGTACACCTTTAAGGGGTCGCTATAAAATTCAAACGGTAACACTCAAACTACTTTGATTCTTGTTTATTGTTGCTCCCAATGTTTGTGGGGGTTTTGTGTTTGATCCTTGTTTGTTGCACAGTACTTAGTGTCATTACTAGTTTTGCAATCATCTTGACGAGGAAGAGTGAGTTGGTTGCTTAACTCGTTTGTCCTCCTGGCGTCTTTTGACTGTTAGTATTGTGTAGCTCTTCCTCGTGGTGCCGTGGGTTGGTTTGCAGTGTGTGATTGTGGCAATTCCTGATCATGCTCACTTACTTTTTAATGGGTCTCCACAGCATTTGATTCGTCAGTTAAAAATGTGAGAACTTATTAAGAAATATACTATCATATTTGGAGCTTTGAAATTTCAAATATTTTAGATAACTTCCAGCTAAAATCTCTTTTGAAATGAGGCGTTTTAATTGCCTCGCTGTGATGTGAAATGTGAACTAGATAAAAACAGTAGTTATAATGAATAAGGCAAATAACATGCCTTGCACAAATCGCATAATTCAGGCCTCCAGATAAGAGTGCGTATTGGAAAAATATTTTCTTTATTTCTCATCCAAAACATATGTTGTGGGTACTCAGAAGAACCGTCTCAATGAGACGGTTCTTTTGAGCATCCAAAACACATGTTTAAATTAATGGGTAAGAAAATAATTAGATTTTCACGCAAATAAGAATTCCTTATCTGGACCTATGATATTAATGTTTCTGCAATCAATATACAGATATGGAAAATATGTTCTGAAAATAAACAACCTTCGAAATGAAAATGTCAAAATTGTTTTGTCCGAAAATAGTAAGTGAATACGACCACAATCACACACTGTAGGCAAAGCCACGGCACCGTGGGGAAGAGCCAGAGAACAATAACAGTCACAAGACATCACAATACTTGGTAGATATCAACATGACGATTTAAGCGCTTTGTACACGGATGTGTCCGATTTCTTTGGGCAAAGTGTCAGGTGTGGTACTTAATTGTATCGATTCCTGATCTTTGTACCCTTACTTACTTTAATTATATATTATTAAAAGGCGTGTTAATAGATTCAATTTAATTTGAAAAATATCTGTTAATACTTATCTGATGGGGATTCTAAAACTAATTCACGGTTTGAGACATATTTTTATAAGTACCAAAATATTATGTGCTGGCTCAAAACGTTTAAAATTGTCAACGCAATTTCCCACCAGCGCATGCTTCAAAGTATAGAAGGTCTTTGGTCTAAGTGCTATTCGGCACTTATCTTTTTTTACTTTGATGTACAATGAATCCGTTTGATTGTGCGATTAGTTTGAAACAAATGTAGCAAATAAAAATCAAATAATTACTAACTTGTTTACAAACAAATGGGTGTTAGATTCTTGTTAATGATAATGTATCAAGTAGATAGTCTCACGACCGTTAAAACAGGGGTTAACATTTAACTTAATGTTTAAGACAATGTTTGTACTTTTAAAAACATCATGCAGCTAAGCTGGACCAGACGGAAAAAGGCCAGCTGCATTTGTGTGTAAAAACGTGTACCAAATATTCTTCAGGTTCTGAATTTCTAAAATGATATGTCCCACTTGCATTTGATGCTCTGAAAGCGCTATTTTCAATGAAACGTCTCAAGATATTCTAAAAAAGCAGAAAATAGGCAGTCTAATTAGTCAACCAGGTGCATGACGAGCAACAAGAAAACTTGTTTATTTTAAACATACTCATGTCCCTGAAATAATGAAAGTAATTGAGATTTTGTTAAAAACAAGCTTTGGTGAAACCCCCATTTATTGAAAAGACATGTGTTGTAGGTACTATGAGGCAATTCCAATGTGTACTAACAACAAATGTTACCGTAAATAAGGAAAACTCTTCTGAAGTTTTCACTTACCACGTATTATACCACCCTTACCAATTTTAGCACAAAATATCTCGTCATGTGCAAGGTCTACACTGATGTAGGTGGCATAAAATAGATATACCATGTTTGTCCACCTGTACGTAAGATAATCCACTCGCTAAAGCTCGTGGATTATCTCCGCGTACAGGCGGACAACCCATGGTATAACTATTACGTATTATACCCATGGTCTTTACCCTTTTAAACATTAGTAGCTATACCACAACTTGCTTATATTGGTCTGTAATTATCATGTTTTGTCTTTGATTGGTTTTGGTACTCACAGATAACCATTTTTCTCTCTTTACCAAAGTAGATATTGCCTCTTTGATATGAACCTTGGAAAGATCAACCGCCCAGAAACGGATTGTCTAATCAATATTGCATCAGGGAACAGCTTCGTATTGTTATGTTTGATATTATACAGCTATTTGGTCACTGTATCGCCACGTGGTATCCAATGACCCGGTCTCTTGTAAAGGTAACGGAGATAGGAACCATTTGTGGGCGTGGCTAGACAGTGACCCAAAAGCCGATTAATACAGTCCAGGGATTGTGCTAAGATTTTGACATACTATATGATAATGGGCGTCATTTCATAACGTTAGCAAAATCTGTAAACCACTACTCTAATGCACTTGCAAATGCAACACGACGTCTGATTGGATAACGTCATAAATATGCGACAGTATATCCTTCGATATACTGTCGGAAATCCGACGGCATTACGTAACGTCGCTTTTCATTGGTTGACAAGTGAATATATGCAGTTGGCAAGCGGTTTATGCAGCTGGCAGCCGCTGGACGTAAAGGCGCAACAAAGAAATTTTCGCTGTCTTTTTGAAGGGAATATGTTAATACTGCATTAGAAAGGGGATAACCATATTCAAAATTTTCATTTGGGGAGGTATATCGTTGGATATGCGTTCGGAAATCACGTTTTACGGCTCCGCTTACGCGTCGCCGTAAAACTAAATTTCCGACCGTATATCCGACGATATACCTCCCTAAGTGAAAATTTTGAATACAGTTATCCCCTAAGTGGTTTATCGATTTTAGCACATGATGTTATATCACTCCCAGACGCGACGACAAAAAATGTCTTTGAGTATAAGATGTTATATGATACAAAGGTCACCCACTGATCTATACATTTACGAGTTGCACGTCGCAGAATTTATAATAACTAAGGTCTCTGTTGTTTTTTACCACACTATATTTTTTTTTGCAACAACACATTTTTTCGCGATAAAGGAAAGTCTGAATATCAAAATATTTCATTCATTCATTGAAGGCACGTCTGGCGTAACAGGTGTGAAAACTCTTTCATATTGTTTCCTTGATCTGAGAAAAAAACTGAATTTCCCACTAAATATGCTTGTACACACCAGCCTAGCATTCTCGATTTGTTTTTGTTCGATGTGGGAAGAAATTTTATAAATATCAGCTGCATGCTGCAATGCCTTGTCCAGATGCACTGCTACTTGTCTGTAAATCTGTTGTCTGTAAATCTGGATAACCAACAAACGAGTGAACATTAATATATTGTCAAATCCAAGTTTTCTAGGAGAGCGCAGAAATTTCACCAGGTGAAAAAAAAATTGGGCTATGCATTGTTTTATTTAGTTGCTCCCAGATTGTGTTTATGTGCGTATAAGGACCTTGGGTACTCTGCCATTTTTGCGACAAACAACGTCCTGGTCAGACTGTGTAGTATCCAAACGCATTTGTTGTCATTTCCTGGTCGACTTTCAAAGTGATGGAGATGTGCATGCTTTTTCTCTTCCATGGACAATGGTACCCAGTAGGGGTGTATTCTGTAAATGTTACAAGGGACTTCCTTCAGTGGTGTCACTTTTTTTAGAGCCGCGACATGAGATTTCCAGATAGTGGCGAACTTACTTGTATATGTAATGCAACGGCACGCACTGCCTGGTTGCAACTAAAGATATGAATGCAATGCAATGTGGCTCGCACTTTAGTTGAAAACTGATGTTTTTTATTTAATAGTACGACTCGTTTACTTTTGTGACATTATGAACAAGATTAGGATATGAGCTTCCAAAATATGCTTCAATGTTGTTTCATTTGTCTTGCCAACGTGGTACTGACAACCGGATACGGATTTTACACTTGGTCATATGAGGGTTCGCGTTCCTGTGTTTGACACATTACTGGTTAAATGTGCGTTAAGCTTATCACGAGCATTAAAACCACTGATATACTGAATCTCCACTTACTTCAAAACCTTAGTGCAACCGAACATCAAATAACATAAACAAAACTAGATAGTTAATGATTAGTAGCTAATTTTCGTGAGCTAGTCCAAATGCAGATATTAAAACTAATGGATATCAAAGAAAAAGAAAGATTCATAGCCTGTGCATTTTCGCGGTTCCTTCTTTGATACATTTGTACACTGTTGAGAAAAAAGTGTTTTATAATATACAGTAAAACCAGTCTGAAACGGCCACTAAAATAGACAAGACAAGGGTGTTAACGACAAATGGTTGCTTTATGAAGGTCAAAAGTATTGAAGAATGCCTTGGAGCATTCTGTAATAGTTTTGACCTGCATTAAGCGATAATTGGTCTCGAAAGCCAAGTTTTGGCCTTCTTTCCGAGTCGCCGCTTAAGACAGGTTTTACTGTAGTAATTGTCAGAAATAATGGTCGCATGTTCCAAGAACTGGAAAGGAGATAGATAAATAAATAGGTCTACAAAATAGCATTTGTTTCGCCCCGTGAAATTCAATTATCTGAGTAGCCTCGAGCTTGTGGATTTAACAGTTTAGGTTTGTACATGTAATATTCATTGTTGCAGACCGGAAATCCGAAATATTAATTCCCATAAGAATTAACCGTGTTACTACTAATGCTTTGTTTATGAATTAATTGACTACATTACTACACACATAATTAGAGAAATACGTTCTTATTAGTGTAATCATATTGGGGCACCAGATAAGATACTCTAGAAAACCTATGTATCTAATCCGAATTGCTTGCTCTTTGCCTTGTCATGACGATATAGCAAATACGCTCGTATGGACTTGTGTTGTTTTGTTTGGGGCTGAACGCCGTACAAGTATTTTGCTGTGATACCACGATGCCATTCCACTGTTACTGGCCAAGCTTAGCAGTTAATGAATACTTAGTGGTTTCATACTCTCATCAGTACATGTAACTGGCTCAGCTGGTAGAGTATTAGACTTGGGATCGAAGGGTCGCGAGTTCAAGACTAACTCTGATGTGTCCTTGAGCAAGACACTTTATCTTCTGCTATATACTGGTTCAACCAAGGAAGACAAGAAAGCGTCCCGACATGACTGAAAAAAGTTTTAACTCGGACGTAAAGCATCAACACAAATAAACCTGACAGCCGTTCTACGTGCATCAATGATTGGCAGAAATTTCTAAACTTGAGCATATAGCAGGGCTTGAGTTCGAACTTATGACCCGGTATAGCTGCCATTAAAAGTCCGAACTCGCCACTCCCAAGTGTGTCATTCGTTCCAGCGCAGAATGTGTTTGTTTCAGGACTAAACCCTTTTCTTTGTATCATCATAATGTGTTTATTTGATTTGATTGTTTCTCTATGATGATACATTGCATAAGAAAGCATGGGCGGATCCAGAGGGGGGGGGGGGGGGGGCAGGGGGTCCGGACCCCCCCCCTGAAAAATCACAGAACTATATGGTTTCTCAGCAATACTGGTCCGGTTCCCCTAAAAATCACAAAGCTACCCTCCGAACTCATCAACTAAAACAAACGTTGTCAAAACTTTCTGGATCCGCGCATGGCTAAGAAGCCTTCGTGCAAGCTAAACAATCTTGTCTTTTAACAACAACCGAATCTAGGGCGAAGATTTACCGCTAGTAAAATGCATTTTAAGCCCCCTGGTGGCTTAGGCTGCTTGCTGTCCGTTCTAAGGCGGCGGTTCTGTTGTTGTTGATCTATTGTTCATTGTCCTTCCCATTATTTGTGGGAGTTCTGTGTGTGTCTTTGTTTTGTTATGCATTACTTTGTGTCCATTCTAGTTTTGCACTTCGTATTTTGATGAGGAAGAGAAAGCTGGTTGCTTTGCTATCATTGTCTTACAGATGTATTGTTACTATAAATCTTATGTGGCTCTTCCTCACGGTGCCGTGGGTTGGTCTGCAGTATGTGATTGTGCTATTTTCTGATCATACTCACTTTTTGGGGGTAAAAGAGAAGTAGGATAAAATTGGAAATAAGAGTAATTTAGTAAGATTTACTTTAATTGATGAGACGCTATCTGCTTGAATTGCTTCCAAAATAACACCAATTGGTTGTTGATGTTTAAACAGAGGGTAGAAAGAGTACAGAAGTGAGTTAGATCCTCTAAAACTCTACTACCTGGATGTAATAACTATGTTGTTATACAGATAGCTCCCTTGATAGGCAATTTGCTAGTACTTTTAAAAAACTATCTTTCAGGAATAATTTAAAGAAATAAACACCCTAAAAATGTCGTCTGCAACAGTCTTAAGATAAGCATTGACGTCACATGGTGACAAAAGGGAATATATCAGTTCCGGTTAAGCTTCAGCGCTTCATCTTTGTGGAATTGGTGATAATTGCTGCAATAGTCCATTACTGATAAGTGCTTGGCTCAATGGGCCAAAGCGTTGTAAGCTTACTGAAAGTTTAAAGTGTTTCGCTTAGATCGCTGAAAGAATATATTGTGATAATTAGAATGTATGAAATTATGTGATTCGGTATAGTCTCTCGCTTTTGATTAATACGATATAGCATGCACACTTTACATATGTTTTGCGCACATTTGTAAACCAAACACATGTAAGTGAACACATTATGTACTTTAGAAGTGATGTAGTAAATTCATAACTGACACTGACCATCTGGTAAAGATCTACACTCTCACCCTTCACCTGTTCTGAATCCGTTAATCTGCTAATGACAAATCACAAACCAAACTATTGGACTTTAAGACCAAAATTTGTTCAAACTGAAAAACCTGATGTGTCTTTTCTCGTGAATAAATTTGCATGCTAGTATCGTATGGTGGGCATTATTCCAATGACATTTAAAGGTACTGGGCGAAAGTGTGAATGTTCTTAGATACGTAAACCGTTTCTTACAATTAACGGGGGTGTAATGAAATCAATCAAATCTCTTTAATTAAACCATTATCAAATGATGACACGTTAACATTAATTTCACGTTCACACCTTCATAAGTGAATGTGATTCTATTTAACAGCGTTCATTTGTAATGACATGTACAAGACACGATCAGGTTCATAATATTGCTCTTATGCTCCACTAGGCATTGTCTAAAACAGGCCCCGACTTTTCACATGGGCATGAAATGTGTTTCGGTCATACATTGTAAAATGTCAACAATTGTTGGCATCTCAAAATGTTTTACAAGAATAAATTACATTATCTGCTATTCTAAGCAAACAGAATATCTACTTTGTTATTTTGTCGCCTGTGCATCATGGTCGACACAAAGGGATCATGACTCTGTCGGCGTTGTCGTATGCTTTGGGTTACCAATCAATAACTTTTGGAGGAATGCATCAATTTCATTCAAAGTTTACAGAAAGGTAAAGCATCATTAAACAAATTCGAATTTGGAGGTCATCTGCAAAATTTATGGTATTGCCCTTCTTTGACTTAGATTTCGGCTAAACTCCGGTTTCAGACAAATAACTACTGGATGGACGCAACAATTTCATTCAAAGTTCCCAGAAGGTTCAAACATTATACAATACAGGTCAAGTTCGAATTCGGAGGTCATTCGCAAAGTTTTGACTGAGTTATGGCCTTTTTTAATTTTGGTTTAGGCCAATGCAAAAAGCTATATTGGCTTTTTGGGTGTAATAAACTTCACATTTCCCAAAGCTATTACATCTTACAACTTCTTACTATATATAGGCCATGATTGCCCAGTGCATGTAGATAAGCATGACAGTGATTAAGATTTTAACCAACCCCCTGACCCCTTAGGTGGGGTCAAATGTTAAATACTTAAATTTCGCCAATAACCCAGTCAGTTGTCAATATTTTACTGAAATTTCACATGCAGACGAAGATACAATGGGTATGAAACATATTAAATGGGATTTTAGTTCGAAGGCCTGGGTCCAGCCCCCTGGTTGGACTAAGGGGGTGGGACTGAGGCCAAAATCAATATTTTTGAGAATACGGTCATGTTGCTTATCAAATTGAAGGGAATGATGCACGCAGCAATATGGTAGCAAACGTTTTGCCCATAGATCCCCGACTCCCAATGACCCTGGCGGTGGGGTCAATTAAAATGTAAAAATCAACTTTTTTCAGAAGATGGTCATGTTGCATATTAAATTAAAGGGAATGACTAATGCAGCAACGTGTATTCTGTCCTTACACACACCTTGACCCCTCGGTAGGGGTCAAAGGTCTAAACGTTTCTTTTACTGAAAGTAGTTATGTTGCATATCAAATTTAAGGGAATGGAGCATAGAGCATTCTGGGAATGACTCGTGCATATTTTGTCCTTACACACACCCTCGGCGCCATGGATGGGGTCAGAAGGTCAAACATTATTTTGAAAAGTATTCATACTGCATACCAAGTTAAAGGGAATGAAGTTTAGAGCAGCATGCAAGCACATATTCTGTCTTTACACACACCCTCAACCTGTGGATTAGATTAAAAGGTAAAAAAATCGAAACATAAACTTTGACGTTACATACACCCGTGACCTCTGGGTAAGGTTGAAAGATCAGATATTGTAATTGTACAGATAAGTTTTTTCTTTTATTGAACTAATCACTGAAAACTAGTTGATAAGCTTTTAACTACGATCTGTTTAACACCCAAGGTGAACTAAGGGGTAGGAGAAATGGTAATTTTTGTTTTATGATTTATACGTTTCTCTAAAATAACCCCTCGCCGAGGGGATATAAATTCGACAAATTTGCCTTGTTTGGGTCCTGTTTTGCCATGCGACACATCCGATTCTTTAAATTCTAGTTTATTTTTATATTTGTGAAGACAACACATTTCATACTCACTTTAAGTTGAGCATGAAAACGTTTTTTACAACTACGGGACCTGGCTTATCTGAGTTTGCATACGTTTTCTTCACTTTCCGATATGCTATATCTGCGTACAGACTGAGAATGTTTTCAGACTTGGACTTGTACTTAGTACCATGCCTCGTGCGTGAAGTGCTTATATAGCGTTAAAACATTTTATTTCTTCAAACATTTTATTGGAAATATATATGGCGTAAACAGCAGCAGTTACACACAAAACAATGAGCCGCAACATGTGATTTCTAACAATGTGACATTTTGACAAGTGACGACTCAAACTTACCTGTGCAGCCTCCTTTTAAGCTTAGAAACTCCAAATTATGTTCAGTCAGTAGCTTAACACTCATAGAATATTCAAGCGACTAGCAAAGGCTTTGAACAGACTGCGCGTATGCACATACATTATGTACCACAGTGTTGGAAATATCATGTCTCGGCTCAACTGAAAGTAAACATGTATTGGGGATAGTCATAGGCTGCCTAAGTGATATATTCTGTCAGATATTTTTAGTTTTCCACAAAATCGTATTCTATGATAGCGGTGATGTATTAGTATATAAGCGATATTTCGTGTTGAGCATCTTACAGAACGGCATAAAATGAAAAATATCACTTTCTCTCATAAGTTAACCCATGTCATGCTGAGTCTGGACTAATCCTTTTAAAAACTTTGCAGATCCAGACCAGCTGGCGTCTAATGAAGCCATCTGATTAGGTTCCACACTGTTTTCCACTCTGATTAAAAAAACGCATGCTTACAAATGGAATATTGCGGGTTAACTAACTTAAAGGAGAATGGTACATAAAAGCATTCACCATGGCAAGGGCTATAAACTGCGTCCATCCCATATTTATTAAATATACTCAGCGTCAATAAAAAGGTACCAGTAAACACCATGCACTTAACATAGGACTGAACAAAGAACTGCGGAAACTTCAGCACTCAAGTATATGGCATAGAGTCCCATGCATCCCGACAATGGAAAACGGTTTCCATTACATCCGAACGCATTATGCCCATTCATTGACGGACCCAGTAGTTGTCATTGCATTGTATAGAAAAATACAATTCTTTTTGCTACCTTAAAGTTCGATTCATATTGTTTGTGTTTAATGGGATTATTCAAGCCATTTTGGTGGCATTTTAAATGAAAAAGTCTAGGGCATGTACTGGCATGATGTCTTCTGAAAATGATGGTTTCAAGTTCTTAAAACTGCGAAAAACATAAAAAGCACGTGCATCACGTGTACCATAGTTCCAGGGCTCGTGAAACTGTTTTACCTCTGCAAACCAGTATTTCGTTGACACAGAAACATGAACGTAAAATAGCCTTGGAGCTGTATTATATACATTGTTTTTACCAAAATAACGAAATCTAAATACCGGTAACTTTTCACTGACGCTTAGTATATATTTAGAATGTCTAATATCAGGTACTAGTTTACCTTAGTAAATCTAATGCTTTGAATTAAGGCATAGACACTAAGACCTTAGGTACTGTCAATATAATACAAGACTAATGCTGCTAGACTGCACAAGGATGAAAATTCTAAAACTGAAATCCATTAATATTCCATTGGTATTACCAATGCAGAGCTAAACATTCAAAGCATTCCCAAGTTTGCCACGTACATATACGCTAGGTTGCTCCACTGTTAATGAGTGGGATTGTCAATCTGACGTCTATGGACATTATATTGAGCTATTGAGTTAGAACCTTGTCCAGCTACAAACATGTACATAATTTTTCTGCCTGTCGCTAATTCAAGTAGTGCAGTTATCAGTAAACCACTACGAGGAGGCTGTCCTTGAACAAGCAGGTCGTCGTGACATGACTTAAAACGTATTGAAAGTGACGTAAAGCTTTTACTCCAATATCCAAAGATTTGTTTTTGCTTTATTTTTTTTTCTGTGAAACAATATTAGTGCTAAATGCACGCATTAAGGTCAAACTCGTACACTTTTTTATGGAGTATTCGAGCATGTCACCCCTAAGCGAACATTTAATCATGCTGTTGCAGCATATGGCTTTTATCGAAAGCGTTTATAAAAAGATAATTTGATCTTTTCTAGCCAAAATATATGTTTTGGGTGTTCAAAGTAGCCGTCTCGATGAGACGGTTACTTTGTACACCCAAAACATATATTTCAATTAATGAATCAGAAAATAATCACAATTTTACGTATAAAATGTTCGCTTACTCTGGACCTACGAAGAAAATCATTGTCGCTATCAGATTAAACATGGTATTGTTCCAGAATCAAAGCGAACCCATTTTCTCATATATTTTTGTTTGCCTTTCCATTTGGTAAATGGACATGATAGGAATGAAGGTGTAAATTCGCCGTTCACTATAGGAAGAAATCAATTGTCTGCGAATCACAAGCAGTAGATGATTGTAGGAGCAAATTTAAGTCATGACACTCTTCCAATAAGCACATGATTACTGTTTATGAAGTGTATTGTTTAAAATAATTGTTTATGAAGCGTATTGTTAAAATTAGTTGTTTATGAAGTGTATTGTTTAAGATAAGTGGAACCTTAGTAATGGATACTGGTAGGAGAGGTAGGGTCTAGTCGGGTTAATACTGGCAGCGGGTACATTCTAGCTTACAAGGAACTCTGGGTAATTGTGCATTCTTTTAGACGTCCGCTGATTTTTTTATTTCAAAATAAAGTTTTTCGAAAGTTATTGACATTAGCTTGTCAAACAGTTTGGATACAGTCGGGCCTGTTCTGTGCCCAAACTGTTTGCAATGGTTATCAGAAGAAGGCAAATTGTCACTGGCAGGATCAACCAAACTGGTTTACGTGGAATCAACCTGTTTGCAAAGTAACCGGAATAGTGGTCCATTAGCCATGCGCGGATCCAGGAGCTTTTGTCAGTGGGGGGTCCAGGCCTGACTGCCAAAAAACAGCTCTGACACATCAACTTATTTAACAGCCAATGATATATTTCATAGAAACTATAATTTTCCAAGGGTTCAGAGGGGTCCAAAATTTTTCAGATGGGGGGTCCAACTTTTTTCAGGGGGTCCAAATGCTTATTTCTATAGAAACCCATATAACTTGTGATTTTCCAAAGGGGGGTACAGACAGGATATTTTATTCCTGAACTCTTTGCAATGGTTTGGAAATTACCAGCTGTTCTAATTAAATCCTATTTGGCCCTTACTTACATTGAATATCAAATGTCAGTGCACTGTTTTTAGTAAAGCACTTCAATTAGAAGATTATTAATTTGAGAAATAGTGACATCATTTTCTATGATATGTACAAGAGATACATTTGTTAGTGAACAAACATGTCTTTGAGAAAAACGACTCTACAACGAAAAAGATTAAGACTAAAACGAGGATACACAATAGACCATTCTTATATCAGTGCACACGGATATCAACGTGAAAACGGGGTAAGTGTGTTTTCTAATTATTACAAGTTATATCCGAAAACTCATGATATTGAAACAACGTTCCATCAACGTCTGTGCGATATCACCGTCGATGATAGGACTTTTTTTCAGTTTCGTGTATACTGTGTATAAACTATGGGACGTAAAGAATCGAATCAAACAAAATGAACAGTAATTGAACATTCCTGCTATCTTAGACTACTCAAATTACTGACGCAAATGCGATGTTTAAAATAAAAAAGAAGATATTTTAAGCAAATGGTCATTGTGCCAGCCACCCAAAAAATTCAGTGTCAGTCCTGAACGTAAGTAAGGGCAAGTCCTGAATCAGTTTAGGCGGCCTCTGTTTAAGAGGGCGTATTTGAAAGTTATTGTTCTTATTTCTCAACCAAAACAGATGTTAAAGCTGATGGATAAGCGAATCAGGAGCGATATCCATTATATTTGAACAAGCCATCCATCGCTTGGCAAGTGACTTTGGGCGGTGCAATGTTACATTTTGACCGACATCTTTGACAATCGTTTAGAGAAGTTGGTGGAGATGTTCCTAAATACTTTTCATCTGGATAAGATTTTCTAAAAAATGACAGGGTATAAAGTTATCACGAAAAATTATGTCTCAACACATTTCAGCTGGAGTTGTTTTTTTTAGATGTTGACCTTTAGCCCATTCTGAGTCATGAACCATAAGTTTAGAAGTCACACAGAAAAATTCAGCCCTAAATAGTAGCTGATGCTCAAAGACGAAGAATTCCATTGAATAAAAAAGGAAAAGTCGTATGACATTCTAGGTTTTCAGAATTCTAGTAAATAAATGATTGGTTAGCTAGATATCTGCATAAAAGTACGAAAGAAGGCACAGATCAGGAATCCATACAATCAAGTAACATACCTAACACAGGACACGATGTGGGAAAGTGACAAAAACACAAGAACACATCATACACAAAATAGCGAAGAAGTCAGCACTAACCCGGTAGGTGATCACAAGGCTGCAAGGAACAGACAAGTCAGAAAAACAGAATAGCACTTTTGAAAAGGTATCCTAGATTTTGACCTCTAGCCCCACCTAGAAGCAGAGACCATGGAGTCTCAAATCACCATGTGAATACCAGGGGATGTAGTGACTCAGTGATATAGTGCTTGACTCAAGACTGAGGGGTTTCGATTTCGAGCTCACCAGCGCTGTGGCCTTGAGCAAGATGCATTAATCCTTGCTTAGAACTGGTTCAACGCAGAAAGACCAGTCCGGATATAGATAAAGGATTGTTGACTGGGATGTAAAGAATCAAATCAAACAAACACATGATGTGAGTACCAGCCCTCCGGGGTAACTTTGCTACAAATATGAATGTTTTCTGATCAGTAGTTACTGACCTTTACTTGACTTGAGAAACTTTAACCTAAACATGTGGTACTTTTGAAAGGTGTTCTAAAATTGACTTCTAGACCCTACCAGGGGAAGGGAGTCTGGAGTAATTATGCAAATAGTAAACCCTCTAGGGTAACTATGGTCCTTAGTATGAATGTTTTCTGGTAAATGGTTAGTGAAATATACATCACTTGAGAAAGTTTAACCAAACTCTGTCGTATATTCCATGAACTGCAGCCTTATGTAAGGCACTAATATTTTTATAAAGCAAAATGTTAGGCTTGTCAGAGTCTTTAAGACACCACAAGCAGGTCTTTCTATAGCTTAATATTAGGCACAACACAGACGATCTTTCTTCAGCCTTGTGTTACTGTTAGGTATATCAAACTCTTCTTCTATCATTATGCTAGGCGCAACATACTCATTCTGAAGTGTAATGATAGGTACATCCTGCTCTTTCTTCAGCTTAATGTTTGGCACACTGCGGGTGACTCTTTCTTATGAGCTTAATATTTGACAAAACGCAAAAATGATTTTTCTTCAGCCTAATGTTTGTAACATATGACTCCCTTTTAGCTTAATAGTAGTGTTTTTGGGCTCATCCTCATGGTAGGCACACCAGACATTTTATTCACCCTTTTAGCTTAATAGTAGTGTTTTTGGGCTCATCCTCATGGTAGGCACACCAGACATTTTATTCAGCCCGTATATAACACTCACAAGCTTTTTTTTTAGTCTAATGTTAATCACATCACGCGTGACTATTTCTGCAACCTAATGATATGTACACCAGTCTCTCTCTTCAGTTTAATGCTAGAGGCATACCAGACTATTTCTATCTTCATCCGTATCTAAGGCATACCAGGCTCCCAGCTTAATGTTAGGCATAACTAGGCATAACAGACTCTTTCGTTAACCTTATGTTAGGTACACCAGACTTCTTTATCAGCTTAATGTTATGCACATCAGATTCGTTTTTCACCCTTATGTCAGGCACACCAGACGCTCTTTAGGCTTATATTAGGCACACCAAACCCATTCTCCAGCCTAATGTTAGGCACTCCAGATAATTATCTTAATCTCAATGCTAGGCAGTCAGACTCAGTCTCTCTTCAGTATTACAGTGTTAGGCATCTCAGATATTCCTGTTAGCCTTTTATTAGACACACCCGACTCTTTCTTCAGCCTTATGTTAGACACGCCACTTTTTCCTCACCTCAATATTAAGCACATAATGAGGAGATTTTTTCAGCCAATTGTTAGGCACCTTATAAGCAATTCTTTCTTCAGCCTGATGTTAGGCACATTATGAGATTTGTCCGCCTTATGGGGGTATCTGTGTTCTGTATCTCTTTCTTTTGGTGCCATTGGCTGGTCTCTGGTCAATGATTGTGGCTATTTTCATATAAGGCACAACCTGGGAGAAATTTTCAAGGCAATGTCAATGCTTTCCCCAAACATCTATTTACATAGGGAACTTAGAATCTGATATTGAAGGGGTGAACAGAACTAACAACCAGTCAAGTATATCTATGGTTCTGTCTTGGCAGCAATAACCATTGGCGCAAATCACACTATGGGTATATGCCGATCATCCTGTAGGTTACACACATCGATCTGTGCTTTGCTGTTCACATATTACATAACACATTTTCGCGTGGTTTGTTCATGTAATACAATGGAAGTTAATCATTAATTGTTGTGGATTGTTCAAAAACAAAAACGGGAAAAATAAAACTCATTAGGAGCATACAGCGTGCAATATTGCACTTCTAGAATTCTTGGTAACGATTTATCAGCTAAAACTGAAACGCCCTGTCAGCTCAAAACGAAATTCCGTCACATTTTTATGACAAGACTGATTCCACTGGCTATTCCCTTTGTTATCATTGACTAAAATGCTGTACACCTAGAATACGCGATGTTTAAATTAGTGACAGCGAAGTTTCTGATTGAACTGCGCATTATAAGTAAGATTCTGATTGAATAGCGCATCATATGTTGCGTGTGCATTGCATTACGGTTTGGATCAATTCCCCAATCAACTCAAAATCTGGAAAAGGAAAGAATGGAGTTTTTATGATGTCATTAAGAAAGCTGACAACGAATCACAATGTAATTTACTGCTCTGTGCTTGTCACACTATAGCGATAATTTTGCAGTTTTACAGGAAGTTTCTGAAATTTCCTGATATGATAGAACAAATGAGCTAGCTCCTGAGATTTTGGAACTAATAACATAAAAGCAAAGCAACCAACTCTCTCTTCCTCTTCAAGATGATATACACTGGATATCTTGTGAACGCAACTCATCCTTCAAAGTTACCTGAAGCTGAAACTTTGCAGGTGTTTTGTTAAGGTCTGAAGATGTGCATGCGATGTGACTGTAACCCTTATATTATTTTTTGTCACTTTTTTTAATCTTGAACTAAGTCATTTTAACTCATCTTCTACCAAAGCATATAGACACTGCATATCTTGTGAACGCAACTCTTCCTACAATTTTACTCATATGGTTTTGAAACGTTACATGTCTTTTTGTGAAGATCTGAAGATGTGCATGAGGTTTGGCTGTATTCATCTGATTTTTTTTGTAATTTGTTTGCAGTTTGTACTTAGTCATTCTTTTTTGTTTTTTGTTTTTTTGTTTGTTTGTTTGTTTTTTTTGTTTTTTTTTTTGGGGGGGGGGGGGGTGGGTTGGAGGGGGGCTCAGCTTCAGTCTACCAAAACATGTAGACACTAGATATTTTGTGAACGCAAACCCTCCTACAAATTTTAACGGGATGTTTATTAAATTTTGCAGGGTTTGTTGTCACGGTCTGGAGATGTGTATTGACTTTGGCTGTAATCCTCTGATGTTTTTGTCACTTTTCTGCAGTTTGAACTTAGTTATTTTTTTGTTCAACTCTACTAAAGCATATACACACTTGGTAAATTGTGAATGCAACTTCTCTGATAAATTTACCTCTATCTTTTTTAAACTTTGCCGTTTATTTTGGACTAATTGTGAAGATGATATTTTCCAGAGAGTTCAGCTGCCATAATTTTTCGGATTGCGAATAACAAATGTGGCGATCAGACTGCGCGGATCTGATTAGCGTTTTTTCTGTTTGCATGCAACAAAATCATGTTTTCTCGCGACCCTATAACAGTCATCTACATCTACTATCCAGACATCTCATACAACACATCATGACATATCACTAGCATCTAGACTCTAAGTTGTTGATGGTACTGTTTTATTAAGAATGAATCTTACAAACATCGTCAGAAGACGAGGCATGTAATGAAATATGCAGACAATACCTATAATCTGTAACCATATGTGTTATTTCTTGCACAATTGATAGTCTATTCAGCTATAGGACATGTGTTTTTATCAACACTTATAACTTTATTCTATAGTGTTTAGATTTTCATCTTATGGATATTCTCAGGCACGTTGATAGAATACGTATGTCTAATTTGTATTTTAAGGATCACAGGATGTTATTTTTAAATTATGATCAATGCATTTCTGTCATGAACATTTTTTGGTTTGCAAACAGTGTAGAACCTAGGGAACCGGACCTGTTAGCGCAGTTGGTAACTCATCCAACTGCAGATCAAGGGGTTACAAGTTTGGTCCCAGCACGGTCCAATATACTCGTGGAGATTGATCATGAAATAATCTCTACGGTCATTCTGCTCCTTCCGCTGATTCCAGGAGGGTTGTCAGTGATAAGCGAAAGTAAGGGCACTAAGTACTGGTTAACTGCTTAGCCAAGCTTGCCGAGGAAAAACTGTGGTTAGGTGAACAGACCGTCTCGACGTAACCATAGCTGTTGACTGAGACGTAAAGAATCAAATCAAACAAACAAAAAGACCCTGGTGAAATGCCGCAATGTGCAGAATTTATCTGCACCTTCACAGGTTCCCAAATTACCTGTTTGCAGGTATCCAGAATGAAAAGGGTTAAAGGAACAAACCAGAAATTGGGAATAAAAGCCCACTAAATCAGCTGCATGTGTTTAGAGTGGCAGCTGACAGCAACGTAATAAGAGATTCCAGTGGAACCATGGTGTTAGTTTGCTTTTACCAGAAAATTATTTATTGTAAGCTGGGAAGGATTGGTAAATATAGTCGTTTAGAAATTCAGCGTTCTAAGGGACCTTAGTATGGAAGAAAATGGATTGATGAAGTACAAAACGCACCTCTTTTGGTGTTAACTTATACTTTCTACCCTCCAGGAACAACTTGAGGCCATTTTTTCTAGTGATAAGTGTTAAACATTTCAACTTGTTATTGTTGTAGCTAGTCTGCATATCAATAGAAACGAACATAAAATAGTTTCTTTGAAGGCAGTGGAAAGATTACACAAAGATAAGTTGCAGTTAAGCTGCTACCAAATTTGGTGTAAAGTAACATAAATGAACCAGTGCATGAGATTTCCAACAATGTGGTATATGCGACCAGCAAAGCCTCAGATCAGCCTGCGCATACGCGCAGTCTGATCAGAGCATTTGCTAGTCGCTTGAGTATTCTATAATTGTTAAGCTACTCACTGAAATCATTTGGAGTTTCTAAGCTTAAAAAGAGGCTGCAGAGGCTCGTCTGAGTCTACACATGTCAAAATGCCACATTCTTGGAAATCATATGCCAAGGCTCAAATTTTATTTTTACACTTTTGTCTGGACATACTTCTGTAGATGTTGGTTCCGTGTGATGAAAGGCTCAGTATGCACTAGGTGACATAAATATTTTAAGAAACACTTAGGGATGAGATTCTGCTCAAATACCAATTAATATAAAACATTGTTCAGACGTTTCTTAATATCTTTATGACATTTTCAAGAGATTTTCCATAAGCTGGCTTGGTCTCTTAGACTAATAAATAAGAAAATGATAGCCACTTTTTCAAGCTGCTTAATTTAGATTTTCACGATGTTGATACGTGCAATGCATGTTTAGTTACTAAGCTAAATTGATTTAATCATACAAGCGCCCCTGATTTTGATTCTTCATGTTATCAATTTCCTGCAGATTTACATGATATACATGTACCATACCTTACTCAATTTAAAAATAAGAAAAACATTAAAATTGTGTTTTACCATCTCAGCATAATTCACATACTAAACTATGTCTTCACTATAGTGTAGATTATTTGTTTTTATCCACTGGAATCAGTGATTTCATTGTTGTTGAACTTTGAAATCATTAGAAGTAGAGGGTCATTGATGAGGCCTTAACGGCTGAAACTAGCTAGTCTGGCTCAGAAACGTGCATACTCTACAAATTCTGTTCTGTGGTGTAGTCTTTGGCCTTTTATTGTTTTGTTTTGGTTTTTTTTTTTGGTTTTTTTTTCGTGTTTTTATTCTTCTTTTATTCCTGTATAAGACCACATGGTGGTTTGAAATTTACCTTTTTAATATTATTGGAATATTTGTTGGACCTATAGGTATTTGTGAAGAGTGGTTGTTCGATTCATGGTTGTATATTTCCATATTACCGAAAGATCTACATGTACCATTGACTTCCCGTCGCTTGACAAATATACCATCTGCACGTCATATGCCAGCAACACAGGCGCGGATCAACCTGTGTAAATGTGCTTACTTGCCATCGCCTTTGCTGCTTATATATGCTTGCTTCATTCGCGTTTTTATAGGAAGTCGAATAAATCTCTACCAATGCCGATGGTTTAAGTTTACATAGAACCCATAAGCCTAGCACCCTTTTCGTGGGGCATAGACAAACAGTGGAGACCCAGATCAGATGCCGCGTTTCGCGGCGTCTGATCTGGATCTCCACTGTTGGTTTACAGAATTTTTTATCAAAATTTTAATGAAAATGAAAAATACTACCCAACAACCCTTAAAACTGAAATGGACTCGTCCAATTGATAATAGTAGGAACTTCTATTCAGCTTAATTAGGTTAATGGCTTACCACCTTATGAAAACAGCACTGCTTCAAAGTCTTGAAACTATTGATATCATTCATTGCATAATACGTGTATATTACTTGACTTTTCGCTTACTGTAAAGGTGGCAACTTTAATATTCAAATCTGGGTGTGGTTCGGCTATTTCATCGGGTAAGGAAGGGAAATCAGGTTTTATTTTTAATTTGGTAAAGAGTTAATAAGCTTTTTGAGCCGCGCAAGCGTGCGTGCATTTTATGAAAATCTTAACCGTATACACACTGAACTCACATTTCTTAACCCTTAAGGCGCATAATCACGAAATGTATGCTTTTTGTCGTCCACTAAACTAGTTGATGCCTGATAGATAAAAAGTGCGGACCCAGATCAGACTGCTCCTGTAGGAGCAGTCTGAGCTGGGTCCACAATGTTTGCCTCCCTGCTTAAGTTAAATAGACATTTTCAAATGCAGTTATTTTGCTGGCGTTTTAAGGACTAAATAATGACTGAGGTTGTGGCACAAGATGATTACTTTTGAATAAAACCACGCCTCCTTTTCAGCTGCTACTTATGTCTAAGGTTGACCAGTCCTAATTACGCATTCATGAGGCGCCGCCTTTACAGTAAGCGAAAAGTCAAGTAATACTCTTTGAGAACTGGTGTTATTTGAGGATATCAGTCTGTATTTATTTCTGCAATGCCATTTCAATCAAGCATATCATACGTATGCCAAAACTGTTATTACTTGAATGCATCATTACAAGTTTATTTGTATTCCATAGTTTCGTGAAGACACGTGAGTGCATTCTGTTATAATTAAAAGTGTATGTGTACAGTTGAAAGGCAAGCTATGGCATTTAATATTCGTGTAGTATTTGTCTTTATAAATAGTAAGTGAGTATGATCAGGAAATACCACAATCACAAACTGCAGACAACCCCGTGGCACCGCGAGGAAGAGCCGCTCAACCATCATGAGACACCAGGAAGACAAATTAAGCAAAGCAATCAGCTCTCTCTTCCCCATCAAAATGATTGCAATACTAGAATGGACATAAAGTAACGTACAACAAAACATAGAACAATTACAGACACCCACAATGGGAATAACAATAAACAAAAAGTCAACAGCAACAGAACTACCGCCTTAGAACGAACCCTGGTAAACATATATGTCGAATAAAGTCAATTAATTAACATGCGATGATGCGAATTTTGTTGTGAGCACAAGTTATGTCATGCGACCCATAAACAAACATTTGGTTTGGGTTGCTGGAAATGGAAATAAAACCAGAGAAAACGAGCCTTTTACATTTTTGGAGATGCTGCATTACTAAGCTAGGGGCCTTACATGCAAATCAATTATCTATGTGTCTTGGTTCACATCTGAACTAAGGGTGAGGTTGGCACCGTGACACCGGTTTAAGCCTTCCAGTAAAATATTTTACTGACAACTTCTTTTGTGGATCATTAGTGTTTTTGTGTCTTGTGTTTCTCATACTTTCGAGTCTGTTCATTGCTGCCTTGTGGTCACCTGCTGGGAAAGGGCTGGCCTCTTGGCTCTTGTTGGTGTTAATTGTATTTTTGTAACTTTCCCATGTTGTATCATGGGTCAGGTGTGGTACTTGAACGTATCATTTCCTGATCTTCGCCACCTTTCTTACTTATTTTAGAAAGGCCACATATGTTTGATTAGGACAGAATTTTTCCTTAGTTGATTCGCGTGATTTTCTTTTCAGATTTAGGGTTTTGGGGACGAAATAAAAAGCTCTGAAAATGACCAGTTGACTGACAGAGCGTCTTTAATATCTCCAGAAAAAACAGTAAAACTAGTAAGGCAAACCAACAGTCTGTATTAAATCTTATATATTTCATCATTTTTCTAAAAATCTGAAGAGGACAATCACTTTTAACAGTGTCACTCTCATAAATACACAGACAGAACCTCAAAAATATATCATTTTTTTCAGTGAAACAAATAATATTCAGAGTCGGTTTGATAAAAATAAAATAATAATTTCAGAAAAAAAATCTTCTTTCCGATAAATAGCAGTAGGAGGGTTTGTAAATCAGCTAATAAGAAAATTCGGGCCATAGGCCACGAAGCGAGAAACCCCAACTGTGTTACGTGTCAATAACAAGAAGCGCCCCCAGGCTGTACACACACGCAGCTTGATTAGCGCCTAGGCCCTAGCTAAATAGGTGAGCGTCTTTTGATAAAGTTTACCAGGCAAGGCTTTGAGAACTCTTATTGAAATCACGAGGCTTGTCGAGCAATTCAACATGCGACCTTAAAGCCGAGCTTGGTGAACTTGATATCAAAAGACGCATTTATCATATAACAAGCTGATTCACTGTATAAACTAGCGATAATGACGTATTTATAGATTTGTGTTACGATGCAATGTCATTGACGACGTCATTGAAAAAGTGCAACTTCATCATAAACTGATAAAGGCACATGCCATGAGATGGGCAACGTTTATCAGTTCAACATGCAACAATGCAGTTAATACAAGAGGTAACTGATAAATCTCCGTTAACAGGCCTTTAGTTATTGGTGCGTAACAGTAAAATGATTTTCTATTTTCTCAGCAAAAAACATATATTTTGGGTACTCAAAAATCTGAAATGTGATATAGAATATAGCAACAACATTTGCATAAATTTTGCCAGCCTATATAACGTCATTATTGGTATGTGGTTAGTCCTATCTATTTGAATTCAAGTTCGGCTGTTTGCAAATTTCGGTCAAAATACTAGCTGTTTACGACCTCTCCGCATCAAAGTCCTATTTATGGATACTGGTGCAATTTGCTATTAATTTGATTGGATTTTGCCCTCGTTTTGTAGAATTGATATGTCACTCAATGCCAGTATTATTGTGATATGGTCATAGGGTGCAAAATCTGGGAATCTTGATGTGAGAAGAATAATGCGTGATAGAACTACAATTGTCTACACTGTAAAAAGTGTAACACCAAAAGAACTGAGCTGCCACCTCTTTTGGTGTTAACTAAAACTTACTTTTCTATTAAAGCAACTTAAGGCCAACCTGCCTCTTAGCATATCTACCACACTGGTAAATGTATACGTCGATTTGGTGGTATTTACGCGTATTGCCGGTAGTTCATAGACCGGAAGTGGTAGATATTGGTGTTAATACTATTGAGCCGCGCCATGGGAAAATGTGTCTTCGGGGTAAATTTGGCCATTTTGAGATTCTGTGATTTTTAGACAGGTCATCAAATGACGATTAAACTCGTTTTGGTTTGATCAAAATATTCAAATTATTAGAAAAGATATTGGAATTTGAACTTTGGACGGCTTGACGTTGCATGATTTTAGAACTAACGTTGCGTGACGTCACGATGAGTCATTCACAACGTTGCGAAGTTTTTACGCCTTTAGACATCCGACCATCGCTGTTACTAACATGAAACTGGGTAGCGACATAGCTTACCCCTACTGATGCTGGTAAAACAAAATAATTGAATTTAATCGTAAGTCAAACTTACTACATTTCTTGCGTATTCTTCAATTTTGGCATATAAATGATTCCTTGAGGTGCAATGCCATGTCAGCCTATATTTGAAAATGTGCACTAAATGGACGTAGCCGTCGACTGGTGCGATATTTCCCTGCACCAATATTTTGCCAGCACAAATATGGATCATCACTGACACATCTCCCTATAAAATCGGGCACTTTGCACATTGACTTTTAAAATTCGGAAAAAAACCTGGCCGCGACATTATACGTTCAACTGCCCATGAAAACTAAAATGTTAACTTGAACGTAAATGTTTTCTTGTTTACAGGGAGAAACTCTCCGATTTTAAATATACTGTTTAAATGCCAACATTTCTTTACATTTATGAACAGTATAAATTCTATGCTCAGTTGAGTTGAGCGCTAAAAGATGTTATAACTTCGGGACCTGGAGCAGGTTTTGAAACTTTGTATACTTCGACGCCCTCTCGGGCATTTGGCAGGGCCTGTCTTTCGCGTTGCAACAGCAGAATCGAGGGAGCGCAGTGGCTCAGTGGTAGAGAGCTTGACTCGAGACGGAGGGGCCACGGGTTCGAGCTTCACCAGCGTCACTGCGTTGTGTCCTTGGGCAAGACACATTAATTCTAGCTTAGTACTGGTTCCACCCAGGACGACCCGTCCCCACATAACTGACAGATTATTTATGGGACGTAAATAATCAAGCAAACGGCATGGCAATTGTTCTGTGTTAAAAGTAAATAAAAATTAAATAGGTTGCGACTTAAAAACAGATGGCATTTTCTTATTAAAGAAGTGGTTGTCTTTCAGCTCACTGGAAATGTTGCGAATGACGATTTAGATGAGTACATAAACATGAAGTAATAAATAAAAAAAAAATAAGGTATTGGCCAACGGAGTGTGACACTACATATCGAGGATTTTCGCAATGATTTCTCATTTGTTCAACCGATGCTCAAAATGTTGCACTAGTAGAAAATCAGGTACAGGTACGTTGTTATTTGATGGCCTGTATGATGTAGGCAAAACCGTATAACTGTTTCTACAAAATGATATGTTCTGCAGTTACACATGCCCTATGGTCAGTAAGCCACATATGGTAATATATACTGAGGAGGAGCACTGACAATTTTCAAAATAGGAAAGAGGGCACAGATCAGGAATTGATACAATCAAGTACCACACCTGACCTAAAATATTACAAGCGTTCGCGAGCGCATTTCCTTAGTTTTAGGATAATCTTTTTTCTACCATCGCGTAAAAGTTCGACCACAATGCAGCAGCGAATATTCTAGTCCGACATGATGCAAAAATGTTGACTTGGTAATTGAAAATTCAACACAAAACTGGCACTGAAAAATAAAATCACAAAAATGCGTTCTTGCAAAGTTGTATTGCAACCTTGATAACTAGTTTAAATAAAGATTCGGCGAGGGGTATATTCTTTAATTCACTGTTGTTGTTGTTGTTGTTGTTGTTGTTGTTGTTGTTGTTGTTGTTGTTGTTTAGGGTAATCCCATATATGCCCAATGGAATTTCACAATACTGCCAAAAGGACGGATCCATTTCTGATTCAAGGGTTGTTGGGTAGTACTTTACAATTTCGCTCAATGCGCTAAGCAAATAGTGCGGCGTCTGATCTGGTTTTACACTGTTTGACCATGTCACACAAAAAGGGCGCTAGGATAATATAAATTGGTTAACATAATTTCAAAACATTATCAGTCGGCATATCACGGCGACCAGTTCATAGTGTATGCATATTTCGCCAGTAACTGACAACTACCCTACTTGAACCGGGGGCAATGATTGAGGATAATAATATCGGTAGCTTACAATCTCAGCCTACAGAAGCAGGATTGCTTATTTTCCTCACTGTACCCGACTTTGCTATCCGGAGCGAAATGCCTCATTATTCCTTAATCGTATGTGCAGAATATACTTCTCAGTGAAAAAAGGATTTCAGTCTACCGACAATCTGATTGAAACCCGATCTACGCTTACTATGTCCGCCGGTAGCTGTGGCTAGATCGGGTTTTAATCAGATTGAGTCTACCGACCAACAGAATCTCACAAAAAAATCAAGACATAAAGAAATCTGGTTGCTATGGCAGTGCGGGTACTCATTCATATTCCTTTTGATTTTGTAGTTTTATGTCGGCGTAGTGCGCCCTTGCCTCTTGCATACATGTATATAGAGTGTGCACATTACCCCCAGTTTTACACACCCACGTAGACTTTAAGAAAGGGATTCTGTCTGTATAAAAAGTGGGCATTTGAATACAGTTAGTTTGAATTGTGTAATTCTAAATCAGGCCAAATCGCGCAGGTCTTGACTTGACAATTCCGTATGTACACTGCCTTCGCTGCATCTCCAGATACTAAGTAGAGAATGGAGGTAGGTTAAGTTTATTAAAGTTCGCCGCTCTTAAATGTTTGAACTGTACGCTGATTTTGAAAACAAAGTAACATTACCCTGCGTTTCATTCCGCACCTCCGTCTTTGTTGACAATACACATGCGCGTGGGTTATAGATGTTACTGGGAAAGAGGACGTCACCTTTGGGGGAAATGTTACTGCCTCTCCAATTATTTAGTTCCATTAAGCTGTAATTTCTTGGAGTCGGGGAGTACTGCTCTACTCTCCCCCACTCAAAAAAAAAATACAATTAATTTTATCAGTGATGTCGCCGTTTCAAACAGTGCTCTTCAAGATTTTTTTTTTGTATAAACTACCATGGCAATTAATGGATGCAATTTTACAAAACTTACAGGTATAAAGAGCAAATAGAAAAAAAACAATATTCAATAAACATGAAAATAATTACACTTCATAAGTAGAAAAAAAAAACGTTTTATAGTTAATGATTTTTTTATCACGCTTCTCATTGATGCAACGTAAACGTCATCGAAAAAATGACTCTTTTTTTTTAAATTTGTATGCGTGTTTAAATGACTGCCGTAAGAAATCAACAGACACAAGGAAACTACAATAAAAATGTTTGTTGTGTATATCAATTTGCTTTCATTTGGTGTTTGTTTTCATCATTGTAGCTTCAAAAGGTGTGCGACAACTTTTTTTGCCAGAAATCTGGAAATACATTGATTTAAACGGCGACGTAACATGGTGGCAAATAATAACTATTGTTTTTCGTGTGAAACTTAATCGTGTATTATACATGAGAGCTACCTCGTGAGATTTTAGTTTATTTCACGCACGGTCACTCAGCGAAGGCTCAAACAAGTCTGCGCATCTGTAAATGCGGCGTTGTGTACCGGTAACTGCTTTCGTTCAGAATTGCCGTCCATGCGGCTCGAATGTGAATACGAAAGTTTCATCGACTAAGGAAAGCTGGGATGTATCCAGCGTCTATTTATTTATCTATTTATTTTATTTTATTTGATTATTATTTTTTTTGTTAGAGTGTCTTTGGAGTGCAAAGATGTTGGGGATTGAGGGTCAATTAGCGTTTACCAAGCCGCATCTTTTTGGCCATTTTTTTTTCACCAGGAACCCGTGCTGGATCAGACCATGACTAATTTACAACAGAATACAATCGGCCTAAAATATCTTGATTTTGGTCGTATTTTATTCTAAATATGACTTGTCTAAATTGTCGTAATCTTTAATGACGCTCTCTTTAATTACGCGCGGCGCGAAATAATTACGTCAGACTTTACGACGTCATATCTCATGACGTAATTAATCTCCCGAAGACACATTATCGCATGGCGCGGCTCATATATAAACATGCCATATGCCTAAAGGACTATATAATTAGATCATTTTAAGTATTGGGCATGCACATTGCGATTTATGTAAGCATTTAGGAATAGATTCGAGTACCGATCTTCCACATGGCGATTTATGTAAGCATTTAGGAATAGATTCGAGTACCGATCCAGATCGGTACTCGAATCTATTCCTAAATGCTTACATAAATCGCCATGCACATTCTGAATACTTGAAAGTGATCTAATTCTATAGTCCTTTAGGCATATGGCATGTTTTTCTATATAGTATTAACACCAATATCTACCACTTCCGGTCTATGAACTACCGGCAATACGCGTAAATACCACCAAATCGACGTATACATTTACCAGTGTGTCTACGTGATAGTGTTGTAAAATTAGTTTGAATCAATAAAATTGAACAGAACATAGCTTTTAATTAAAGCAATTAAAAGGTTGCACCAGGAAAATCTGGTCCAAAGTAACATTTGTTTTTACAGATTATCGATACTGAAGGAAAAAAGTTAAGCAATAAGTTATAATGGGTTGTCCCATAAGCGATATTTTTAGCATTAGATATTTTTTTTAGCAAGTGAGCAAACATGTCAGTTGTTTGAAAATGATCTTATGACTACCCGCAAGAGGTCAAAAGAATAAAATTAAGATTTCATAGCGAGGATTTGATCTGCTGAGCATTTTAATATCAAACGCTATTTAATTGAAAGGGAGGTAATTTGAAAAAAATACGATTTTTAACTAAAAACTGTACGAGAATTGTGAACAGAACATTCAGTTTTAAACCATTTTTTTACTTTTTGGCTCTTAGATCTAAACATTTTATAGAACAATGAAAATTTAAGCAGAAAAAATATTCGCGCTATTGCCAGATAAGCTGTTTTAGCAAGGGACTTAAAATCGGACTTCACATTATTTGAAATGCCAACCGGTTAACTTCATCGTACTCGTAAATATTTGTCATCATATATTTTTTATATTATGAAACTAAAAATCCTGTTTCTTCTAAACAGTGAATCCCCAAAGTATATTGCTAAACATTTTTCCTCAGTATATTTGCAGGGCATATTTTCTGATATACCTGGCTATTCGGTACATGTATATGACGCGCAATTTTTAGATAATGTAGTGTGTTACATATCATACGAGAAACAACGAAGCCTAAGACGAGCCTGCACAATGTGTGATCTCATCGGAGCCACACACATAGTGGTTCAGATTAAGTCGATCGTGTGATATACATCTGCAAAGTGACTTCACACACAGAATTATAGCTTAAGCATAACAATCAGCAATGATGGCAGATTCCAACTGAGATAAAAAGTACATAAATTTCTGCTCTATCATGCTATTGCCCAATTGCACGCTTTATGTTGTCCGTTTAATGATATACACGTACATGTAGTTTCATTCCCCTACACTTTCAAGATCATATGTGAATCAAACATTTATCCATTTCCAATTAATTGAGTTCATATATAATTCATAGAAGTTCAGAGAAAATGTGGTCTTCAGAGTTTTATGTGATTCTTAAATCACACTGCTGGAGGAGCATAAAATTGAAACTAATTTGATATATTCATCAGTTTTAACATATGCTAATGTCGTGCCAACCAAGAGTGACAGTGACATATTATTTTGTTTACAATCGTTAAGTAAAACATTAACTTGTACACTCCGCTTGAGCTAATCGATAGATCACTTGTGTAGTAATCCTATCCTGCGGATAAGATTAATACACAAGTGATATATCGATTTTAAGTCCCTGACAACTTTGCAAACAAAACATGACATCACCGTCACTCTTGACTGGCAGGACAGTACATACTATGTTTTTGGTTGAGAAATAAGAAAATCATTTTTGAATCCCGCACTCCTATCTAAAGGTCTGAATCAGTCCATGGCTTTGATCGTGCCTCGGTGCATTTTAGTCACACTTCGTTTTTAGAATGTACATGTAGGTGAAAAATAAAAAAATATATTTTATACGTAGACTGATATGAGGGGAAAAGTTTAGCAATTAGTTTTAATGGGGTTTCCCATAGGCGATCGTTTAAGCATAAGATATTTCTTTGCTAAACTTTTTCTCTCAGTACATGTATATATTCCTACGTGTCCGTGTTTTAATAATTGTCCCCGAGAAATAAACAAAATAGCAGGTCCGTCTCACTGAAACGAAGTCTGGTCCTGGGGTTTGGAACCTTTTTCAAGCTCAACTCAACGAAACTGCTCATTAAATATAAAATGCTGAAAAATAAAGACTTTACTTGTTTTTAAACTCTTAGATATTGTATTTATCGTGCTAATAAATGTTAAAATGCCAACAATACAATTGTTGGCATTTTAACATCTACAGGTCCATTAAAAAAGTTATTTCACTACGCAATATTTCAAAAGTTTTTTCACATATTTATATATGAATGATCTATGGATTACCATACATTTAATTTAATTCTCATGCCATTTTATTTCTATAAATCATATAAACGTATAATCAGACAACGTTTGTATATAAAAATAAATACATTACAATGAAAACACATATTAGTCATACTTAAATACATTCCAATGAGAACACAACAACACAGCTGTACACTTACACCATAAAGTCAGTATTCGTTGCAACTCCCTTTGCTTAATAAGATAAATAAGATCTGCAATTGTTCTTGGCATTGAATTGTAAAGTTCTCCCAGGATGTTCGATGCTACACTATATCACGCTTCACATTCTTGCTTCCGCATCTCTTTTTTAAACACAGTATTTGGCTACCAATCTCCTTTTTTCATTACATTCCAAACATTATTTATGGAATTCATTTCTGGCGAATTCCTTGGCCATTTCAGAATGAATAATCCGTTACATTCAAGGAATGTTCTAGTTCTTTTAGAGCTATGGCATAACACAAGCTGATGCCTAAATATATATTCCTTCTGTGGGATCAGAACACATTCACATTAGCTTGTATTTCGCAGTCATAACAATCGACGCCATTGTCGTGTTTGGCGCAAATAAAATGAAAAATACCATGCTAAGTGTGTTCAGACTACTGTAAAATTGCCAGTGCGTGTGCAAGTCTAGGGAGTCATTAGCTATAGCAGCAAGGGTCAGTCTCTTCTGAGAAAAGTGAATGGTAGGATGGGTAATACAAATATCATGCGATAGTATTCATGATAATGAAATGACATGTGAATGTGTTTTGTTCCCACAGAACGGATACATCTTTATCAATGATATCGAGCCATGCCATAACTCTAACAGAACTAAACATTTCTAGAATGTAAAAGAATATCCATTTTAGAAAGACCAAGGGAATTCGCAGGACATGAATCCTATAGAGAACATTTGGAATATAATGAAGAAATAGATTAGTAGCCAAATGATGTGTAAAAAATGGATGAAACGAGTATGTAAAGCGTGGTATCGTGTTCCACCAAACGTCATTGAAGAACTGTTCAATTCAATGCCAAGGAGAAATGCAGATCTTATTAAAGCAAAGGGAGCTGAAACGAAATACTGGCTTTATGATGTAGGCGTACAATGCTGTGTGTTTTTATTGGAATGTTTTAAAGTATGTTGTTGTGTTTTAGTTGGAATGCATTTGAAATTTATATTCAAATGCTGTCTCATTATACGTTGATAAGATTTTTAGAACCCGAATGACATGGGAATTTAATTGCATGTATGGTAAAACATGAACCATTATGTATAATAAAAATGTGAAAAAACTTTTGAAATATTGCGTAGTGAAATAACTTTTTAATGTACCTGTATAAGCATGAAAAATTTCATGCTATTTTCAGATGAGCTAAAAAAGGTTTTATAAGCTCGGAGCAAGATCTTGAAGCGAGCTGACAATTAATGCAGGAGAGCCGATTTTCGCCATCTGACTGTCAATTTCCTTTTTGTGCCTATACATTACACACAGACAAAATTAGTGTTACTTTCCGTATTTTATTTAGGAAATGGATTCTTGTAGTGGTGTCTAATTAGACATTGATTGCGTGCTTTAATGATCTGAATCAGGCAAATTCATGAGCATGTTTCCACAGTTTTACAACGCCTGATTAACAGTGTAACACCCGTGATTTTGATCCCTCTTCTTTCCTTGTTGTGTCGCCTGTTTTTTTTTTTGTGTAATAAACTTCACATTCCCCAAAGGTATTATATCTGACAACTTCTCACTAAAGGACATGGTTACCCAGTGCCGTTAGATAGGCATGAAAGTGATTAAAATTTCATCCCACCCCCTTGACCCCTGAGGCAGGGTCTGAATTTCGCAATAACTCAGTAGTTGTCAATATTTTTGCTGAAATTTCGCATGCAGACAGAGGTACAATGGATATGAAACATATCAAAGGGGATTTTAGTTTGAAGGCCTGGATCCGGCTCCCTGGGTGGACTAAGGGGTTTGGGCAGATTCCAAAAGTCAACTTTTTGAGAATATGGTCATGTTGCATTTCAAATTCAAGGGATGACGCATGCAGCAATGTGTCAGGAACCATTTTGCCAGTAGATCCCCCCCGACTCTTGGTAAGGGTCAAAAGTTCAAAAATCAACTTTTTTCTAACATTGTCATGTTGAAAATCAAATTAAGCGGAATGACGAACTCCTGCAAGCGCACATTCTGTTCTTAAACACACCCTCGACCCATGGGATGGGATCAAAATTCAAAACATTTTTTTTCTGAGATTAGTCATGCTGCATAACAAATTAAAGGGAATGGAGCTTAGAGCACCATGCAAGCTCATATTCTGTCCTTACACACATCCTCAACCTGGGGCCGGGTTAAAAGGTAAAAAAAAATCTGAATGTGGTCATGTTGCATATCAAAATAAAGGGAATGAAGCATAGACTAACATAGAAGCAAAAACTTTGACCTTACACACACCCTTGACCTTTGGGTACCGATAAGTTTTTTTTAATTGAACTTAGCACTTAAAATTGTTGATAGGATTTTAACTCTGTTTTGTAGGATACCCAAGATGAACTTAGGGGTTGGATAAATGGAATTTATGTCTTGTGATTCATACGTTTCTCCAAAATAACCCTTCGCTGGGGTGTTATAAATTCGCCTAGCTTGACTTTTATTTGCCAGGCGACACATCTGATTCTCGGAATTCTAGTATTTTAGTATTTGCTTTTTATCTTCCTGAGAGAGAGAGAGAGAGAGAGAGAGATAGAGAGAGATAGATAGGGGGATTGGGGCTCGCTTCACGACATATATTACATGTACAACGATGAAGCGCTTCGTTCTGAAAGATAGAGAATGCACACCTACAAAATTTGTAAACTTTAATGTGTCTTTTTATGACAGTTAAATTTGTTTCCCTCTGAAATGTCACACAACTTAAAAAACTTCTATACTTAAAACTTTGATTTGATAAACCAGTTCATAAGAAATATTGTAATGCTAGCCAATTTTAGTGTTTAATTAGCAAATAAAAATGGTAGTGTCGTCTATTGATATACTTTGCTAAGACTTTGGACCCGGTTGCGCCTGGCAAAAGGTCTCCTCACCTGGATATAAACTGTTTGACACTCTGCTATTTCTAAGTATTGTTTTGATCCTCGTTTTAATTTTTCCAGTATCAAATAGTAAATAATTAGCATGTACTTTACGACCGCATCCATAATCTTTGAAGTTCTTATCGTCTGTGAACAGGCCTGGCTTTGGAGAAGTGCATGATATTAATTTTACTTAAATATCTATACTTTACAAATATAGTTCAATAGCCTAGGCTTCAAGGTAAAAATTCATGTACGTAGCTGTATCTGAAAATTATTATTTTTATTTCTCAACCAAAACATATGTTGTACAATGTAAGTACTCAAAAGAACCGTCTTTTGTGTTTTGGTGCTCAAATGAGACGGTTCTTTTGAGTACCAAAAAACATATGTTTAAACTGATGGGTAAGAAAATAATAGCAACTTTATGCACGAATGTTTTCCTTAACTGGATCAATATATATGTCAATATCAACCAGTACATGACTAAACTGTCAATATATATGTCAATATCAACCCATACATGACTAAACTGTCAATATATATGTCAATATCAACCCATACATGACTAAACTGTCAATATATATGTCAATTTCAACCAGTACATGACTAAAGATCAATATGTATGTCAATATCAACCAGTACATGATAAAAGTATCAACATGACATGTGTTTGAAGCAAACATTTAGATCAACACGGGCCTCGAGATTACAATGCATTTTCATGATCACCTCCTCTCAGCAATGACTTATCAAGGACTGACCTCTTGGCTCTCGTTTGTGATGTCTAATTAAGAAGTTGTCACTTTCCCATTGGCATCCTGGGTCAGGTGTGGTACTTGATTCTATCGATTCCTGATCTATACCCTCTCCCTTACTTCTCATAAATGCTAAATTTCTTTAAAAAATAAAGATTGTTCTGGCTTTAAAACTCTCTGAAGTTTTGTATGTATTTACAATACAATGTCAGATGCCTTAATCCCTTTTGACACACAAACTGGATGGCAACACTTGCAGGGTAGGCTCAGGGAGTGTAATTGGATAGTTTCATATATACGTAGGCTTGATCCACTTTCGGGGGTTCAAAATTTTGAATTTGATATTTTTGTGTTTTCAGAACAATTAATATTATTTTGGGTATGAAGATTTTGTGGATATTTTAGGGTCATCACAAAACTGGACTTATTTTAGGGGTCATTTCTATACATTTTAGGGTATCTTCTTAAGGTCAAGGTACAGACTAGGAATATTTTCAGGGGGTTGCTAAAATCATATATTCCTGATATATTTTGGGGATGAACGGTAGATGCTGGGTCCAAGGTTATGCAGCATGGAAAATTAAAAGTACCCCCACCCCACGGTAGGCCGTAGGAAATTTATCTACAACTGTACAGGTTTCGTATTCTGTATATTTCCCGTGGTTGTACAGATATAGTGAAGCAACTAGGCCATAAGACGATAATTCTACCAACAGGCCTATAAAATATCTATTCTTTCTGATAATTAAATGCTTCTGGGTCTCTTATTAAACGATCTCTAACGTAATTCATTGGCAAAATATATTCTGTTGCACGCCCCTGGTAGAAATTTGAGTCTTCACTTGGGGAAAATGCCGATTTGACCACATGGGGACAGTGAAGGGCCTGATCAGCCTGCGCACTTGCGCAGGCTGTTCAGGTCCTTCGATGCCCCTCAAAACAGTGGATTAGAACTCAAAATAAAAGCCTTGGTCACAATAAATGTAATATTGGATAGTAGAGTTTTGTATTATTGTAGTGTTCTTATCTCGCGCCGCGGCTTCCATTGTTATAGCGTAACTAAGTTTTGTTGTTCATCTCGGTTCCATGACCACCAGGCTGGTTCCTGGCAATATTTTCCTCCTACATATACGCTACAAATTAGATTTCCTTGATCATGAAGAAATGAGTGAAATCAGCCTTATTGTGTGATTTAGATCCCATCGGTATTTATATGCAGCCAGACGGTGCTGACATGGCTTAAGGTTTAAGCCCTCCAGTAAAATATTTTACTGACCGTTCCAAGGCGGTACTTCTTTTGTGGATCTTTTATGTTTTTCTTCTGTCTTGTGTTGCTATGTCTTTGTGCGCGTCTGTTTATATGTGCTTTGTGGTCACCTGCTGGGAAAGGGCTGACCTCTTGGCTCTCGTTTGTGGTGTCTACTGTGAGTTTGTCACTTTCCCATTGGTATCCTGGGTCAGGTGTGGTACTTGATTGTATCGATTCCTGATCTTTGCACCCTTACTTACTTTTATTAACATGATTTAACCCAAACTACCCACAGCGGTATACTTCCGGTTCATAGACCTACTGAAAGGAAGTTGCCACTGTTGGGGAGTTTGGATTAAGCCGGTGTTTATGTGCACTTTGCACCTGGTGCATAGTGTAAAGTTGCTCATTTGAGCAAATTTACACCGAGGGAACAGTGTAATCGTGTAATACTAGCTTATCAAAGTCTACGTGCACAAATGGTGTAGCAGGTTATTGGACAGGGCGTTCTCGTGCAGTCTTTCATTTCAATGTTTTGTAACTTGTTAATTAGTTTGGCATTGTTTCCATTGTTTATGAAATGCAAGATCACCGTGCATACAGGTACATGTAAGGAGGCGCAAAACATAGAGAGGGAGTCCCCTACATTCTAAATGGACCTAATTCTCAATAAGAGATTTTACAAAAATATCTTTGCTATCGAGGAAACTGAATGAGGAGTCATATTCTTGTGCTTAAACTATTGTACAACAGAATGACAAGATGAGTTACATGATGGAAAAATGATGTATTATTTTGTCAACAGCAAATACAGGGGTGATCCTTCGCATCATCGCATGTTGATGAACACCATACTGTTTTGCTGCCGGTGTCACAAAACCCGAAAATCTTTTCAACGCAAATCTGGAATAAAATCACGGTTGTACTTGCTTCCAAAAAAAAAACTACTGTTGTAACTACGCTCTGATTTTTTCTTCAATTTGCGTTTCCATAACAGTAATCCAAATACATTACATGATCGCCTGCAGATATAAAGGGCATATTTGATTATTTGCTGCATTAGAGGTAAGACGATTATGGCCCATTTATTTGGGCTTAGACTCTAGAAAACATGTCTTAGTGGATTCTGGCCACGATATGCTACAACCAGCCTGCTCAGCTACAATTATTAGATAAAATATTTTTTTTTCTTGTAGTAAGTTTGGCTAATGAACTTTCCATAAAACTAAAAACAAAGGTGCTGATTGCACAGGTTGGTCTGCGCCTTTATCGTTGGCATGCAATAAAAAGAGGCTTTATCGCATTGAGGGCCCATCCTGAATATAAATGTGTGTTTTTAACTTTTTCAAGAGAAATCATAACATGTAAATTAGAAGAAAAAAAACTTCTAAAAAGGACGAAGCGCATGAATTGTACAATCACACAGCATGCAAAAGCTTATATAAAGCTTGTGACAAGTGTTAGCAATTAAACGAACTGTGATATTGAGCACTCTGCATTTCATCATTATCTAACCTACCTGAGCATCTGGCTAATGCTGCATTTATTGTCAATTATACTGCACTGACTTACCGTATTACCAATATGCTGCTTTCAAATGTGTATCTGATGTGATATTCAAACTTCACATATGAACCACTCATATGATTTTGGTGCTCATCGTATATGCACAAAAGCCTGCTTTAAACACCCATGCTGACGTATCCAGCGGGGTTGGGGATAGAGGTCTGAAAGTAAGTTTTCATCTACATTCATACGTCGTGTATGCGAGCAACTAATGCCTAGGCGAGTCTGTGCATTTGCGCAGGCTCGCCTAGGCATTAGTTGCTCCACAATGCAATATTGGGTACCAAATTCGCATATGACGACCCATGTATGAAAGCTTAACGCAAGTGTCTATGTTGTACATGTACATTAACATTGATAAATGATAGGCACTGATCTACCGCCAGCCCTGTGGGCGCTTGCTTTTTAGCTACAGCATTTCATACGGGCTGAGTTTCCTTTGTAGCTTTCGCCCGGCTATTAGCCAGCGATAGCCTCAACAGAACGACTCGGTAGCTCGGCTATAGCCATGACCTTGCTTTGAAGCATGGCCGCGGCTATAGCCCAAACATACCCGGATGAGAAATATTGACCAATCAGCTAGGTCGTTTCAAACCAGTCAGGAAAATCCGAATAACCTACCCGCCATTTGATTGGTTGGTTTTATCGGAGGGATAATACTAAACAAGTGAATAGCAGCCATTGTCGGGCGATGGCCACAAGTGAACTTGGCCACGAAGTGTCCTCACTTCTGGCGAATGGGAAAAACACGCCAGAGCCAATTACACTGTGTATGATCGGTTGCACATTTCTTGTCAGCGTGACTGTAAATTACTTAGACACTCAGACGCAGTTTTATCAATATTGATAGTTGATACAGAACGATTATAGTCTTTTGGCGGAAATAAATGGATTTTTTTCGCATGAAAGTGCTTATCACGCGGTCAACTCCGTACATAACGTACCCAAAGTTAAAACCTTATATATTGTTAAAGTACCAAATACCAAAATCGCATAATATGCGAAGCTTCGCGAAAATTAAACTCTCACTAAATTTTCCGAATTTACAGTATTAGTCCGCGGGCCAGTATAAATTTGAAACTCTGCAGCAGTCTAAAAGTTCACACTTTAAGTTCTCAAGCAGACGACATTTTCCAGCTTCGCTGCTCCTTCAGAAAATCAAAAAAGACTTGATATTTCATTAAAATCGTCTGTTGTCTGTCTATTCACATGTGATGCCAAGTCTTATTTTTCAACACAAATTTGATGAAAAAATGGCACACACTTTGTCGTCTGTTTATTGGTTTGGCGTCTTGTAAAACCAAGTTGTTATGCGAGCTTGACTAAAAGCTAAGATGCTGTAGAACTTAATAACACTTAATCCCAAGGCACCAAATTAAAAAAAAATCCAGACTGAAAATAATTTCGACCATTGCCATGCTGTGCCCGTACATATTTTCGCTTAAAAAACAGTGGTGATCCATATAAGTTGGTTTCTGATCTTGGTACATGTGCATAGATCCAGATAAAGAAATTTTATTAGCGTAAAATTGTATTTCAATAAGGTCACTCATATTGGAATGCCATCGATATTATTCAAATGCTACTTTTTTCTCAAAATTGAAGTCAAATTTCGTATGGAGTGACCTTTGGTTTAGACAACCTAAATATAATACGGTCCATGTCACATGGCCAAAATTGCTGTCATGCCTATTAAAGGTAAAACTCTTCAAAAGATATCTTGAACCAAAATGCCATTAAAAAGAGTCCTTCTATGTAACTTTGTTATTTTGGACCTTACATAGTATGATAAAATGACGGTGCTATGTAGTTATTAGAACTAGTTAAAGCCCTTATATAAAGGAGATCCTAATTATTTTGACTCAGTGTCAGGTGAGCGCTTCGTGACTTTATGGTCCTCTGGGGTTTTGACAGAGATATGCGATAATGCAATTTTTACATTGGCTTGTTCCTATCACTTAATGCCATAATCGTCATTGTATCGAATAAGTGCAATCGATGGCGAATTAATTTGGTGCCATATGCTAAGAATGTTTCGGAGACAGAAAACCACTTAATGTAGATGAGGTCAATTCATTAGCTGCTTACAGAATTATTTCCAATCTTTGAGGACACAATTTGCTCATAGTCTAACAATTGCAGGAACTTGTATTGAAAAGATGAGATATAAAATGCTTGTTAACTGCAAATCAATATAGAACTCTATACTGGAAACGTAATATTAGACAGAAATGCTTCTTTACATGTAATATTGTCAAGGATTTTCATAGTGATATTCATTAAATACCTGTTTCTTGTCATTTTAACATGATGCCTCACACAGCATAATTTCTGTAAAATTGTGAAGAATGGTTATATGTTAAAACATTGGAATACCAAAGTAACCGACTTGGAATAACTACAATGTATACTGTATAAAAACACGATAAAATACTAAATCTTGAAGTGCTTAATTCTTAAAACGAGCCGCAACATGATATTTCCAACAATGTGGTTTGTGTGACCAACAAAGCCTCAGATCAGCCTGCGCATACGCGCAGTCTGATCAGAGCCCTTGCTAGTCGCTTGAATATTTTATTAATGTTAAGCTACTGACTAAACATAATTTGGTGTTTCTAAGCTTTAATGGAGGCTACACTGGTTCGTTTGAGTCTACACTTATCAAAATGCATCATTGTTGGAAATCATATGTCGCGGCTCAAACGATTTCAGTTGATGTTCTGGACAAGTCATTTCTAGTTACAATGCATAAGTTTGTGACGTAAGCAAACAAAATTATGTAGTACCAGATCTGACTGCTTATTTTGGAGCAGTCTGATTTTAAACCAGTTTATTTGCATTTGCTATTCCTGTCTGGTAATCAATAAGTAAGTTACTGACGTAAGCAAACAAAACATGTAGAACCAGATCTGTCTGCTCAGGAGCAATCTGATGTCAAACCTGTTTATTTGCATTTGCTATTCCTGCCTGGATAATATTGTAATAATACTCAAAGAGTAAAGATACGTCTTTAAATCATAATGCGTTAATTTGATTATATTGTTTCTCTATTATGATACATTGCAACAGTTAGGAATCCTCTTTGCGAGCTAAACGTTTTTGAGCTTCAACAACAGCAGAATCTAGGACGAAGATTTGGTACCAGTAAAATGCATTTAAGCCCCCAGTGGCTTGGCCTGCTGTCCGTTCCAAGGTGGTGGTTCTGTTGTTGTTGGTTCGTTGTTGATTGTTACTCCCATTGTTGGATTCTGTATTTGTTCTTTGTTTTGCTTTGCGCTACTTTGTGTCCATTGTAGTTTTGCAATCATCTTGATGAGGAAGAGAGAGCTGTTTGCTTTGCTTAGTTTGTCCTCATGGTGTCTCGTGATTTTGTGTTGCTCTTCCTCGCAGTGCCATGGGTTTGTCTGCAGTTTGTGATTATGGTAATTCCTAGTCATACTCACTAACTATTTTAGTCCTTAAAGCATCAATACATTTTTACTTACGAAATTCCGTGGAGTGTACAGTGATGATTCTGTTAAGTGTCGCGCAGTGACGGTACTGGAGAAGGCGGGAATATGGCGGTATAGCAATTACTGATCACATAGGATAAAGAATCATAACTGTTGTGCACTGGATACACAAGTTTTATAAGATTTATAAATTTTCATACTCTTATAAGCGCAGTTAGTTTCTAATTTCAAGCAGTCAGTTCACTATTTTCGTGGCATTATTGTGTGATCGAAAAGCAAAAGTAAACTGCAGATAGCAAACACAGAATATTTTGTGTATTTTAAAAGCAATTGGTGAGAACAAGCACGGGCCGATGTCATTGTCGCAGAAATGCTTATAACTTTAGGTTGTATATACAATCTTTATAAACACCTCAAAATCAGGTGTAAAACATTATTCAGGTGTATCTGAACCTTCACCATGCCAAGTCTGGATACTTCCTCTTTTGTAAACAGTGTAGATCCGGATCAGCTGGCTTCTACGACGCCATCTGATCATGATCCATACTATTTTCTACGCTGCTTGTAGATATATGTTATAACTAGAATTCTGCAAATTGGCTGGATACAAAAAGCAAGGCTTGTAGTACAAACACGCGGGCGGTAGTGTACAAGTAAATGTTTAATATGGAAGGGGTTAAAGTGTTCTCGAACACCGAAACTTCTTATGGAGAGCATTGGTGGTTTCATACAGTTTCTTATCCTTTATAATTATATAGTACAAATACGCGAGCGGTAGTGTACAAAGAAATGTTTAACATGGAAAGGCTTAAAGTGTTCTCGAACAACGAAACTACTTATTGAGGGCACTGGTGGTTTCATTACAGTTGCTTCTCTTTCAGAATTATATATCAAACTAAGAACTCCTTTATTAGTATACTTATTGTGAGCGCTGCTGAGTTCTTGTATAGAATATTATATATCAAACAAAGTACTCTTTAAGAATTAGTTAAGTTCGCGCTTTGCCAAAATGTTTTCTGACAAAGAACGTCTAAAGAGAAAACGACGGACACTTAAACGTGGATATACTATTGACGAGTGTGACTTGAGAATATTTGGTCGTCCCAATGACCGACGGCGGGTGAGTATTGTTATATTGTTACTTTGAGGCTCAATGAAGACAGTGGTAAAACATGTAAAACTAGACTTCAGTCTATGGTACACCATCGCACATACCGGCTTTTGATCTAACCAAAGCATCTGCAATGTTTGAAGCTGTTATGTCCAACAGTTTAGGAGGAGATGCATTTTCACGAAAGTATATTATTTCACATTTGACCTTGACCTTAGATTAAGAACAAACACGAAACGTTGCCCGGTAGCCTCAACATCATATGACCTATGCACCTGCAAAGTTTGATGCTGCTAGGAGGAAATGCAGTTACAAGAAATACTTGATTTGACCTTTATCCAAGGTAAAGGCCACGTGAAGCATTGCCCTCTACATCATGTGACCTATGAACCTGCAAAGTTTGAAGTTGCTACGACCAATGGTTAAGGAGATGCATTACCAAGAAAATACATTTATTTTACCTTGACGCCAAAGTCAAGGGGGTCAAGGTCACAAAAATGTTGCCCAGTACCCTCGACATCATGTGACCTATGCACCAGAAAAGTTTGATGTTGCTACATCCAATGGTTAAGGAAAATATGCATTTACAAGAAAATACATTATTTGACCTTGACCTTCAAGGTCACACGAAATGTTGCCTAGTGCCGTCGACATCATGTGACATATGCACCAGCAAAGTTTAATATTGCTACATCACACGGTTAAGGAGCTGCATTTACAAGAAAATACATTACTTTTGGTCAAGGCCATATGGAATGTTGCCCAGTGCCCTCTACATCATGTGACCTATGCACCTACAGAGTTTGAAGTTACTACGCCAAAAGGTTTAGAAGGAGATGCATTACCAGGAAAATTCAATATTTGCACTCGAAATGTGCCCAGTATCCTCTACATCATGTTACCTATTCAGCTTCAAAGTTTTAAGTTGCTACGCCTAACCGTTTAGGAGGAGATAAATTTACAAGAAAATAAATTATTTGACCTTTGACCTTGACCTTGGAGTCAAGGTCACATGAAATGTCGCCCAGTACCCTCTACATCATGTGACCTATTCAGCTACCCCTAAGTTTGAAGTTGCTACGTCTAACCGTTAAGCAGGAGATACATTCACACGAAACGTGACGGACGCACAGACGCACGGACAGACAGGCGGACAACGGACCGACGTTGGTACTAAATTAACATACCCTTTTTTCTTTAGAAAAAGCGGGTATAAAAAGTATTGAGGACAGTGAATATATGATTGTTCAGCGCAAAAGTCTCAATTCACTTTCAATATAAATAGCTTCCTTGAAATCAGGAATGCATAAGCATATTGATTGTGTTATAATTTGAATAGCTTGAATTTCAGGATTCGTGAATCGTAGACTTTTCATCCATGTACCGTTGTAACCCTGGTCCCCAATTCTGTGCTTGTATACTACTGACCGAACATCAATTGGAGCTTCTAAGCTAAGCTTAAAAGGAGGCTGCACAGGCTTGTCTGGGTCTACTCTTGTACAAATGCCACATTGATGGAGATCACATGTCGTAGCTCAAGAGTGCTTTGTGAATGGTATTGGTCTCTGTTTTTTTTTTTTTTTTTTTTTTTTTTTTTTTTTTTTTTCATTTCCTGGTTATACTCACTTACTTTTTTGCATTATAATATATTGTGTATGCAACGACCTATTAGCTTTGTTGAATCTTCCACTTTATGTAAGGCTAGAGTACGTAATAAGGTCTGCCCATAAAGGAAAACCAAGTCGCTGTTGGTCCCTGTAGGTGATTACCCTTCAAGCACACAGTCTTGGTCCACAATCGGCCCATCAGCGAAACGCCATTTCAATGACGTTTCAAGTGGTCCGTTTTATATACTGACTATGTAAAGAGTACAAATAATGATTCAAAAATCCTTCATTTGACGAAATCAAGACACCTCTTTTTAGCACAGGGCGTGAAACGGGGGTATTAAGGTACTCAATGTTTATCCGGCAAAGGTGGACATAGCCAAACCTTCCATGCTGTCAAAAATGAATAAGTTCATATGCCAATGCGCAATGTTCTTAACAAATACAGCAGTCAGGCATCAACAACACCCAATTTCGTTATATTCTTGATTTATGTTCAATAACTACGAGTTCAGATATTGTCATAGATTCTCACTTAACCATTAAAGCGCTGTAAATGAACATCACAATGTCGCCTACTAAAGTTGTTTGCAGCATTTATTTGGTAACCACATTGACATTGTATTGAAGCAAACAGTGTGGACCCAGACCAGACTGCTCCTACGGGAGCAGTCTGCTCTGGGTCTACATTGTTTGACCAGGAAGCTTCTGAAATATTCTAGCAGACGACAAATGCAGATGACTTTTTGTTTTGATTAACGCTTTATAGGTTACCCAGCATCTCATGATTAATAGTGTTTGCAAATGTGTGATACGCTTAGCATGCGTTTGTTACGCTAATTAATCCCCACCTATATCATTAAAAATCAAATGTCGTCATTTTTCCTAAACCCTTTTCAGACCATAAAGCTATATGCAATAAAGTCAGGATGGTCAATTGTATATATTGAGGATTCACGGGTTATAAATTCCAAAATATATTGTTTTTATTTATCTGTAAATCGATTTTGTCTTACATGTATCAAACAGTGTAGTTCCTAATCAAATGCCGCATTACGTGGCATTCCATCTGGGTCTTCACTGTTTTCCAAAGGGCCCGTTTAGGGGTTAGGTTTATCGCTTTCTTGAAATCTGTTTCTTAAAACAAATCCGGCAAACCAGAGTTGTTACCAAAATAAATATAAAAAAAAGTCAGCCGATGTGATATTATACAATTGTTGACTATTTAGGCATTTGACATGATGTGATATCGACCTGAGAGTACCAATATTGACCGAGGCGGAGCCGAGGTCAATATTGGTATTTTCAGGTCGATATCACATCATGTCCAATGCCTCAATAGTCAACAATTGTTTTATTATATAATTTCTCTAAACAAAAAAAAAGCAAAAACAACAACAAAATCTTGGCTATGGTCTATGTCTTGGAAGTCTTGAATTTCTTTTTTACATGATTACTAACTGATTTCATTCAGTTAAAAGAGGAATGAATGCATACTTTATTTGTTATTACAACTGCAGACAGAGAAGATCCAGATTAAATGCCGCATAATGTGGCATTTTATCAGGGTCAACACTGTTTGCTAAGACAAAAATGATCTTGTGGGAAAAAACTGCAATGTTGTTTAGAAGATAAAACCCGTGACCCCTTGAATTATACAATGGACCATTCCAAGTTTATTGCATCAATCCAGAAGGAAGAATTTATTAGTTCATTTAAAGACATATGCGGCTATTTCCAATGCGCACCTTTCCTGCGTCTGCAAACGGGGAAAGTTGTCTGGGTCCTGTCTTTCGACCCTTAACGGAATCGGATCAACACAGCTTCCGATATTCTTATGTCATATCGGTGTTCCGACATTTTCTTTACCAAATAACTAATTAAATTGTGTTCGAAATATCTATTGACATCTTTTCAGAAATGATCGTCTCAGCACTAAAGACAGATAAATGTAGCTCAGTCGAAATCAAACGACGTACACAATAACTCTGGTTACGAATACGATAGTGGCCGAGTCTATACTATTTCAATGGTTATTTAGAGCGGCGCACGACCTGACCTCGTGGCCTAGTGGTTAGCGTGTCTGGCTACAAAGCCAGAGGACCAGGATCGATTCCCGGATGCGCACATATTTTCAGTGTGTTTTTTCTTTCTTTTTTAACATTTAAATGCTAAATTACTTCATATACTAGTAAAATGGCATCATCAAAACGAACGAAATGGTCATCCCCAAACTTTTTATATTGAATTACGCATGAAACCTATGGGGGTGGGGTTAAATTTGGCCCTCTAGAAAGAGAATTAGTTCGGTGACCCCAGATTTTTATTCTTTTTTCTGAAAGGTATTATAATAGTCCATGAATTAAAAATAAATTTTCAAGATTTTCAATATCAGATTTTTTAATACATGATTTATTCTAAAATCAAATTCCATTTTTTGACGAATTGTCAAAATATATCATGCAGTATCTTGTCACAGCATGGGATAACAAGTAAACATGCACATTTTTTTAAAAGTTTGAGGTCATGCGCAGTAATTTAAGTTAAAAGAAAGAAGCTGGCTGAAGATTACAACCGTTTAAGCTCTATAATTAGGACTAGTGTTATTATTTTATATTTCTAGAAAATTGGTCAAATGCTGTAAACTTCAATATGAGATTCTGAAAAAATAAGCACGGTGACATATCCTTTTTATTTCATAAATGGATAGCCCATGCATAAAACAATCTGTATGCAAAGTATTGAAAATATTTCAATATGGGAAGTATTTAGTAGCATATGTCCTTAAGAGTTCTGCTAATTACTATATTCAAAAGTAAGTCTGAACCACATGTATATGATTGTGAATTTCGTGCTGCTGTCACTCACTGAACTGTATTTACATCAAATCATGCAAGTTTCATGCTGAAAGCACACCTGTTATGGAAAGTTTCTATGAAGTCTATTTTTAGTAACTAATATTGAATTGGAAAAAACAGCAGCCCATGTCATATGTAGTTTTATGGACTCGAGTGAATAGGCATCTGGGCCAATCAAAAGATGTCTATTTATAGGTTATATAATAATATTTGTTATTGCATGCCCGTGGAGGTATTATTTTCGTGCGCACAAAAGTACATCAAGTGAGGATACACGTATATATTGACCTGAGATTTTCAACAATGTGGCATGTGCGACCAGCATCGGCTCATTCCATGACTGTTGAGCTACTGACTGAACATCATTTAGAATTTCTAAGCTTAAACGGAGGCTACACAAGCTCATCTGAGTCTACACTTGTCAAAATACCACATTGTTGGAAATCACTTGTCACGGCTCAGTTATATTAACTGACCAAGTTGCAACCAGTGCTTGAAGGGTCTGACGAAATTGCGTGAGGCTTGTCTTGTATTTCGCTGGTTGGCAACGCAATAAGTTACCTTTACTAAATAGCCGGATACTTCAAATTGCTTCTACGCATGCGATAAACCGGAATTGTAAAGGTATTTTAAGTTTAGAAAATCTTTATTCCATTTATCTACATCAGATATTTAAAGTTTAACATCCGTTTCCTTAAACCACATGCAACACACAAACAACGATGGCATGTATCAGAAAGCACAAATAAGCAGTCTGACATGTGTCACGTGAATGGAACTTGAATGATACTATTTGTGTGGTACAGCTGTAATGCTCTAACGATGTTTCTTCCGTTGGAATCTGCTAAGTATTGCAAGAGGCTCATCCATATGTGCACTTATCCGCCTGTCCAGTTCGTCTGTACCGTTTTAAAATATGGATTTCAAACGCGCAATGCACCGAGGAATCTGATTTTAGTGTCTCTTCAAAGACAATCACACTGGTTCTTAGTCTGTTAGAGACAATTGCCCAGAACATTCATTTATAACCTTACACAATATGCATGTCTGGTTGTATTATAGCTATCGCACAACGGTGGCTCAGGCCTCAGACTCAATGACAGCTCTGACATAAAGCTTTAATCGGTGGGTTGGTGCCTGATGCTTGGCTGTAGGGCCCACCGTGGCTCAACTTGAGGTTTTCTTTAGCTCTGACTATCTGTAAGTCGTGAGCCCTTTTTGCTGTTTTATCACATTGCATTAATTTGATTATATTGTTTCTCTAAGGTGACACCTTGCAATAGTTAGAAAGGAATAGTTAGGAATCCTCCACGCGAGCTTAACATGGTTGTGCTTCAACAACAGCAGAATCTAGGGCGAAGGTTTGGTACCAGTAAAATACATTTAAGCCCCCAAGTGGCTTTGGCAGCTGTCCGTTCTAGGGCGGTGGCTCTGTTGTTAATTCGTTGTTGATTGTAAATCCGATTGTGTGATTCTGTAATTGTTCTATGTTTTGTGCGTCACTTTGTGTCCATTCTAGCTTCGCAATTATCTTGATGGGGAAGAGAGAGCTGGTTGCTTTGCTTTGTTTGTTTTCCTGGTGTCTCGTGGTTGTTGTGTGGCTCTTCCTCACAATGCCATGGGTTTGTCTGTAGTTTGTGATTGTGGTATTTCCTGTATATGCTTATTACTATTTTTATATGGGAATGGATCTTGGAAAGACAATAAATAAACGTATATTGAGGTGTGGTGTATAAAGAACATCCAGAAAACACTAGACTTTGAAATTGAGTATTTTGTTCAATGAATGCTATAAAATGCACCAGTGCAGCATTGTAATGATGTCGTCTGGCTTGTAAATTAAGCAAAAGAGTTATGTAATAGGAGTGGAAATAAGATCTTGTAGAATTAAAACTGTCTTAAGTTAGTAATTGTACCTTCCAGACTGCTTCGCCTTTGTTTAATTTAGCATATGATGATTTGGCTCTTTACCTGTTAGTGACGACTTTCAACGTCTGCTGATATTCTTAACAAAAGGATTGCATTCAGATCGGGCCCCGAGATAGCGTCTATCCTGAACTGAATCCAACCGTTTTGGTATTCCTGAAAGGACTTTTTAAAAATGTTATTTGAAAGAAAAAACGTCATACCACAAACAAGTCCTGCAGCATTATATAGCATGCAAAGAGTTGAATTATTCAGACGTAGATTCGTTGTAAGCAGTTTGTCCGTGCAATTGCAACACCAAAATAGAGGATGCGACACGTACAGTACTCGTATGTTTCTATACTTGATCCCTTCAGTGGGTACTTTATCTACTTTGACATATACTTCAAATGCTGAACATTCAACATCGCACTAGCTTATTCGCTATTTAGTACGATGAGTCATATTCTAGGCTTTTGATGCCTGTATTACAACGCTTTAAACTATTTTACTGTATATTCCCGCCCTAGTGAATTGGACGAATCTAGTTCGGATTAAAGGGCTGTTGGGTAGTAATGTAAAAATAATTCGTCCAAATTTTAATAATATCGTCTGTAAGCAAACAGTGTATAACCTGAACAGACGCCGCATTCTATGGCGTCTGATCTGATTCTGCACTGGTTTCCGATGTCCCATAAAATGGACGCTAGGTGTACATGTATATGGTTTAAAGCTGCATAGTCTGTAACTTTTGATCATCCAATTTTAAAAATAATGTTTTTATTTTTCAAGAACACAGTAAAAATACTCAAATTCAGGTAAACATTTTACCATTTTCGTAAATCTTAACAAGGTATCACTATCAAAACAACTACATTTATGTTAAAATTCATCGGTCTAGAATTATTGGAGGGACGCAAATAATTACCAACAAGAGAAAAACACACCTATTTGGTGAGATAATTCACTTTTCCATGCAGTTTTCAGCTGTACTGAACATTTTTATTGTGAAAACATAGCTTAATTCTACTTTTGCAAATGATTTAAAAAGAAAAGAAAATTTTTCGAAAAATGTTCATAGTTACAGAGTATGCAGCTTTAAGCATTGTATCACGGTCATTAAACAAATAAGTTCATTGCTTGTCAGTTATTTGTGACACATGATTTATTTTATTTTCAGCTCCCTAGACGGAAAAGTTCGGGTAGTGTGACAAGTGGTTCAGAAGACAGTGATGTGGAACCCTCACCTCCTGTGGTACGGAGGGGTAGACGCTCTGCTATTGTCGATACTAAGGTAGGAATCAACTTCATAATTGAGCCGTGACTTGTGATTTCCAACAATGTGGTATTTTGACAAGTGTAGACTCAGACAAGTCTGTACAGCCTCCCTTTAAGCTTAGAAACTCAGAACGCTGTTCGGTCAGTAGCTTAACACTCATAGAACATTCAAGCAACTAGCAAAGGCTTTGATCAGACTACGCGTATGCTGGTCGCACATACCACATTGTTGGAAATCTTACGTCATGGCTCAATGATCATCTGTTTATTAACCCTTTTCAGACCAATGGAATTTTACATAGAGGATCTTACATGAGTTCTCGTGTTTATTGAATTTATTAAACGAGTTGAGGAAAAGCGATTAAATGCGAGGCTTGCCGAGCATTTTATCTCTTTCTCGCAACGAGTTTGAAAATGCTGATATATTCTATATATACTATTGACATAAAGTTAAGCATATTGTACACCCAATGACCAAAAGTAATAAAATAAGTAACACCGATTCACCTGCATTAAGCGATAATCGGTATTGAAAACCATTTTTGGTGTTCTTTTGAGTGACAGGTTTTAGTGTAAATAGTATGTCACTTCCTCTTACAGTCAAATTGTATACTATGCAGTTAAGGAAGGTGACCAGATAGGATTGTGTGATACCTGTACATGGTTGTGACCCTCAGGGGCCGTTGGTTCGATCCTAGGCCGACCAAATACGTTCATGGAGATTGATCATTTAATACTTGTTATGGTCATGCTCCTCCCTCCTTCCCCTGATCCAAGAAGGGATGTTGTCAGTTACACGCGAAAGTAAGTGCACGTAGTACTCAGGTTAACCGTTTAGTCTAAGCTTGCACAGGAAAAATGTGGGTGGGTACATATGTAAACTGACCGTCTCGACATGGCAATTACTATTAACTGGGGCGTTAGACCAAGAACTAAACAAAACAAAAATAAGTCTTCTTGGTATTAAAATGATTTTTTTCCAGCTTGCCTGTCTAGTGATTTTCCACAAACGTTTGCTTTGCCAATTCAATAAAATTGTGATAGACTAGTGAAAGCAAGCGAAGTGCAAAATAAATATTTGATGAAGAATTAATAAAAAATCAACATGAGACGTTGGAAAATGGAAACCAACTGAATGCATACGTATGTATACAGCTGGTACAGTGATTGCATGTGTCGAGTAATCGAGGCCTTCACGAGCCTTTGGTGTTGGTAATGAATACGAGTGTTGCGAGTGACCCAGGTTAGGACGACGTCTTATAATATCTATGTTCTTGCAAGAGATACTTAAATTTAGAATGCGACCGAGATACACTTGCCTCAACAGTGACGTTATGTCATGATATTGGATGCCTCTAGATAAAAGTACGTACTAAAAACAATTTTCTTATTTCTCAACAAAAACATATGTTGTTGGTGCTCAAAATAACCTTCTTTTTAGTACCATTAACAAAATATTAAACTGAGAAATAAAAAAAATATGATCAAGATTTTACTCTGGTTCATTGTCATATAGTCTTAGCAAAATCTCTTACCTTGTTTAGAATCAGTAGTGTGTTTCTGCGACTTATCATGGCGTAAAATCAAAGTTATTGTGTGAACTTGGAAGCAAATAGCGACACAGTGATACTGAATGATCCTCAATAAGGTTTCCTGAGTGCTTTGTACTTTCTCTCTCACGCATAGTGATGCCTCAGCCAGCATGCATACGTGGACCACTATCGGTCCGTCAGCCCACCACCAACCTACTTACTGTAAAAACGGAAATTTTATTTTCATGAAACTTCGTGGAAGCGGAGTTTCAGGAAAATTAAACCCTTGCTAAATTGTGATATCACTCTGTAAGTAAATCATGTCCAAGTCGCCAATTTTAAACGTTGCAAATATGTCTTTTAACGCTATTGGCTAAAATACAATTCTCGCGAAAATTTCCGAATTTACAGTATTGTCTGTTAATAATGTAACTGTTTATTGCTGATACAGTATCATAATGAAAACTAGCCATTTGAGAAGCCGTCGTGATGCAGTTAATAAACAACTCCCGGTCCGCGAGTTCGATCCTCCAGTCTGAGAGTCTGCCCGGCCCCATCTCATTATAACCTTTCAACCTTAGCTGTGGGACGGGAAACACAAACTCACTCACTCAAGCCATTAAAGCTAAACAACCGCTGGATATTGTGTACATTTCCCGTGGTCGCAACTAAATCTTTCACTTGCATTTTAGATTGTTTTTGTAGGGTGGTAGGGGAGGGATGGGTTTTTTTTTTAAACTGCTGTCGGTCAAGAAATGTGCATCAGGGCTTTCACTGCCAATTTGTCTAAGAGAGCTTATCTATCCATATCGCATCTTGTTCTACCAAGGGTTGCGCTATCTTGGAAGGTAAATGCCAACGAAACCGTCGCTGGAGAAGATGTCCATATCGCAGATACCAGTGATTCGACAATCTAATTTGTATACCATAGGGAAATCCTAAATTTGGTGGGAAAAGTAGCCCGCCGTTTTTTCGTCATCGCCTCTTTCAGTTCAGATTTCAATTATGCACTTATCTGTCTCATTTTTATCATAAATACATCTAAATTTGTGCTTTGGCATTGAAGACCAAGGTGACTTTATATTTATATTGTATAACAGTACATCACAAATTGTCTGTGATGAAAACGAAATGAATATTAAATATGGGCCGCCGTGTAGTGGATAAGTCCCTAGCCTTGTACCCAGGGATCCCGATTTCAATTCCGCTCTCACATTCTGTCGGATTAGAATTTATGCTGTGGCCTCCTCTTCTGATACGTCTTAAACCAGAACCACTGCCGGTTGATCCTTCCGGTGCTCTGAGACATAAAACCACATGACAATAAACCCATCCGGCCTTGTTCTGGTTACTGCCAAAGAAAGTCACAAAAAAGTTTAAAACAAGGATCAACGGTCTAAAAATGGGTTACATCTTTAGAAACCGCAGTTTATTTCAAATCTGTGACAATGACTCTTATACCCTGTAATAGAACGTAATAACTAAATGGAGTTTTTCTTCTGCTGCTATTTATGTTCAAGAGTAATTTAATTCAACAAAATTACTTTCTGAAAATAGTGCTGAATGAAAGTAAAATAGCACGACAACCATCTTGCAGCCCCTCTGGGATACATTCTTGAAATCATAATAATGCCACAATGAAATTTAAGCCCACACAACAGCTTAGAACAGCCCTCAAAGCCGCACTTACAACTGAAACAAACGACATTTTTGTCATTTTTTAGTGAAAATAAGGCTTGATATTCCCTGTGGACAGTTAGATGCATGAAATTTTCCACTTTCTTATAATATACTTTGAGGACTTCTTTTTTGAGGTGAATACTAAATATATTTCATCGAGTGCAGTGAAAAATCAGTATTTTTGGCCAGTATTAAGCAAGATTGAAAATGCTGATATATTCACCACATGAGATGAAATATATACCATTGACGTAAAGTTAAGCATATTGACCTTCCAATGACCAAAAGTGATAAGATTTGATGGTTTAACACAAAATGCTTTTTACATTAGTTTACCAAATTTATTTCGTGTCGAAAACAGAAATTTTGGTATTTTGAAACACATTCATTGACTCAAATGAATGGGTTTTATTGGTCAACTCTCAGTACGCAAAATGCCAAACTTCGATGGTGTGTACAAACAACAGATAGAGACGGGCTAAGATTTTCAGACTTTTTAGACTAATGTTCCCTGAAAGTTATGATTTAATGTGCAAAACATTTCCAGTTATGGCAATTGGCTTTACATTTTTACATACCATTTAACCTTTTATTGACCCCTTTGTGCTTCTGGAAACCCACCTAGTCGCTTATGCACGCGAAATTCATTCCAAGTCCTGCAGCCAAGTACTGTCCTGCCAGCCAAGAGTGATAGTAGCGTCGTGTTTTGTTTACAAAAATATCAGGACTTAGAGTCGATAGATCACTTGTGTATTAATCCTATCCACAGGATAGGATTAATACACGAGTGATCTATAGATTCGCGTTAGCTCAAGTTATTGTTTTATTTAACAATTGTAAACATAACACGACGTCACTGTTACTCTTGGCTTGCAGGACAGTAACTCAAATAACATTTTGTTAATGCACGTGTTTCCCTAGGTAATGATTTCATTCGTACTGATTTCCAAGGACAAGCTGACTTAGCCTTGATCTGTTTCGTACAATGGAAAACAACTTAAATGGCTTATAGTAGAGGAGCCAGGGTTCAAAAATGTCAAAAATAAGCATTTATGTATGTCCCCTTTTTAGCAGAATTTTCACTTGTTTTATCCTTTAGTACATAGTATAGGCAGTATGAAACCAGATGTTGCACTCAATTTAAGTCTTGCAAACATACCTGTAACAGTGTGTTTAATACGTTACCCCTCATTTTCTTAAAAACAAAAATATGTAATTAAGTATATTTAGGTAGAATTTGAAATGTTTAAATGAACAAAATATTTATGCAATCTGTAAGAACATGCTATTCTCTACACATATTGATGTTTTTAAAAGTTGTCTGGGTCCATTATAATGTCATTTACGTTACATTTTCAACTATACCCTTAAAATTATTGATATTTTGTTAAAAAGTCTCATTTGACAAATGTTTCAAAATGTGTTTAACTTCAAGATAACATTTATCTAAAAGAGCGTTAACTGACCATTTCAAAACTGCAAACAGATACGTTCTAACATAAATATTTTGTCAGTTATTAGCTGTTTAATTAGATGACCATGTATAAAACTTTATATAAGTTTAGAACCTCTTAGGTTTGAAACAAAGCATGTATTTTTTCGGTTAGCTTTTAAACACCTTGTGATAATTGTTTTGATATTACCAACTTTAGAGTAATACTTAACGATATTTCTGAGGTAAAATATCATTTTGTTGCTCGATTTTCAATATGTAACGTATAAAACAGACTTGAAGACAAACAAATAATGCTTAATAGCTTGAATTATACATCAATGGAAAGTTTTTTTTTCGTTAAAACGGCGGGGCTGTGTTTTATAGGCATAAAAGAGCATTTGTTCCAAAAGAAGAAGTTATCAGAACTAATTAGGAGACTGTGTATATGGTTGTAATTTTTCTTTTAAGAAATGGTATACTTCTTGACTTAAAAAACAAACACATTGTTAGCTATTTTTTCTATGTATTGTTATGCAATTTATAAACTTATAAAATGATAAGTCTGATGCAACATCTCAACTGGGATACATTCCCTTAAGCTTTACCAGTCATATTTGCTAAGGTAACATATATAACTATAAATAAACGAAATATATATTATGTTTATATATTTGTCTCAACCGTTTTCCATATACAACTGAGCCTGAAAACCTAAAACAAATTTAGATATTTGCACATTTTTTCTTTTAATGGAACAAACAATCTAATAAGCTATGCCGAAGCAGCCAGAGCTTTGTGTCAAACCTGTTCACACTCATCACAATATATAAAATAGTAAATAACATATCTGCCTATCAAATCAGATTCATTTATGATAAAATATCTAAGAATCTCTAAAATGATGTGTGGATGTTGGAAACTTTGTTTGTTGTTTCCCTATTGGTTGTCGGAGTTTTGTATCAGGCCTTTGTTGTCTAATTTGCTTCTAGTTCAGCAATCATCTTGACAAGGAAGAGAGCTGGTTGCTGCACTTTAATTATATTGTAGATATCTGTGTTCCGTGTCCCTTCCTGAAGGTGCAGTGGGTCAGTCAGGAGTCTGTGATTGTGACATTTCCTAGTCATGTTCACTTATAGAAAGAAGACGTTTGCTGGCAATCTAGACAGCATCACTTCTTTATGAATATATATAATAATATGTCGTTTACGTTACATTTAATTTAAGGAAACATAAGTGTTTGTTATCATTTATTCTTTAAGAGAGTGGCTCTGTTATGCAAATTGTTTAAGCCACACCTATTAATGCATATATCAAAACTCAGAAGGTGACTTTTGAATTTATTCTAGCTATGAACTTTAATTTCAATCCATTTTTAATATGGCTTTCATTGTTTGTTTAATGGACATGATAGTTCTTTTAACTTAACACTACTAATCATTTGTCAAAGCAATGCAAACTTTAAAACTGAATGGGTTATTCAAAATGAATAATTGCCGTTGTAATTGGGGAAATCATCCATAAGGATGGGTTTTACATGGCAAGGCAGTGATCATATCCAAGAAATCTAGGTTTCTTCAGTTGTAATTTACGATACAAAATTTACTTTATAAAATTTCAACAAAGAGAAAATGTTTTGGCCAAATTTAACTAGGACGCATTAAAATTACAGTTTAAAAGATTTTTTACGTTAAGCAGAATGTTGATAGGAATAGAAATATCTTAGAGTAAAAATAGCAGTCATAAGATCAAACTTAGTCTTAGCAATTAGTGCTAATATAGCTGATGTTAAGTTCTATCATAATACCATAGCAGTCATTGGCCCCTATTTTAAACAACCTGTTGCAGGAATCCAGTCAGTTTATTCCTTTTATGTGCGTTAAATAATAGATGAGTTGTAAACACATCAGGGTATAGAGACAAAAAGGCATACATTAAATTATCTACTGTGCTTCTAAAATAATAATTATATGGACAATAGAGAAGGCACAATAGTAAGTATCATTACTTACAAAAATAATAGTTTTGCATGTTATGCTAAGAAAGTATTCATACACTTAACAGATAGTATGTATGCATGTTTAATTTGTCTGTCGCTCTTTTTTTATCAATCGTCTGCATAAGAAATTGTATTTCTTTCGATTTGTAAAAGTATCATGATACATCTCAGATAGTGATAACATTGTCTCTATTGCCATTTGCACTATATGTAAGTATGAGACAGCATAGCATTTGTTGAGTATACTATCTGAAAGTGTTCTTTGAAAGTAGCATAAGTATGGTTTTGTTTTTATTACATGAATTTAGTCAATATACCATACATATAGCATAATTTAACAAGTTGGTACATGTTTTATGGTTATCAATAAGTTATTTTTAAGGACTGAATGATGGTTGTTATGATTGATTATTGTGAGTGTAAAAAATAAATAGTGTCATGCTGAATAAAACAAACATTAACGCAGATTCTATCATGTATGCTGATAAGCTATATAGCTAAAAAGCAATGTATGCAAACATTCTGGAATACAAAATCAATCAAGTCCTATTCTGGAAAGTTGTTTGCTCAAGGTCCCGATTATCCAAGTCTGATTATTTAGAAATGTCTACAATACTAACAATGCAGGGGAGCTTTTACATCTTATTAACTGACATGTGTCTGTTTCTAAAGTATTAAAATGGTAATTTAGAATAAATGCTGTCCTATTTCATGCTTCACAAACGTGAAGAACCAGGCAACACAATGATTAAAGTAATGATCTATATATTTTTGTTATATACGTTACCAACATAAATAATACTCTTTTTCCAAAGCGGACACGCTGTAGATACTAAAATATTATAACCCCAAGGATAGCTAAGGCTGGTGCTATATCAGAGACAGAAATCGTCACTATTTCCACAAACTTCAGTTTTGTTTCATATGACACCGATGAAGGAAACTTTAATGTTTCACTTCTTGATTTGGACTTCTACTTGGAATATCTTACATTGTTTAGAGTTTTAAGGTATATTTTGCGTCTTATTGTTTTAAATATAGCTGTTGTAACGAATAACTGTTTATAAATGGATATATTTGTTGGCTTTTACAATGTGTCATGGCTCTGACTATGTCACTGCGTGCTTTTTATTTATTCATTGAGCTGTTGACGATGAAAAAATGTCTTGTATATGTCATTTAACGCCATTTAATGCATAAAAAGAAGCAAATACTTGGTAGTAGCACAGATTTTAAAGAATCATTTAAGCCTTTTGAAACAATTTAGTCATGAACAATAAAGAGGTATCAATTATCCTATTTACATGATTCCTGAAACATATACTAAATGGCATTTATGTGCATTTTTTTCAAGTTCATCCCTTTAAACCAAATATGATTTTGTTGATGTTGCATCTCATTCATATTAGTTGTTTAAAAATACAATATTTACAATTTAATTCTGAGCACTAAGATGGTAGTCAATTTCATTTTCACTTACTAGCTGTTTGAACGCATATACACATAACATTGCATAAAAGTATTGTTTTAAAAGAAAGTAACGTATATAACAGAACTTCCAGGTGCCTAAACTAATATTATTATTCTGCTATTAAGCTGCATCTAATTAAAATATCAATCATCACGATATGTACGAAAACGATGCAAATGATAATAACACTATACTAGGAGTTTCCTTATTATCTAATAGTAACGTATCAAACTTGGCTATTGCATGGTAAATGCTCATGTACATCAAAAGCTAAGTTTATAATATGTAAAGTAGCTAAGAAAATCTTAATGTAAAAAAATCTCCCTCCACAAGTCTTTTGGCAGCCCATGGCCAAGTAAACAATAGTAATATATTTGAATGTAAGTAACGTATATAACAATAACGTAAGCGTGAGTCATTTAAATTTATTGTCAGTTTGGGCATTTTTATTAAGTTACTGTAAAGTAATATGCAGATAGTAGGAAATGTGACCTATCTGGTCTAAATAACTTTTCTTTTCAGTAATGTAGCGAATAACCTACTACATGAAGCCTGTATGAGGGTAGCTATGGTTACCCCATAAATAAACATCTTTTGCAAGACTTAAAAATTGTGCAATATCTGTTTTCACACTTCTGAAACACCATACTAACTGAGAATATAGTCTAAAATTCTGCTACTTTCCGGCCACCTTTTTCCAATTTTTGAATCTCTGGCTCCCCTACTATTATACGCGATTAGTCCAAAGCTCTTAAATATCCTTACCAAGAATGCATACATGTACTAACCCAGAAAACCCCTGCTGTTTACGTGCTCTTAACAATATACGCAATTATCTGACCAAGAAGTGGTTAACTGTTTTAGTTCCGGGACCGAATTACTCGTACAGGAAAAGTATGTGCGAACAAAATAGTGCCAGTTAGTCTGTTCCTAGTGGCAGTCTAATCTGGGATAATTTGTTGACTTTCTGCAGCAAGCCAATTACTGATAACTTGAATGTTTCGTCGTATCTTCAACCGAAAGATTCTATTTTAGACATTTAGCAGTGAAAAAGTTAAAGGGCATTTTGCCTGCCTATTAACATCCTGTTAAGTAGATGGCATGGCTGCCATGTGAACAGCGTCATGGAGGGATTTACGTTTGCATATTTGTCTTGAACTAGAATGAATGAAAAGAATCAGCCTGATTTGCCTGCCAGTACTTTCCCACAGTCTTGTCTACATCACTCTGGCTAATCATCCGAAAATACTTTGAAAGGCCAGATCACCAGCCCCCTGCCCCACCTGCCCACCCCTGGATCCGCGCATGTTATGGTAAATTTAAAGCACAGGCCCAAATGGGCAGACATTCAGTGTAATCAGCATTTATTTATTTGTACTTTCTAGGAAATATAGATGTGATGTAACTTTATTCATCTTTTAAGATTCCTGTTAGTTACCATATATAAACAGACTTTTTGATTATAACCGAGACAACTCATTGAGAAACAATAAAACTCTTTTTCTGTTTCACACTCTAAACTAAAGGGCCTGTATTAATATGAGTACTATATCGAATTCTGCCAACTACATGCCAGACAATTCATTAAACAAAATTATAGTGCTAGATGTGCTTAAAAGTTGTCAGCCTGTTCACACAAATTTTGTGAGAACTGTAATTTACGACCATTTGTAAATTGAGAAAAATGAGTACACTGAAAAACGATTAATGAAATGGCGCCCTTGTGTGATAAAAATGAAATGCAGTGCCCATATAATACCAAGGTGTAGGATACAATATACTAGTGGCAACAAAAATCTAAGTTGGTCCTTGTCAGCTCTTTTTGTATGCTAGAAAAGAAGCATGTATCAGAGGAATGATTTTTTGCGGATTTTATTGATGTGTAAACTACAGCGAGTCACTCACAAATTCAGATAACATAAAGTCCTTAGTGTAAACTCCAGCGAATTGTAAAGTTTGTGAGTGATTCGCTGGAGTTGACACATCGATAAATCCTTATCCAGAATAAGTACGAGACCAGAGGCGAGTTCAACAATGCGAGAGCTCGTCGAGCGCTCATTGCGAACGCTCGCGTTGTTGAACTTGCCGCTGTTTTATACTTATTTGAACAGATGTGAATTTCACTTTTTGTGATTTTATATAAATAAAACAAATTTACTTTCTCATAAATAACGGACGTTTTATTGGTATAGTCAAATAGACAGAATGGCAATGTAAAGCATACCGATAACACTGCGGCCCGAAATAAACGCCCACCCCCTTTAAATGATTTTAAGAGCTGAAGCGGATGTATCTTTCATGAAAATCCGTATTTAAGTGTATTTTTTTTCTAAAAAATTGAGGAATATTCATTGTACTATTCAAATGATATATCAGCTTCTGAGTGCCTCTTTTTGCTTGAAAACTGGGCTTAATAAGGTCTAGTATACTAGTGTCCAAACGGGTATTCAATGCATAAATTGTGTCCTGGAAAAATTGTGACAAGCACATTCCACAGCCAAATCAAGTTCTGAGATATTCAAGTACATGTATATATCGCCGATAAAACGGATCCCCAAATATTGCATCAATGTGTTTTGCATACAATTCAACAGTCAGGGGCAATACCTGTATAAGTTACAATATATATCACATAAAGAAGTTAAAATTGTGTCTTTTCAACAATGATTTCAAAGTGAGGCCATTGAAAGTAACTTATTTAGGTTATATCTGAAATTATTTACGCCAAGGTCAAATTTTAGGACGTCAAAAATATAACTTATTCAAGTTAAAAAGTAGCTTATTTTCTGATCTTCAATGACCTTGCGTACAAATTTCTAGACGATGCGTACACAAATTTATTGCATAATCGTAATGTTATGTAATAGGTCTTTCAGATAAAATTACCCACATGGCCGTGAAAATAGCAGTAACTCCGAAATATGAAGATGAAAAAAGACAGATTCACTCAAACAGGTTACTTTTGTATTTGTTGCTAAAAAAGTTAACTGCTTTAAGTGATATACTTTTTAACTTTTGGAAGTTATGCACCTGACTGTTAAATGTTGCCTTTGAAATTGTAAACCCTAAAATTTGATGTTCAAGTTGCCTCCAAAAAGTAAATATCCAAACGAAATGCTTTATTTTTAACAGAACACACTAAAACTGTTTATAATAGATTCCAAGAGAAAAACTTCATCTATTTAAGAGAAATCGTTCGAGAACGATTCAGAAAATTTCGTTTCAGACAGCATTTTTAAACGCTTAGAAATCGACTACTCATCTTCAGAGAAGTTTCCAAACCTGCGAATAAGGTATAGAGCTATTTTCATGCTGATTGCATATTGATGGAGATCAGTCTAGCCTATGTAAATCAATTATTACAAAATATAATGAGAAATAAATGATTGAATGCAATTTTAAATGTGTTCATATTAAACATGAAACACCTCTTATATTAGAGGATTAACGGCATGTGAGGCTTCAGTTTCTTTCTTTCTTTTTTTTCCGATTATAGTTATATTTTGTTCTATAAGGCAACATGATATAAGCTGTCAATATCTAATATGTCTAAGAACAATACAAGTTTGGTAATCAAACCCTAAGTTAGGCTGAGCTGTCTTGCACACATCCTCTCGATTTATACTATAAAATAACACGACCCCAACAGCGCCATCTAATTAATCACAATTAGCCATACATATTCAAAGTAAAGCGCCCTCTATAAACATAGTTTGCTAATATTATCAACCAATAAGAACAGATCAGCATTATTCGTGGCATCTACTCATTATTCTGAAATAGCAAGTAAATGCTCGGCTGGTTACAAAACTGTCTACCAGTGTCGTATGTATCAGTGCTCAATTTAATGGGTTGTGCGGCCATTTTCTTAGCACAATAGGGTGCTGTGGTTTTAAATAGTTTAAACAAATTATTATTACACGATCGTCACCTTAAGTAAGGCTTAATATATGATTGTATTTGCTTATGAAACAGAATGCCCTCCTACATAAATAAAAAATTTAAAGCTTCAAATTATACTTAAATATCAAACTCTGCTTTTGATACCCATACTTTGTTTCCTTTCAAAGTAATATTGTAATATACTGGGGCGCTATTTGCTATTCTTTCTTTATTCTTTTGTTTTTGAATCTTAAGATAAACTTTCAACATTATTTGTACCATAACACAACAGTCATTAATGTATCACATTGTTCCTTTTGTTTGTTTGTTTGGCTTGTGGTTCAGCGTCCCAGTCAATCGCTATAGTGATGCTGAGACGCTCAATTAGCTTAACCACACTATTCCTGGGCAAACTAAGACTAGATGTTAACCAGAACTCAGAGCATATATGTACACTTCGACAACCCTTCTTGAATCAGCGGAAGAAGAATGACTATATAGTATAGTTCATGATCAATCTCTACGAAAATATGGAGCCGTGCTTGGATCGAACTCACGACCTCTTGATCAGCAATCGGACTCGCTACCAATTGCACTCAGGGCCCAGCAAACACACTGCTTCTACAGGTTAACACAAAGTATAGACGGCGATGATGGCCGAGTAAAAGGGTAGCTTGTAGTCTAGCTCCTAGACCTTGATGTTTTTGTCAATTTTACTTAACGTTCATTCATTCTAAATTGATTTCATATAGCCAGTCTTATTTTTTTCTCACACCTAATCACAAATATTGCTATCATAGAGGAAGGAGTGAGAATAAAGAAATTATTATTTCAAAATGAAATTATCAGTTTATAAAAAAGAATATGATATCAGACTAGTAGCTAGTCTAGGTAGCTGGGAATGCACGTTTAAAGACTGGGTGACAAAAGTACCAATTGAGCCGTGCCATGAGATTTTCAACAATGTGGTCAGTGCGACCAGCAAAGGCTCAAACCAGCCTGCGCATACGAGCAGTCTGATCAGAGCCTTTGCTAGTCGCTTAAATATTCTATGACTGTTAAGCTACTGATTGAACATAATTTGGAGTTTGTAAGCTTAAAAGGAGGCTGCAAAGCCTCGTCTGAGTCTACACTTGTCAAAATACCACATTGTTGGAGATCATATGTCACAGCCCATTTATTATCTCATGACTCGTGCGCTGACTTCGTTCAGAACTGTGGTTCTTACCGACTTTTTGAGTCACGATTTACACCCACAGTGTCTGGTTCAAAATCCCTGGACGTTTTGCTTCCACTTTAATAAAACTAGCATGATGGTATTAATGAATCGCGTCTTTTAGAGAGGAAATTGAGAGTGTAGCCTATACGAAAGGCTATATGGGAGCGCAGTAGCTCAGTGGTAGAGTGCTTGACTCGAAACCGAAAGGCCCTGGGTTCCAGCCTCACCGGCGTCACTGCGTTGTGGTCCTTGAGCAAGATACATTTATCCTAGCTTAGAACTGTTTAACACAGGAAGACCCGTCCCTGAGTTAACTGAAAGATTGTTGATGGGACGTAGAGTCAAAACAAACAAACGTAAAGGCTATGTTATTGCAGGTTTTTAAAATATTACAGCTGTTTTATTTGTTGATGTTGTTTTTGTTGTGTTTTTGTAGGGGGGCGGGGTAAGTGTTCTGGTCTTGGAATATTGGGTTCTGCGAATAATTTGAATGCGGCTTAAGCCAGTGCTAGGAGCGTGAGGATTTTAGTACTTTCCATAAATTCTTATGAACAGACTAAATAAAAGTTCTGTTTATTTCACAAGGATCTGTTTTACAAATAAAATTATTAATGCTTATTTGTGCCAGCTGATGAGAATATGTATATACATAGACGTAGGAACAGGGGGGTGGGGCCCCGAATAATTTTGTAGGGTGAGGGGGCAGATAAGCAACTTCCACACATTGTTGTTAATAAAAAGGGCCTCGCTCGCTTGGAGTTTTTAAAAAATTCTCTGAGATCAGACAATTTGCTCAGGTTTTTATACTTTTGGATTATTTTAGTCAGCAGGCTGTTTATAATCACCTTGTATATGTATAAATGTATGTATGTATCATTATTTAAGAGAAACTGGGTTTTCAAGCTTTTCCTATAATTCCTATTTGCTGTCCTCATTTTTATTGAGCTCAAATTGATCTGCCAATTTTTATCCCTCTTTGCTTTTGGCTCTGAAATACCTTTCAAAAACTTCACACTCGCTTCGCTTGCTCCGAGTAAAATATTATATTTGTTTTGGGTTCTGTTTTTACCCTTCTTAGCTTTTTACTCTGAGATCTCAGGGGGATACTCTGATATTTTTGTGTATATATGTAGGCTCAGACCCTTTTTGGGTTCAAAATTTTGAATTTCAACATTGTTGGTGTTTATTTTTAAAAAAATGAACATTTGAAGGGGGGGGGGGGTATGATACAAATACGGATATTTTTGGGGGTCATCATAAAAGATGATGGGATGAAACAGTAGATGCTGGGTCCAAGCCTGCATGTCAAGAAAAAGACGCCCTTGGGTCTGAAATACCTCGCCAAAATAGTTCCTCGCTCGCACTAAAATTATATATGTGGTTTCTTATAAACGGTCACCCACTCATGATTACTTTTTTAATTTTACTGATGCATACACTTGTGTATATATATATGTAATGCGGATGCATACATATGTGTGTGCATGCATATGTGTATGTATGTTTCCCCACCCCACCCCCCCCCCCTCCCCCAAGTATTGAAGTTGACCTCGCTGGACTTGCCCCCCCCACCCCCTTAATATTGAAAAACTTCCTACGCCTATGATAAATCGCATATGCGTACACTCATTCCTTTAACGTGTATACACAAATATCTAGCTCAGTCGTCGTCTTAGTCCTGTCCCTACCACATGTATTTCTGGACGAATTCTCGTCACGCTTCATTTCTCGTGTTGTTTTGGTAACAATAAGAATAGGCTTGCTGTCAGGTCAGTTCGTTTCTTGGCAAATTAGCATATATATTACATTTTCTAGAGAGCTTTGTGATGTTTGGCAGTGCTAATTAACATCTTAACACAAAGTTGTTGACATCCCGTTAAATAAAGGGTTTAGTATGAAAATATTTTAAATTGGTTTTAAGACGAGGGGTTACCAAATTCAGACTAGCCTTAAGAATAAACATTGGTCTAAGTATTTAATGGTGTTAATTCTTCCTTCAACGTTTCAAAACAACAAGTTGGGAGACAAAAAAAGAAAACAAACTTATTTACTGTATCAAAATGTGTGACGTGCGATGGGTTAGTTTAAATCAACTTATATCACCCTTACCAACTTTAGCATGAAATATCTCATGATGTGCAAGGTCTACACTGATGTAGGTGGTATAAAATAATTATACCATGTTTGTCCACCTGTACGTAAGATAATCCGCTCGCTAAAGCTCGTGGATTATCTCCACGTACAGGCGGACAACCCATGGTATAACTAGTACATGCCCCTTTTCTTGTGGTATATTTTCCATTCTTGCAGTATATTGCACGGATTCGCTAATTTCATTAAGCCAGATTCATCAGAATTGCTTTTTCTCCTATTTTGTTAGAAATTAGATGAAGCTTTATGATCGTCTCCAAAGAAAAATGGCTCTTTAGGCATCGAATCGTTTCCATGACACTCTTGATCATTCATAAATTCGTAGGACCTATAAGGTTTGGAACGCTTTTATTGAATCGTATAAGCCTATCATTTTAATGGGGCACATGCAAACAATTATGCCCATATCAGACACCAGATAATGTGGCTTCACTCTTTGCTTGCAGAAAGATCATTGTAAATAAGTGATAATGATCAGGAAAAACCACAATCTCACACTGCAGACCAACCCACGGCACCGTTGTAAGTTTGAATGAAAATGCGCACGGAAACATTATATCATGTGACGAACCACGTCATAATTTGTTATACATTGGCGATGGTTCCAGAGAAGTGTTTAATCCGTATACTATGTTAGAGTTACTGGCAACTGACCCTATTATCCCCTGCAAAAAGTCAAATGGGATACTGTTTAGGAATTGTTCATCCATCTTTCTGTCTGTCTTGTTTGGAATTTTCTCTACAAGATTCTAAGCTACTATCATTTAACCTCACATGTAGACATACATCATGTGGGAAAGTGCAGTGCACAAGAGCCAAAACTCAAACGCCCATATATTTTTTAATTATTGTCCTTTTTCACTTAAATAGAACCCTGCTTATTTGGCATTTTTCAAAAAAAAATCATAGCTTTTGACATTAACAGCAAGTCAAATCCTAATCAGACTTACTTTCTGAGTTGTATTTTACTGCATGATTGTCATATAAATGGTCTTGTATATTAATATCAGCACATTGTGGATTCCTCTCAATGCATTGATGAATAGGTGTTTTCCGGCAATGTCTAATTTCACCATAATAAAATACCAATTACAATGCCAGTCATGATGCATAACGTTTCCTAAAATATCGCCCACAAAAGCATGAAGCAATATTGCGAGAGTAAACATGTTTGTCATGGGTTAAAATTTTCAGGATGATTCCTAAATTCAGGTTTCTATAGACTTTCTCAAAATGCTGAATTAGACAGACTATAATAGAAATAGCTTCTTTGATCTATTTGTAACAGAGTGCATATGTACTCGTCAGGTATTCTCTGGGTTCTATGGACCAATGAAAACACTAAGAAGATGATTAAATTTAGATGATTTAATTGTCCGTCTGGTGACTGAAAAGATACATGTGCAATGAAATGAAATACATGTCAAGTATTGTCAACGATATACGTTGATAACAACAAAAATATAGCGAATGCGTTGAGCGTTGCATTGGAAGCAGATCACCATTGGCGAGCTGCAACCATGTAATCGCTGATCTTTACGACAAAACATTGTTTACATTATGCATAAGTACACAGCTACACCTGGCTTACACGCATGAGTACACGCATATCTCGCAGAATAGGGCGACATATAAAAACCTATAGAATGACTAGTTTCCAACATGTAACATGTGCCTATGGTACATTTTCTAAAAGGTAACATATTAAATTTTCACACACCTGAAAAGACACAATGTAGAGGTATCTTTTAATTGAAAAACATGTCAGATATTGTCAACGATATTTGTATGAAACTTATCACTCCCAGGAATATATTTAAGCATATCATTGGGGTTAAGGCACAAATTCAAAATTACCATATCGGTTTAAGGCATTCCACTATGACGGCAAATGTGAAACATTTATGGTAAAAGCCACCCTCGTTACACATTTTCAGATTATCTAAAGACAATTTGCCATTTAACCTTGAAATTGTACATATTTTATAGGCATACTGCAAGTTTTGAGATTTGCATTTCTAAATTTCTGGATTTTGGAAATGTTGAACTTTCACACATGTAAGTGTAAAGTTTCGTTTCTTACATATATTATTAACTCCTTTCCTGTTAACAATGGCCATGGTAACCATTTCAAATTTACAACACATTGTTTTTTATCTGCTCGCCGATCAGTGGCTAGTAGTCAGGGCCCTTAGGGACAAAAAATAGGTCCCGTGCGAATTGTGTGCCGATTTATGGTGACCTATATCAAAACCTTCAGTGGAGTCTTACCTTTAATCTAAAGGTGGTCACCCATCTCAAAACCGCGTCTGAGGCTAGTTATGACGTCATAAATATGGCGACCATAATCAGAAACTGCCCGTTAATAAAAGCTATAGTTTGTGTTGGTATGGTCATATTTATCCAACACGAACGCTTTTTTAACATAATATCAATTATTTTAGTCATATGATGGTTACATCAATGCTTTACCTGACTTTTACAATGAATTATTTATCGATAACTATATTTTTCATGCAAAATACCGTAGATTTCCTATAAATACCCAGCTTATTGGGCCACCTTTAGACTGATGGCTAAGAATGTTATTGCTTCCCCTTGGCAATTTTGCAAGCTTATCCTATCTAAAAGAGGATTCCAAGCTGCGTCTTTTAATAGTTGTTTGCACTATGTTCGCCGGGGCGTTAGTCTCCGACAGCCTGTTACATATGTTACCATATTAAATTTAGAAAACAATATATAGTGTGTGTAGAGAGATTTATAATCCTTATCTCAAGATATGTGCTGTGAAGTAGTGGATAAAATTAGTGGATAAACCACTTGACTCGTAAATAAGGGGTCGTGGGTTCGACAGTCAGTCGGATAAGACTTTAAAATAAAACTCTGTCTCCATATGACCTTAGCTGTTAGCGATACGCTAACAAAAATATCTCGATAGATATATTCCGCATGCATGTTTAAATACTGATGTATCCTCTGAACGGTTTCAGTCTCTCCGTAGCGAGATAAAAGTGCACACATTTTTTGTGCTGATTTTTCCTGTGTAATTATGAATTGCAAGTATCATGATTGTTTACTATACGGTAAAACCTTTGTAAAACGGCAACTCAAAAATAGGCAAAACAAAGATCTTAATGACAAATGTTAGCTTAATGAAGGTCGAAAGTATTGCAGAATTTTCCCCTTGGAGCATTCTGCAATAAGTTTGACCTGCATTAAGCCATAAGTGGTCTTGAAAGCAAATTTTCTATCTTTTTGAGAGTGGTCGTTTTACACAAGTTTTGCTGTACTCGCCTCTGACTCTTTGAGAGAATCTGCCCCCCCCCCCCCCCCCCCCCTGAAAATGAGTATTTGGCTTGTATACAATAAAGCCTATACATATAAAGGCATGTTTTACCTGGCAAGGTCCTTAAAGCTGCATAGTCTGTAACTTTTGATCTTTTAATTTTTGAACTAATGTTTCTATTTTTCAAGAACACAGTAAAAAAACTAAAATTCAGGTATACATTTTACCAATTTCGTAAATCTTAACAAATTATCAGTATCGAAACAACAGCATTTATGTTAAATTTAACTGTCTATAATTATTGGAGGGACGCAAATAATTATCGACACGAGTAAAACACACCTGTTTTATCAGATAATTCACTTTTCCGTGCAGTTTTCCGCTCTAGTGAACAGATTTATTGCGAAAACACAGCTTAATTCAACTTTTACAAATGATTTAAAAAGAAAATAAAATTTTTCGAAAAATGTTCATAGTTACAGAGTATGCAGCTTTAACAGTTCAGCCTTTGAGACCCAATAGTCGACATTCGTGGGACGTTTGCAACATTTCTGACCACCGTTATTTGGGCCGCAACGCGAGAAAACCTGTCTTCTGGGTCTCCGAAAAAGCGAGATTCAAACCAGTCTTCTCAGCCACAGAGACTAGCTAGAAAATTGAAATTTCACCTGTAGGAAGTTTACATACGGTTCTTTCCAAAAAGCGCTAAACAAATGCGCTGATCAGACTGTGCGGATGCGCAGGCTGGTCTGCGCCTTTGTTGTTCGCCAACCACCGAAGACAGGTTTTCTCACGTCGAGGAGACATATTGGCATCTCTAAATCGGATGATGTCCAGAATTAAATGGATGTGTGAGTATAATAGGGCTTACAGGGAATCAAATGGAATTATAGAAGAGTCCAAACAAACTTGTATAATTCAATAAACATTCATCAATCTGGCTGATCAAAGCAAATGAGAGATAAAAAGAAAAAGCGATGATATCGTATGGCAGAACATTCGGACCTTAAAGTCCAACTCAAGCCAGCAGAGAATCGCGCAAAAAATAATAAAATATCTGGGCAACCTTGGCCTTAATTAAAAATATGTTTGTTTCACCTGAACCTTCCTACATGTACCATCCAAAATTACCCTTACCCAAAACTCTTTATTACCATATATAGCTGCCATATTTTTTGTAGTTTGGGTAGCAACAAGTGAATCCCATGCAGACTGATGTAAACGTTTACCTCATCGTGTTTTCAGGCGCTAGAGGTGACGAATACTGTGCTATAATTTATCAAATGATTTTAAATGTGATGACATTATTCTTATATATAAAAAGTGAAATCCTGAGTCCTGACTAAAAAAAAGACACCCACCTGCCTACCCAAATTTTTAACGCAGGGTCGGGTCAGGTGAAACAGAAATAGTTTTAATCATGGCCCTGGATACTACAGAAAACACACAAACATGTACAGTGTATGCACAAACTTACCATATCAACCTTTTTCAGACCAATGGGATTTTCCATAAAGTTATGCCAGGATGGTCCTTTGTGTATATTGGGGATCCCGAGGTTATAATTTCCAAGATATATTGCATTTCATTCCCTTATCATCTGTCTTATCTCATCAAACAGTGCAGACCCTTCTGAAATGCCGCATTATGCGTGCGGCATTTCATTGGGGTCTTCACTGTTTGCCAAATACCGGTTCGGGGTTTCAAATTGTTTAGCTGTTTCCTTGTCTGTATATCATCATTGAAATGAAGCAAGTCTGACTTGTCTTACCGAATGATAATATGTAGCTATTCGGTCACTGTATCGCCACGTGGTACGCAATGTCCCGGTCTCTGGTAAAGCTAACGGAGGTGGGAACTATTTGGGGGCGTGGCTAGACAGTGATCCAAAAGCTTATTAATGCCCTCGCAAAGTAACTGCCATTTTAAGAGATGTCCTCTACACTCAGCTCGTTTAATAAATTCGATGATACAGGAGCACTCATGTAATAACCTCTGTATAAATCTCTCTCTTGAGGAGAGATATGATCTGCGGCTGTACTGGCCTTTAAGATTGCTAGATTTATGAGGTGCTAAAACTGAATTGAATTCAAGTAATTGTTATTGTGTCTGATTAAAGCTAACATAGACAGGAAAAAGACAATAAAATAACTATTTTCTCGGTTTAGACATATAAATTCTGCAGCAAAACAATCTGAATTAACTTTCATTTGCAAAACCCAGTCTTTACTGAACACTTGCAAATGGGCATACTGACGAAAATATAGTCTTAGAGAGACAGATATATTGTGTAATATTTTAACAATGTGATTTGAGACCAATGTAAATATATGATTGACCATCCACACTTTTTTTATAACGAATTGTAATGGAGATGGCTTTGGTTGAGCTTTAAAACTTGGGTACTCAGGTAAGGTTAGACTGGTATCAGACCAGTAAATAGAAAAAAAAGTAAAATATGTGCACATCATATACCAGCATTTACATCTCTGAAAAAAAACCACTGTCTTATTTACTGATTCTGAGCAATGGGGAAGTAATAAAGTATCATAAATTTATCTCTGTAGTAGTTATAGAACTTTCAGTTATATGTCTTAATACAGGGCCTGAAGACAGGCTAAGGTAAGGTTGGTCAAAGAACATGTATTGCACTTGAAACATGGGCGAAAATTCTCAGGATTAATCCTGAATTCAGGATTTTGAGGCTGCTGAATTAAGAAGATTATAATAGCTTCCTTTACCGTGCCGCGTAACGCAGTCGGTAGGATGTTTGGCAACAGATGAGGGTCTGACTGCAGATCCAGGGGTCGCGAGTTTGATCCCGGCCCAGTCCCATACTTTCGTGGAGATTGATCATGAAATAATTTCTACGGTCATTCTCCTCCCTTCCGCTGATTCATTCAAGAAGGGTTGTTGTCAGCTACAAGCGAAAGTATGTGCACGAAGTACTGGTTAACTGGTTGTTAAGCTTGCACAGAAAAAAAGTGTGTTTAGGTGAACTGACCGTCCCGCAATGACCATGGCTGTTGACTTGGGACGTAAAGCAACAAAACAAAAAAGCTTCCATGATTAGTTTTCATGTTATTTAAACACAATTAATCATTTTAACTTTGGATTATCTATTTTTGTAGCCATCCTGACAGTTTTAAAATTTGAATTTCAAAAGTTCAGGATTTTTGAAATTTTGACCTTACAACCATGTAAAAACTCATAAACGGGTACTTTGGCAAATAGCAAACACCCGTTTCATCATGGTATAAATACAGGGTTTTTTACAAAATGAATGTGTCAAGGACCTCGGACAGTTTCCTATTCAATCTGCCCAAATTCTGACAGCCTGTGGCTAGGATAATGCATAACTGACAACTATAGTTTTGTGCTTAAAACAAAACCTTACATTTAGTGCACCTAGCAAAATAAAAATATTTTGAAAAAAAATTCCATAATTATGCCAGGACTCTAGGGTTTAAGGGGTGGGGGTATTTTTTGTGACCAAATTTTATTTCACAGAAAGTCAAAATTTCGTCGAGTATACACCTAAATACATGTAAATACTATGTTTGCTGCATAAAACATGAGACGAAAGTGATGCGTTTTCATAAAATTCGGGTTAAGAAGATTTCATTGTTTCATTCAAAGAAGTGTGCTGTCAATTACTTTTGACTATTACCTGTAATGTTCCAAGTCAACCAGTTTGACTTGTGCGCTGAGGTGTATCATATCTGCATATTGTATAAATCAAAGTCTAGATAAACACAGTTTTTGAGCGTTAAATAGTTAATATTTTTTTACACATCAGATTTATATGAGAGATCCGGTAAAAACCTATTTTGGTCTATTAAAAATTTAGGTGAAATTTTAGATAAACTTAAAGCTAGAGATTTCAATGCGACCAGTTTGTCTACTTATGATTTTTCTACTCTTTACACTACTTTACCTCATAATTTAATTAAAGATAAACTTATTGATCTTATTGAAAGAACCTTCCAGAGAGAAGGCTCTCCTTACCTTGCATGTAATGACAGAAATGCATTTTTTACTTCAGAAAAACCTAAGAAATATCATGCATGGTCGTGTCAAAATGTATGTGATGCACTGACCTTTTTGTTGGACAACATTTTTATTCGATTTGGCACCAAGCTCTATAGACAAGTAGTTGGGATTCCTATGGGCACTAATTGTGCTCCCCTGGTTGCAGATTTATTCCTGTTTTGTTATGAGAGGGACTTTATGATGTCTCTTTCTGATGATAAGCAGTGTGGGTCCACAAAATGCTCCCCTACACAATATGCTCCTTTTAGTAGCATATTGTGTACCCTGCATACACAATATGCTCCACTGGAGCTTTTTGTTTACCTTGCATACACCATATGCTACCAGTGGAGCATATTGTGTAGGGTCGATACATATGTTATTTCAGTGGTCGTCCGAGGGTACACAATATGGTCTTCTTGAAAACATGTCTCGTTGTATTTGCCTTTCTTTCTAACTGTCCTCTCGACATTCATCTGTCTATCTTACGAACCTTATGTCTAAAGCCATGCCCGCATCATAATTGTATTATAGTGGTCTTTAATCCCCATCAACAACATTTTGGAGACATTGTCTCCAAATTTGGCTTCTTTCCTGACATGAAATCAACCTTTGGAAACCGTAGTAAGGAAAAATGGAGAAACGCGGGGGGTTAAATGTAGAAATGTAATGAACCTGTATGAGTCGAGGACACCATGGACATTCATAAATGCTATACCTGTTCCATTGGAATATATAATATGTAGCCATCTTGATATCCTTCAAAGACCATCTTTTCCCACCCCTACGTCAGATTGAATCTAAACTTGGTTTGAGGGATAGGGGCAACATGGACGTTCAGAATTGCTTGAATCATTCGATTCTGATATCCAATTTGGCTCCCATGGCAACTATTTTGATTTTTTTTCAAAAGGCATAGCTCTCCAAACCATAAATGTATGTCAGGTTATACTGAACATGTTGGAAGGCATGGGGCTAAAATGTGAATAGAGACTTTCTGAACGCGGTTAAATCAGGTATTGACCACAGAAACATACAATGTTCTGCACTGACACTTACTAGTAAGCGGGCGCTCGCAAAGATATAAGACGATTCATTATAAAGGTGACGAATCATTTATTGTATGTATGTTTTAAGATTATAATCAGAACTAATACTGAGTAAACTTGATTAGTGTATTTTGACAATTTACTTGCTACTGACAGTTTTATGGTGATGCTTTAATGTACGCACTTACTTCATATCCTTCGGCGCAGTAGTTTCTTGCTCTACAAATTCTTAACATATAGCGTTATCTAACTTTGAATAGTATACCATCACAATGATTCTACCTAAGTACCATTATACTGAACCGTACCTACACAATCAGCTTCCAATAAAATAAAACTACTAAGGTAGCGTATTTTGTACCTAGCATACACAATATGCCCCAATTATCATAATACTACTGAGGTAGCATATTGTGTACCTTACCTACACAATATGCTCCAATTATAATAATACTACTGAGGTAGCATATTGTGTACCTTACCTACACAATATGCTCCAATTATCATAATACTACTGAGGTAGCATATTGTGTACCTTACCTACACAATATGCTCCAATTATAATAATACTACCGAGGTAGCATATTGTGTACCTTACCTACACAATATGCTCCCATTATCTTACCACCAAGGTAGCATATTGTGTACCTTACCTTCACAATATGCTCCAAATATCATAATACTACTGAGGTAGCATATTGTGTACCTTACCTACACAATATGCTCCAATTATCATAATGCTACCGAGGTAGCATATTGTGTACCTTACCTACACAATATGCTCCCATTATCATAATACCACCAAGGTAGCATATTGTGTACCTTACCTACACAATATGCTCCCATTATCATAATGCAACCGGGGTAGCATATTGTGTACCTTACCTACACAATGTGCTCTCATTATCAAGGTACTACCAAGAGAGCATATTGTGTACCTAACCTACACAATATGCTCACATTACCAAAATGCTACCAATGTAGCATATTGTGTACCTTACCTACACAATATGCTCCGATTATAATAATATTACTGAGGCAGCATATTGTGTGCCTTACCTACACAATATGCTCCAAATATCATAATACTACTGAGGTAACATATTGTGTACCTTACCTACACAATATGCTCCAAATATCATAATGCAACCGAGGTAGCATATTGTGTACCTTACCTACACAATATGCTCCCATTATCATAATACTACTGAGGTAGCATATTGTGTACCTTACCAACAAAATATGCTCCAATTATCATAATACTACCGAGGTAGCATATTGTGTACCTTACCTACACAATATGCTCCGAATATCATATTACTACTGTGGTAGCATATTGTGTACCTTACCTAAACAATATGCTCCAATTATCTTAATACTACCGAGGTAGCATATTGTGAACCTTACCTACACAATATGCTCCCATTATCAAGACACTACCAAGGTAGCATATGTGGTACCCAACCTACACAATATGCTCACATTACCATAATACTACCAAGGTAGCATACTGTATGACTTACCTACACAATACGCTCGAAATATCATATTTCTTCTGAGGTAGCATATTGTGTACCTAACCTACACAATATGCTCCAATTATTATAATACTACTGAGGTAACATATTGTGTACTTTACCTACACAATATGCTCCCATTATCATAATGCAACCGAGGTAGCATATTGTGTACCTTACCTACACAATATGCTCCCATTATCATAATACTACTGAGGTAGCATATTGTGTACCTTACCTACACAATATGCTCCAATTATCATAATACTACCGAGGTAGCATATTGTGTACCTTACCTACACAATACGCTCCGAATATCATAATACTACTGTGGTAGCATATTGTGTACCTCACCTACACAATATGCTCCAATTATCATAATACTACTGAGGTAGCATATTGTGTACCTTACCTACACAATATGCCCCGAATATCATAATACTACTGTGGTAGCATATTGTGTACCTTACCTACACAATATGTTCCAATTATCATAATACTACCGAGGTAGCATATTGTGTACCTTACCTACACAATATGCTCCCATTATCAAGATACTACCAAGGTAGCATATGTGGTACCCAACCTACACAATATGCTCACATTACCATAATTTTACCAAGGTAGCATACTGTGTGACTTACCTACACAATACGCTCGAAATATACTTTTAATTCTGAGGTAGCATATTGTGTACCTAACCTACACAATATGCTCCAATTATTATAATACTACCAAGGTAGCATATTGTGTACCTTACCTACACAATATGCTCCGAATATCATAATACTATTGAGGTAGCATATTGTGTTCCTTACCTACAAAATATGCTCCAATTATTATAATACTACCGAGGTAGCAAATTGTGTACCTTACCTACACAATATGCTCCGAATATCATAATACTATTGAGGTAGCATATTGTGTACCTTACCTACACAATATGCTCCAATTATTATAATACTACCAAGGGAGCATATTGTGTACCTTACCTACAGAATATGCTTCCATTATCATAATACTACTGAGGTAGCATATTGTGTACCTTACCTACACAATATGCTCCAATTATTATAATACTACCAAGATAGCATATTGTGTACCTTACCTACACAATATGCACCGAATATCATAATACTACTGAGGTAGCATATTGTGTACCTAACCTACACAATATGCTCCAATTATCATAATACCACCAAGGTAGCATATTGTGTACCTTACCTACACAATATGCTCCGAATATCATAATACTACTGAGGTAGCACATTGTGGACCTTACCTACAAAATATGCTCAAATTATCATAATACTACCGAGGTAGCATATTGTGTACCTTACCTACACAATATGCTCCCATTATCATAATACCACCAAGGTAGCATATTGTGTACCTTACCTACACAATATGCTCCCATTATCATAATACTTCTGAGGTAGCATATTGTGTACCTTATCTACACAATATGCTCCAAATATCATAATACTACTGAGGTAACATATTGTGTTCCTAACCTACACAATATGCTCCCTTGGTAGTATTATGATAATGGGAGCATATTGTGTAGGTAAGATACACAATATGCTACATTGGTAATATTATGATAATTGGAGCATATTGTGTAGGTAAGGTACACAATATGCTACCTCAGTAGTATTATGATAATGGGAGCATATTGTGTAGGTAAGGTACACAATATGCAACCTTGGTGGTATGATAATGGGGTAGTAATATGATAATCGGAGCATATTGTTTAGGTAAGGTACACAATATGCTACCTAGGTGGTATAATGATAATGGGAGCATATTGTGTAGGTAAGGTTCACAATATGCTACCTCGGTAGTATTATGATAATTGGAGCATATTGTGTAGGTAAGGTACACAATATGCTACCTCAGTAGTATTATGATAATGGGAGCATATTGTGTAGGTAAGGTACACAATATGCTACCTCGGTAGTATTATGATAATTGGAGCATATTGTGTAGGTAAGGTAAACAATATGCTACCTTGGTGGTATTAGGATAATGGGAGCAAATTGTTAAGGTAAGGTAACCAATATGCTACCTCAGTAGTATTATGATAATTCGAGCATATTGTGTAGGTAAAGTACACAATATGCTACCTTGGTAGTATTATGATAATTGGAGCATATTGTGTAGGTAAGGTACACAATATGCTACCTCAGTAGTATTATGATAATGGGAGCATATTGTGTAGGTAAGGTACACAATATGCAACCTTGGTGGTATGATAATGGGGTAGTAATATGATAATCGGAGCATATTTTAGGTAAGGTACACAATATGCTACCTTGGTGGTATAATGATAATGGGAGCATATTGTGTAGGTAAGGTTCACAATATGCTACCTCGGTAGTATTATGATAATTGGAGCATATTGTGTAGGTAAGGTACACAATATGCTACCTCAGTAGTATTATGATAATTGGAGCATATTGTGTAGGTAAGGTACACAATATGCTACCTTGGTGGTATTAGGATAATTGGAGCAAATTATTAAGGTTAGGTAACCAATATGCTACCTCAGTAGTATTATGATAATTCGAGCATATTGTGTAGGTAAAGTACACAATATGCTACCTCAGTAGTATTATGATAATGGGAGCATATTGTGTAGGTAAGGTACACAATATGCTACCTTGGTAGTATGATAATGTAAGCAATTTATGTAGGTAAGGTACACAATATGCTGCGAGCATATAACGCACAACATCAGATTTTCCTTACTTTTGATGTCTGATAACTGGTTTGTGCAGTCCGTGAACCCAATCAGTCAGACCACGTGATTGGCCACCTTAAAGTAAATCTACACTTCCCCCCTTTAATTTGATCTAGTGTGGGTGATCTTTGACATTTGTACTTTCAGTGTGCTATACACTCCATTCTGATCCTCAACATGATTGATTTCAGAAAAAAAAAAAGTTTTATCTTTTGACCCACCCCGAAGTCGCGGTGTGTCTTCTGGAACAATACTTGCTACCATGTTGCTGCATGCGTAAGTCCCTTCTATTTGATATGCAGCATGACCATATTCAATAAATAAATATTTGACCTTTTGCCACTTCCCAAGGGGTTAGGGTGTATGTAAGGACAGAATGCTTGTTTTCAAGGTGCTCTACGAAACATGACTAATTTCAAGGTGAAAATGCGTTGACCTTTTGACCCCCTTCCTCAGTGGTCAATGGTGTCTCTGCGTGCTAAATAATTGCTATCATGTTGCTGTCATGTGCTGTTTCCTTAATTTTATATGCAGCATGACAATATTCAGAATAAGTTTCATTTTGGACTCGCCCCATCCCCTAAATCTACCCAGGGGATCGGACCCAGGCATCCAATCAAATATCCAGTCTGATATATTTCATATCTATTGTTGTTTTTTATCTGTCTGCATACAAAGTTTCGGTAATAATATTGAAAATTGACTAAGTTATTGCCAAATTAATGTATTTGACCTTTGACCCTGCCTAAAGATTCAAGTGGGCGGGGTATTTAATTTTACATTTTACACCGTCATACTTATCTACAGGCTTTTTATACATAATAGCTTTGGGGAAATGTTTAGATCATTACTCTAAGAAAGCCATTACAACTTTTGCATTATAAGTGCCAGAGCAATAATGAGTTTATCAGTTGATCTTGACGAAACTTAAACGGTATAGAACTGTCATGCGCGGATCAAGGAATTTTCGTCAGGGGGGGGGGGGGTCCAGGTCCATCTGACAAAAAAGCTCTGACAACCTTTTTTTAGTCCTCAGCTTATTTTACAGTCGCAAATGGTTAATTTCAAAGAAAACTATCATTTTTCAAGGTTCCCGAGGGGGTCCAACATTTTCCAGGGGGTTCCAACTTTTTGCAATTGCTTATTCCTATAGAAAATATATAACTTGTGATTTTCCGGGGGAGGTCCGGACCCTTGCACACACCCCCCTCTGGATCCGCACTTGGGACTGTCCATGGTACTATCCATTCATGCAGAGAATGCACCGAATCTGAGTAATAGGTACTTAGGTATGTTTCTGGAAGGACAGGTGGACAGACAGACGGGTGCATAGACGGCCGACGTCAAAACAATATCCCTCCGACTTCATCGGGGGGAAACCAGTACTGAGCACAGGATATTTAGTGTCATGTTCAAGAACACAACGCAGTGCTTCAGGTGAGGCTCGAACCCGCAACCCATCGATATCGGGTCAAGCACTCTACCACGACTGCGCTCCTCAGCTAGGGATTTGTTTGTTTGTTTTTATTCTTTACGTCCCATCAACAATCTTTCAGTTATATAGGGACGGATCTTCCTGGGTTGAACCAGTACTAAGCTAGGATAAATGTGTCTTGCTCAAGGACCACAACGCAGTGACGCCGGTGAGGCTCGAACCCACGGCCCTTCGATCTTGAGCCAAGCACTCTACCACTGAGCCACTGCGCTCCCCTCAGCTAGGGAGCATATTTTGTAGGTATGATACATGTCCTACACAATATGCTCCCGATTTAAGGGGGAGCATATTGTGTATGCAGGGTACACAATATGCACCTCGAGAGAGCATATTGTGTATGGAGCATTTTGTGGCTCTACAAAGCAGGCTGATGTTATTGATGCGTTTAACACTACTTCCAGATATTTGGACGATATTTTAAATATTAATAATGTTTATTTTGATAATATGGTTAGTCAAATATACCCTTCAGAGCTCCAACTTAATAAAACCAATGCCTCTGATACCGAAGCCGCATTTTTAGACTTGCATTTGTCAATTTCTAATGATATTGTTTCTTCCAAAATTTATGATAAACGTGACGACTTTGATTTTGAAATTGTCAATTTCCCATTTTTAGATGGTGATGTTCCTCGTTCTACATCCAATGGAGTCTATATCTCTCAACTCATTCGTTTTGCTAGAGCATCTAGCTATGTTGCTGACTTCAACACTCGCAATAAATTGTTAACTCAGAAACTTCTTAAACAAGGCTATCGGTATCATAAACTTCGCAAAACGTTTTCTAAATTTTATAGACGATACTATGATTTGATTTCTAAATTCCAAGTTGGACTTAAATCTCTCTTGCGCCAAGGACTTTCGGAACCTGATTTCTATGGTGACTTGGTATATAAATTGAAGAAGATTGTTGGCTCTAATAATTTTTCAGCGCAGTTCATTAAAATAATTTCTCATTATAAAAAGATTGGCAATAACATTAATGTATTGCAACAGACTGCATGCTTGGTAGTCAACCCAATCACGGTTGGCAACTTTGCTTTCCTCTTTAATTGCACGCCGGTGGGTCGGACTTCAGACTCTATGATGGTTCCGACTTAAAGACTTATCTATTGATGAGATGGTAGGGGCCTGATGCTTTGGCTGTTTGTCGGGCCCACCGGGGTTTACCCTGTTGGATTTCTTTTGCTCCGGTATTCAGTTTAATTTACTGTTGAGTCCTTATCCTTGCTTTATCTCCTTGTTAAATCTTGATTTATATGTTTTAGGAGATGATGCATTGATAAGTTAGGGGTCTTTCATGCAAACCAAATATCTATGTGTCTTGATCCACATCTGAATTAAGGGTGAGGTTGGCGCCGTTAAACCGGTTTAAGCCCTCCAGTAAAATATTTTACTGACCGTTCCAAGGCGGTACTTCTTTTGTGGATCTTTTATGTTTTTGTTCTGTCTTGTGTTTGCTATGTCTGTGCGCGTCTGTTTATATGTGCTTTGTGGTCACCTGCTGGGAAAGGGCTGACCTCTTGGCTCTCGTTTGTGGTGTCTTCTGTGAGTTTGTCACTTTCCCATTGGTATCCTGGGTCAGGTGTGGTACTTGATTGTATCGATTCCTGATCTTTGCACCTTTACTTACTTTAACCTATACTTTTGGTGCTCATAAGAACCGTCTTATTGAGACGGTTCTTTAAAGTACCCAAAACATATGTTTTGGTGGAGAAATGAGACAATTAATTACTTTGTAAGCACTCATAACTATAGCCCTGATACATGCCATTGCAAATTGATATTTACCTACAGGTTTTTACAAAATAAGTTTCTAATAAGTTTTTATAATAAAGTGTTTTGAGCATTTCGACAACGTTCCCCCCAGTGACCAATCATGCCGTTTTCATATGATGTGTGAAATGTAAAACTACAACTGTATGCAAAAGGATTAGTTTGGTCACGGGGGGGGGGGGGGGGGAAGCACATCAGTAAAACGTTTTCTATTTTCTATATGTTGAATAGCAAAAACAGAGTCTTCAACCCATGTTTTTCATTTGGTACTTGTCCAATGAGAAAAATGCTTTTGTGGATAAGTCGAGGGTTGAACCCACTATCTTTTTCATAGAAAATATATCGGTTTCTTTGAAACTTTTCTCTGATCATTTTTATGGGCAATCCTTCATTAAGATTGTCCAAGGTCCTTTAAGACTTGAAAAATGAATTGAAAAGTAAGTGTGTGTGACCAGGAAATGTCATAATCACACACTGCAGACCAGCCCAAGGCACCATGAGGAAGAGAAACAGAACACTAACAGCCATATGAGTGTCTGTGCTAGAATTTCCAAAAATGCTTTAAGAAGTTAATGCTATCGATAGCCTAGCAGTCAAAAATGATTTCTATTGTTGAAGTTACTTACATTACTCTCGTAAAACGAATAAGCTGCGAAATAAATACACCATAGGAAGGGTCGAGGAACATCTCCATCAAGAAATGGGGAATTAACTAGTACAATGTATTTCAAAATTAAAATTATCTGGTTAATCGAAAATTTAGATGAAATTATGTCATTTGTTGAGTACAAGTCCAACAATGGCTTCAGTATCAAAGGAAGTTGCCTTATTTAGCTGAATTTCTGTGGGATGTTTTCCGAACACCTTTCCAGAAGAAAATCCACCAGCTCCAAACCTCATAATATGTACGGAAGATTCTGATGTGCATGCAATGGTTTAATAAATAAGAGACAGTATTAACTAGATAATAACAATCAGAACACAGGTTAACATCTGACATAATTGGGTTAATGAATAGCCTAGTGGGGTTAGATAGAGTGGAACGACATGGATGGATGATGGGTTGCTGTCCTATTCATGCTATTTGCTCTCCACTAACGAGCAATTTTCGTCTCAACCTGTCGTAACAAACGCGTAATTAGTTATAAAATCATTCTCTTTATCCAGGATCAGCATTATATAGTAGGACATAAAGTACCATAGAACTTTATTCAGCACACGCATACCCCCCTCTCTCTCTCTCTCTCTCTCTCTCTCTCTCTCTCTCTCTCTCTCTCTCTCTCTCTCTCTCTTGTTAAACCCCACTCGACAGTTTGCATCTTTTTGGGGTTTTTTTTTCGTTCGTCCGTTTGTATGTTCGTTCGTTCGTTCGTTTGCTCATGCTTCCGTTATTTTCGTGGAATATTACAACAAAGCCTCAATTTGCGTATACATGTATCTCAGTAACCGCTATCCATAGTTTTTTTTCTGGAGGGTTAACTCCACATGGGTGGATCCAGAGGGAGGGAAGGGGGCCAGACCATCCCCCCTCTCCTGAAAAATCATAGGGTATGTTAGCAATACAGGTCCGGATCCCCTGAAAAACCACAAAGCTACCAAGCAGTCATTCAATATTGGGCAATCATCGGCCCTCTACCGAAATGCCAATAAATGGCGTTTTGCTGGTGAGCCGATGATGGCCCGCTTAAAGTGGTATTTGGATCCTCTCCCCACTCATCAACTTTATAAAAAGAAGAACAAAAACTTTGTCAAAGTTGGACCCCCTCTGAAAAAACTTTCTGGATCCGCGCATGACTCCATACCTCATGGTACTTGTCCCTAGCTGGGACTCGCTGTCAAAATCAAGGACATCTTTAAAAAGTGTGCAATGTTTAGGTTAATATTTTTCATGTGGTGGTTATCTCAGTAGCCACTTATCAGTAACGAGTCATATTTGGAACATAGTTGACCTGGAATCGTGATATTTACACCATGCCTCCAAACACCAGGGTCACCTATGTATATCAGTAACCAATTATCAGAAAGCATTCTTATTTGGACCGTCCATACCGTTGATGGTTGGCGTTAACGTCATGACTCTAACGTCCAAGGTTCCTGCCCCTGGAATTGGCTGGAGGTCAAAATCTAGGACACCTTTAAAAAGTGATATTTTTCTGACTTGTGAAGATATCTAACCAACTATGTACATGTATTAGATTCATAGTTGGCTTCCATTCGAAGGCTTCAGACACATTTATTAGGTTCGATGACACAGAGTAGGACTTGGCATTTAAGGATATTTCCCCTTGGCTTTTCTTTTATATACACGTGGAAAAAAGTTAAGGAACACTTGAAGCCCAAATTATAATTTTTGAATATCCAAATTACCTGAGGGCTTGCGATTCTGGATTTTTGATAGAACACTTTGGAAAGCATGGCCAACTTACAGCTTGAATTGCTGGAGTCCACTGAATTTTGTTTTTGTGCTATGGAGGATACAATATGCCGCACGTGAATAATCTCAATTTTCCTGAATACGCGTTTGCCTTTTAGTTTCCGCACGACATAGGAGACAATTTTGGAAACCAAAAACAGCATAAAATGAAAGAACTGAGCATATATAATGAATAAATGACTTTGGTTTTGTGAAAGAGTGTATCAGCTTTGAGCAACATAACCGTATACGATCTGTATTTTGCACTAGTTCCTATAGAAACCCATATTCTTAGATAATTTCCAAAGCAAATGAAATTCGAATACTTCTGTTATGATTTTATGATAAGAATGTATGTTTTGAAAGTCCTGAATGGTTATATTCAAAACCTGGCTAAATCATAACAATCTGCAAAATGTATAGACAAAGAAGAAATGTGGCATAGAATATTGCCATTGGTTAAGTATGCCCCCTCCTTCGACAAAATAACAAGAAAGTAAAAGATTATGATCAAAGTTCATCACATAGACTATCAGCTTTTTGCTTACGAAAAAAGAGTACAATCAGACTTCATGGAAGGAATTTATTGCAAGAATTATCAATAAGATCCTAAAATCAAAAATTAAATTTCTGTATCTAAAATGGCCGCTTCCAGCCACTTGATACTCATTATTTTCACTTTGAAGCAACTTTAGATAAAACGGATGTTGATTATTTAAAACGTTTCGTTAATACACTTTAATAATGTAGGGAAATGTTAGTCCAAAGTTTAGCCTCGTAATACAAGAGGTGTTCCCTAACTTTTTTCCATGTGTATAGAATCGTTCCTCTTTGATCAGTACTTTTCTCCATGTGACTTCGGACCCTTTAAATAACGACACAGGGTGGGTGGGGCTGTAGATCAACATCTAGGACACATTTGAAGTGCTATTCTCCTCTGTTCGTCTGAAATATGCAGATATCTTACCAACCATTTATTAGAAAACATTCATGTTGTAAACAATTGGTATCATTAATGGCTGACTTCCACTCAAGATCATCATACACTTAGGTCCATGCCCTAGGATTAGGCTAAAGGTTAACAACTAGGACATATTAGGGCTTTATTTATCTATCTATTAAGCGATTCATTCTTTTTCTCGTATTTAGTGCTGACTTCAGACCCTAGGGTTCTCAGCCAATGATGGAGCTTAGGTCAAAATCTAGGACATCTTTAAAAAGTGTTATTCTGTTTTATTTTTCCGACTTATTCAAATATTTTACCAACAAGTTATTTCAAAGCTTTCATATTTAAACAATTGCTACCATTCATGAATATTTACATTTCCACTGCGAGTCTTTAAATGAGCCTTTACATTTGAGATGTGGTTCATACCTTCATGAACTAATCAATTTAAGCCACACCCACATACGCGCTATTTGAGCGGGCTAACGTCAAGTCCATCCAGTAACGTTGCTTGTTTACTGGCGTTTGCGTGACGTTGAACACGTACCGCCATGACGTTCCGCGCGGAAATTTGGCGTTTTGGCTATTCCGAACCCTACGTCATGTCTGATTTAAATCAAAATATCTGGAAAACCAGCCAAGTTAGGTGAAAATTGAAAATTGATACTTGAATGATACTATAAAATGTAAATATAAGTAATAAATTCAATTTTTGGAAAGTTCATGGAATCATGAATACTTCGGGTCTCTTGCAAAGTTAACGTGAAGCCCTTTGGGCTTCACTTACTTTGCAAGAGACCCGAAGTATTCAGAATCATGAATACTTCGGGTCTCTTGCAAAGTTAACGTGAAGCCCTTTGGGCTTCACTTACTTTGCAAGAGACCCGAAGTATTCATGATCCCATGAACATTCCAAAAATTTAATTCATTTCTTAAATGGTTTCCATTGGACAGCGTCTGGCACTAGCTGGAAGCATGCTGATAGGTGGGGCTGGAGGTCAAAATCTAGGACATCTTCAGATTTGTTTACAGTTTTTAATGGAATTAATTGTATTTGAACAGCAGTTGCTATTTAGGGTCAGCATTTGCTCTGTGACTTCAGACCTTAGGGTTCATTGCCTCAGGGTGACGATAGATGGCTAGATCTAGTTTTATATTAGAACAGTGAGAGCATTGGACGGGAGTAGGAAATTTTATGAGCGTAAAATTGTAGTTATTTTCTTACCCGTCAAGTGAAACATATGTTTTGGGTGCTCAAAAGAACCTTCTCATTGAGACGGTTCTTTTGAGTACCCACAACATATGTTTTGGATGAGAAATTAAGAAAATAGATTGCCAATACGCACTCTTAGTTGGATGTCTGGGGGTAAACATGCCTCTCAGGATACGTATCTTAGTTGGTAAATGCATTTAAAGTTTATTCCAGGATACTAATATGTACACTCTTACAAATTAATAAATTGCACAATCATACTATTTTTTAAGTATGAAAGTCTACACTTTTTGCATTATTAACAGGAGCATTGTTGAAGAATTGAATATCAACCTCTGACAGGGTTCCTGTCTATAGTGATGTAGAAGAAACCACAGGCATTGCTTGGGAAGAAAAAGTGTATTGCTTTACTTTAATTGTTTTATGGCTGTCTCTGTTTCGCGTCCCTTCCTCGCTGTGCCATGGCTTGGTCTGCGGTATGTGATTTTAGCATTTCCTACTCGTACTCACTTGACGTGTCAAGGGCATTTGCACTGCTTGGTCTTCAAGTGATCCTTCTTTCTCAGAAGCCATCAATCTTCATTAAGTCTGTTGATACTGAGAAAAAAAGAGATAGTTATACAACCATTTCATTCCTAGCACTTAATAATGTTGCAGGTCCATAGTAATGACACCAGTTTGAGGTAGATCGCATAAGATATGTAATAGTTATACCATGGGTTGTCCGCCTGTACGTGGAGATAATCCACGAGCTTTAGCGAGTGGATTATCTTACGTACAGGTGGACAAACATTGTATAACTATTTTATACCACCTACATCAGCGTAGACCTTGCACATCATGAGATGTATCGTGCTTAAGTTGGTAAGGGTGGTATAAACCCGTGTGCGTGAACGCGTGTGCGTGTGTATATGTGTGGGTGAAGGATTGTTTCGAATCTATATTTTTATAGTTTCTTAAAGTATTAGTTATGCTTGGCTACATGTAATCGTAATACATGTACAGAACATTTTGTTGGTGGTATTTTTCATTTTTATTCAATTTTCGATAGTTTGTTTGATTTGATTCTTTACGTCCCATCAAAAATCTTTCAAGGTTTAAACAGGGACGGGTCTTCCTGGGTTGAACCAGTACTAAGCTAGAATAAATGTGTCTTTCTCAAGGACCACAACGCAGTGACGCCGGTGAGGCTCGAACCCACGGCCTCTCGGTCTCGAGTCAAGCACTCAACCACTGACCCACTGCACTCCCTCAACTTTCGATAGGCATTTTTGTAAGCAAACATTGGAGAACGTGATCAGACGCCGGGTTCTGTGGCGTCTGGACCTTGAACCTGGTCTGCGCTGTTTGCCTATGTCCCACAAAAAGGACGCTAGGCTTATGTGGGTTAAGTGAAATCATTCTTATAGTATGTATGACCTTGGTCCATTTGAAACAAGCATGCGTATACAGAATAAACACTTGGCTGTGCAACACAGCTCTGTAAAGTCGTTTGATTTACATGACGTATACGTTCACAATGTTCAGGCATTATGTCAGAATGAATGAGTTTAATCCTAATCAAATAACTTGAAAAAGTGTAACAAATTTGATTGCAGCTTTTAAAAGAATCTTAATTTAGGAATAAAATATCGACCCGACGTTCTGTTGAACTAATGAAGATTTAGTTTATCTAATAACGACATCGTGACTTTCAGAATTGTAGCAGGTCGTTAATACGTTAAGCGTTCATAATTTAGTTTATTTTAACCCACGCATTGCTCTGTTATTCCGTCCGTGTGTCCATATCCAACCTTTTGGGTTTTCAGCCATACTGAAAATCATCCATTTTTGTACTCACGTAGATATCAAACAGGTGTAAAGTGTATGATCCATTTCTCATAGAGTTAGTGACATTTGTCATTTACTATATTTCTTGTGCTAAGTAAGTATTGTTGCAGATATTCCAGATTATATGGACCATTTCTCATAGAGTTTTTGTCGTTAATTCGTTTCTTGTGCTTTTAAAAATCAATAAATCCTGCAAACACCCTAAAGTCCATGGATCATTTCGTATCGAGTAATAGTCATTTGACAATTTCTTATAGGGTTACTGTCATTTGTAGTCGTTATTTGACTACATTCCTTATTGTGCTTAATTTTTCGTTGTTTGTAGATATTCTTAAGCAAATGCTCTATATCTTATAAAATGATTGTCTTTTGTAGTCATTACTACATTTCTTGTGCTTCGTCAAACAATTTCTGCAGATTCTCTAAAGCCTATGGACCATTTCTTAGCTTAAACATATTTTATTGCTAAAATATTTACAGCAATGGGGATGGGTCATAAGTTCACACAGCATTATTTTCGATCCTTCCCCTACATTCTAGATAAACATAATGTATACTAGCTTATGAACATTGCTATATACAAACACATATGTATACTAAACAAGTTATAACAAAGCAAAACATGTAGTAATATATACAAGCCTATATCAAAAATAAATAGATAAATAAAAAAATAGATAAATAAATAAATAAGTTAAATAGATATATGAAAAATAGAACGAAAAAATATATATAGACAGAAAAAGTGAGCTAATGCACTAAATAAATAGCTAAACAAATAAGTATATATTATGTAAATGAATAAATAAAAGACAGTAAAACAGTACTAAAGTAAATAACTTAAGTAAATATCTAAATAATAAGTATAAAGAAACGCTTAGAAAAACAGAATATAAGACTACTTTCTGTCCTGCGTTTGTTATGCCTTTGTTCACGTCTGTTTATTTGTGACTTTTGGTCACTTCCTGGAAAAATGCTGACCTCTTGCCTCTCGTTTGTGGTGTCGATCTGTGAGTTTGTCACTTTCCCATTGGTATCCTGGGTCGGGTGTGGTGCTTGATTGTATCGATTCCTGATCTTTGCACCCTAACTTACTTTTACTATTAGGAACCCCTTCAGTTTGAGAATAAAAGGTTTAATTTGGTCGAGCATTGGTATTTTCATATCAATACATATTTAAAGATGATCTTCAAACAAAGAGTCAAATACAATAAACAAAAATAAAAACTTTACACTTTTTACATAGAAATTGAACCAATTTAACGTAAACTCACTATTTAAAAAATGCGCATATAAAGGCCACACGTCTGACAAAACAACCATGCGGAAAAGTTTCAAACTTGATCAGGCGTTCAGGAATAACGTTGAAAAACTTCAAACTGCACTTTTAAGTCTGGAAGATTATCGTTACGATATTTTGAATATGTCGAGAGTCGTTCAAGTCAGAACATCGAAAATCAACAATTAAGGTCCACGAAGTATACTGTACTAAAACTACGTGTACGCCAAAATTGGCGTGAGAAGGCTTTTTGGCAAGTCGCCCTCGTACCAACAGTAATACGAGCAGCAAAGATATTTGGTTGTTCTGGCGTTATTGCTCATAGCCTCGTGAGACGGTTTAAGCAGACAGGGGTATCTATCGATGCACAGGATCGACGCGAGATAAGAAAACAACGCCAAGATTAGACCTTTGATTTACACTCGCACATTGACGTAAGCGGTTCTAGCCGGCAACTGTAGATGCTTCACACCTCAATGTTTCATACCAGACGATACAAACAAGAATCGTAACAAATGCTTTTTGGTGTGTGATTTTTACCCCTTACTCATTCCCAACGCTTCCAGTCAAACACACGTTGTTGCAGCTGTGTTCAAATCACACATATCTGTTGAGAATTGAACACCCATTAATTTGATATGATTTGTGTAAACATAGGATAGGTATTTGCGGAGATATAACTGTTTAAATGAGTGTACAGTTTCTATTTTTGCTCAGTATAGTTACAAAAACGTTTAGTAGCGTGTATATATCTGTCGACTGCCCTGAACAGGACATTATTGTTTTCAATATACCAGTTATCATTGCCAAAAGAATCAAATTAATGTTCAGGGTCTGAAAAACTCTAACTGTACGTGTATCATTGAAAACCTGCCTTTTGATTGTGATTTTTTTACAATGAAACATTCAGTGGATGGCGTCCTCTACCACGCCACACAAATCACACAAGGTTTATCACGGATATAAATTCTAAAAAGGTCATTATTAAGGTTACTGCATCTTTTTCTAAGTCGTGGATGTAATACGGATATAGATCTATTTTCTATGGTAAAGTAAGGAGGAAAACTTGATTTATTGAATTTTGAGGTAATATGTTTTTAAAGGGTTTTTTTGCATTCTTTACGTCCCAGTCAACAATCTTTGATTTATGGCGGGACGGGTCTTCCTGGGTTGAACCAGTACTAAGCAAGGATAAATGAGTCTTGCTCAAAGACACAACACAGTGACGCCGGTGAGGTTCGAACCCGCGGGCTCTCAGTCTTGAGTCAAGCACTCTACCACTGAGCCACTGTGCTCCAATTAAAGGTTTGTACGAGGGCTGTTCAAATATGAATGCAAGTGACTTCATAACTTTCTTCACATATATGCTACAACAAAATGGTAAACATTTCTATAATGGACTTTATGTCACCTTTAAACTGGCACCAGACCTAAAGAAATATACAGTATACTTATCGAGCTATAGCCTTTTGAAGGAGGGTGACGTTGATATACTAACAAACTCAATGCTTCGAACATATACCAGTGATATAGACGAGCGTATAATTCTTTGATAAACAGGTGAAATTTCTTGAAATTTTTAAAGAAGTATCCCCATATTCTTATATAACAATTCTGTGAAAGTTGTGAAAATCCGACCTGCTTTTGTTAAATTACAACGAATCGTTTTCACTAAAGTCTCCTTAGGTTTGCAAACAAAAGGTAAACAAAACACCACCTTTCAGTTTTCAGTTAAACTTATCTCTAACAAAATGCACGAAAAAACATTTTAAATAAATTTTAACTCAAAGACAATATGTTGATCGCTCATACTGAGTTGTTGCTACAAATTATTGATGGATAGTTGGTAATTTTTTAACGCTGAAATGCATTTTTATTAAGTCAAAAATGCCTTAAGTGAAGGGGTCATAGAATTTATATTTAATTTTTTGTCATAACATTGCGGCTTTATTCTAAATGTGAACGTAAACTTAAAGTTTGACCACTATAGGCATTATTCACAATAAAATTACTCACCTGGTCTTCAGGACTAGACATATTGAACATATATTAAATAATGTAAACACGTCATTAAGAAACAGAAAAATGCTTGAAAAATGATATAAAATCTGATTACTCTCAAATAGAGGACAGGGCATTTTGAAAAGCTCCTAATGGCATATTTAGCATGTTTTCAGCAAAATTCAAAGAAAACGACACAGCGATGTCCGTTACTACATCACCAGTAGATAACTCAAAATGACGTTTATCATAAAATTTAATGACGTCACAAATGTGCCTGTTTACTCGAGATTTAAATGGGATTATAGAAACTTTTTCCTGCCAGCAACTTTTGGATTGTTACTTAAACTTGCATCTAAAATTTGGTGCCATTTTGTCTAAGACTTACAAAGATATGACGCTATATCCGCACATGTAACAAAACGTTCATTGCAATTTGCTTCAGAAAAACTTCAGTATACAGGAATGTCCTTTATATAAGAGTCTGTAACTCGAGAAATATAGTGAGTGTTTCTTTATGTTTGGTGCCATTTTAACGGTGACAAATAGTTCTTTTCAGAAAGGTATGACATTTTGTCGTAGCACATATGTGAAGAAAGTAATGAAGCTACTTGCATTCATATTTGAACAGCCCTCGTAATGTTGAGAAGTGTTTTAGGTCATCTTCGAGGGAGTTCCATAGCCTAATGGAATGATTGAGTACATGCTTTTTGTGAGATGCAAGTTCTATTTAAGGACGCCAAGATATTTCTGTAGTTTCTCAGGGAGTACTCTGAAATTTCACTAACTAGAGGAGGAATTGAATATTGTATATATATATGAAGGCACCATGCCAGTATTAACATCATTCATGCAAGAGAGTTTATGTTGCTTATTTTTTATACTCAGTATCATTTGTAGTCGGTACTACGCGTTCACGAGGGTTCGCAAAGGTGCAGCAACTTTTTAAGCAGTTTAAAAAAGTCACCGCACCTTCGTACATGTAGCAGCTTCGATTCGCCATACATACGCCACATGTACGCCGTAAGAACAAAAGTAACGCAGCCTGAACGTAGTACGATCGTCGCTTGATACGCAACGGCAACGCGGTATGCGTATCTATATCGTATGTTGCATGCCTAAAATTTGCATAAAATTCGCCAGGATTCTTTTCGGTTGGTACAGTACCCGAATATATTTTTGTGAGATTCGCCGTTGATACGCAATAGCGCAAGAGCAGCATTACGAGAGAATATAGTTTTTAGGATAATATCACGCTGTTCTTTACATCCTGTATGAATATTCATCTGGGGGCTTTTTAAAGAGTTACGTGCCAACTCCTAGTAACTCCGACAAGAAACACAAGTGCAAACAAAATAGACCATGATCAGATTGCTCCTGGAGGAGCAGTCTGGTCTCCAGGAGCAGTCTGGTCAGGGAGTATTTCTTTGCTTTTATTAGCAAATTGTTTATTGACCGCTAGGATGAAAAAGTCCAGACGACCAACTAGAAGATTGCATTTTCAGCACTTAAAGGGCTATAAGAGGCATTTGCGCTGCATCAGACAAGGGTTATGAATAATTCTGTGCAGCGTCTCAGACTAATTATGCTTATTACAAATTACAGGATCTTTGAGAGACTTTGGCAAATTGTTTGCTTATTGTTCGGCATGTGACTTTCCGGTCACAAAATAACAAATTACAGCAAAAAGAGCGCTAACAGTGCTTGCTAGTTAGCGTAGGGTCGAGCTAAACACAATACATGTATTTGCGCGTAAATTGGTGTCAATTCCATATACATTCAATTTGTAGGGTCAAGCTAAACACGGTATTTGCGCGTGAATTGATGTCAATTCCATATAGGGTCGAGCTCAATACAATATTTTCACGTAAACTGGTAAATATGTTCTTATACACATGTACATCAGTTTTAATATTTGTTTTCGGTGTCCTTGACACGGTTCATTTGAGTACCCAAAATATATGTCTTGGTTAAGAAATAAAAACAAATACGCATTCTTATCTAGGGCCTGGTATTTCGTAGCTTTTACCTATTTATGCATCGTTTTACCAAGTTTGAATTACGCTATTTTCTTTCTTTTTTCACATTAAAGTGGTTACTGGTCAATCTTTATAGGTTACTTTTGGTTACTGGGATTGCCATCATGGTAGAAAACAGTTAGGCTCAGATGAGAGATGAGATGATGCATAACGGGGCATCTCATCTTGGCCTTACTGTTTACAAATGTCATATTGCATGACACTTGGAATCATTGTGTTTTGGGTGTCTCGAGAAAGGCATCTATTTTCTTAACTGCAAAGTGTAGGCGTATAACAGAATGTTCATAATTCCGTAATTGAGTTGTTTACAAGAAATATAGCTTTATTAATGGGAATCCATACAAAGACGTTATGTCTCCTATTTCGACTGCTATAACAAAATTGCACATAACGTACAGACAATGTTCATTTAGCCCTTAAGATGTAAAAAAATAAGTGAGTATGATCAGAAAATACCACAATCACACACTGCAGACCAACCCACGGCACCGTGAGGAAGAGCCACAGACATTCATAGTAACAATACATCTGTAAAACAATAATAGCAAAGCAACCAGCTTTCTCTTCCTCTTCAAGATGATTGAAAAACTAGAATGGACACAAAGTAATGCATAGCAAAACAAATACAAACACAGAACTCCCACAAACAATGGGAAGTACATTAAACTATAGATCAACAACAACAGAACCACCGCCTCAGAACGGACAGCAGCCTAAGCCACCGGTGGGCTTCAATGCATTTTACTAGCGCTAAATCTTCGCCCTACATTTTGTTGTTGTTAAAACATATAACTGATTAGCTCGCATGGAGGCTTCATGCCTAATGCAATGTAATCGTATTTTGCGGAGCCATGCGTATAAGGCCTCTTCATACATCTATAAAATGAGACATAAAGCCTAAATGTATTACTTAAACTGGGGCTGAATAACCTCTAAACGGGTCCATTGGCAAACAGTGAAGATCCAGATGAAATGCCGTAAAATGCGACATTTCATCAGGATCTTCACCTTTTGTTGCGATCAAAACAGCTTTAAGGTACAAAAATACATCATAATTTGAAAATTCTGACCTCTTGTCCCTTAAAATTTAAAATGGACAATACCATCCTTATTGCATTTATTTATATGTATGGGAGAATCCCTTAGAGCGACAACAATAAGTATTTGTGAGACGAAAATTTAATTGCACTTGTTGAGAAAATTAAACCTGCTGTTGCATGATAAACGTATATATCAGAACATAGGACATTACCAGTAACAAAGGGATATTGTGAAGGGAAATAACTGTAAAAGCAAATCTTCATATGCTGTGGATCTAGTTCTCTACTATCACAGTCCATATATTCTAATCATAATGGTAAAGTTTCTGTTAGACAGTAATTCAAAGTAATGCAAGTAATGCAGTGAATTTCGACAAAAGTAATGCATTGAATTAGCATTAAAGTAATGCAAAATCTGGTGAATTAATTACAACCTTGAATTACTGGAAAAATGCATTAGCATTAACGATTAATTCTCCCTTTTTCTGATTGGTACGTATCACATTGTCGATCAAAGAGGGTTCTGACGACTCACCAGAGCCTTCACTGCTCTATTACACAAAATGTGAATGTTTATAAAGCTTAGGACCTAATTTTAGATCCCCAGCCCTGCTGCATATGCCAGCATCAGCGATTGTTCTTCGCTATCATGGGAGCACTGTGGGTCCACAAAATCAGCAGGACAACCGCTATTAAAACGAACAGCAGCAACTGGTACTATGTGTGTATGGGGTCGTGGTGGGGCATAAAATATGACTAGCCTTAGCTATTAGACCAATCCACTAAAATGAAGCATAATCAGAATTATACTGAGAGGAACTAAAAACTTATGTTTTTTACATGGAATGGTAGAGTTTATGGAAACTTTAAACCCGTAAATTTGACCCCCCCACACACACACACACACTTACATATCACTGGCGTTGACGTTCAGGCTATTGATGCTATCATCAATTCTGTGAAATAAATTTGTTAAATGAATGTTAAGGATATCAGATTTCATAAAACAAATAATGAATTTGAATTATCATTTTTCATCTAGACACGCTAGAAAAACTTCAGTTTCTAGTTCCTCCCAGTATATGTTTTTTTTTTTCGGTAACAGTCTCGACACTGGCACTCTCATGGTTAAAGCTGGCTTGACATTTTCTTGAAACAGATTAAAATTACCGTGAACTTCACCAGACAAAATAAACAGGCGAGTGATTGCACGTAGTTTATATATTAAATAAAATCTTGAGCCAGAATGTGTGCTAACTGCGGATGTGATCCGGAAATTGATAAATCACAGATTATAGCCAGCCAATGGCACCTAAAAGAAGAGGTACACGTACAAACCAGATTACTACGAACATAACTTATTCACAAGTAAGAACAAATAGGCCAGCTTATGGTTAGTCGTCTTGCCCTACCAAGGGTTGCGCCATTTCGCAATTACGCATTTGCGTAGTTCAAATTATTCACATTCAATCTACGTCACCATTAACGCAAAGTGAATGGGGCCTGATTATATGTACACATTTTATAATCTACCGTTACCAAAAGTGCGTTTATCTTGGCAAACATCTAGGTATACGCTGTATGTATATGTTCCTTTTTTCAAATGCATCCAGCCTGTTTATCTTGGCGTCTCATCTAGGTCTACGCTGTTTGTATATGTTCCTTTTTTCGAATGCATCCAGCCTGTTTCAAAGTGCGTACTTTGAATTTGGGATTAGCTTCGCCCCTGACTGTTATTCTAAGGCCGATTTTCTTCTAAGTTTGATGAAACGAAATGGACGGAAACGCAATTATAAGGAGACTTCCCTGTTAATCACATTTCAGAGTCTGTGGCGTGAACTGGGCGACGTTAAATGCTAAATTTTCCAGGCAGCCGCCCACTAAAAGACGGACAAATTGCTAAAGTTACATTAAATTGCTCTAAGTTTGTATTAGTTACAGAAAACAAATCACGATAACGCTTCGTATGACAAAAACAAAACCTTGAAATTTTAACATTGGACAGAATAAATCAGTAAATACACAGACATAGTTGTTTTTCTCTGAACAATGATTTTTCAGTCAGTGTGGCCTTCTTTCATATGTGTGGAGGGTTCCAAACTATAATTGAGAGTACTGTTCTTGACCCATACATACTTCAAGTGCTGTCCAAAGGAATTCTAGCGATTAGGCGAATATTTTCCCTAGTTGACATGATTACAAACACCAAATTTTCAAATTGCGCTGATGTTTATAAAATTGGGGTAGTTCAGCAGTAAAATATGCAAAGTCCGCTTCAAAATACGTTTCAAAGCGATTTATTATTTACAATGCCGTGAAAACGTGCACTTTCTACTCCCACCCCTCATTTTACGTCTTTATACTGGGTGCCGTTTAGACCAGTCTTTGAGTAAGTGTATTGCTAGTTTTGAAAAAGTAAAAGTGCTAAAATGATAAGGATAGGAGTGCTCTTCATTTCCCAACCAATACCATATTCCTTCTGCGCATACGTACAGAATACACCTAAAATTGTGACGTTTGTCATTGGAAAGATGAAACTGGTGTCTTTAAGTTTATTTTTAGATGCTTTTGCCCCTAGACCAAAGATGCCGTTTGGACAACGATATGTCGCTATAAACATTTACAACATATGTAAAAGGGTATTTTGGGTCTAGGGGTGAGGTGGAAACATCTAAAAACAAACTGAAAGACACCAATCTTTCCAATGACAAGAGTCTGTATTGTGGCTAAAGAAAGACAATTCCCGCTGAGCCGCAATGAGTCTGACATTTCCAGTTGCACGCTCTTACAATATAATTGCGTCTCATTTTGCTAAAATTGCTCTTCGTTGATTGAACGAGATGTGACAAATATTCTAGGCGTTCATTATTAAAAAAAAGTGTGTCCTAGTATACAGTGGTGAATCGGATAGGTATTCTATGGATTACAGTAGTGGAAGCGTCAGTTCGAGCTTCTATCCAGCAATATACTTTCGCAGACATGATTCTCTCCATTAGCGTAGCTCCCATTACGCAGTTACGCACGTGCGTAATAAAAATAGTAACATCCATGGGAGGTCACCGAATGTAGTAAAATATATTTTCCATACCATAAGGAACTGCTCTCAAAGGAAAGAATTCGCTCCCTCTGGGAGCAAATTCTTTCCTTTAAGAGAAGTTCCCATTTTCAAAAGGGACGCAATTGAAGAGAATTCTTGCTTGATCCAGTAGTCTCCCTTTGATGTGCGTAACCGTTTCAGCGTTCTGGCTACCCTATGTCTAGTTCACAAAGGAAACAGCCTAAATTAATGTCGAATTATGAATACACTACGCAGTAGTCCATGGGGTAGTAGGGTGGAGACACTCACTATATATTGCATAAAGGTGGGTAGGGAGGTGGCAACAAAAGGGGTCTTATTTACATAGTTTGTCTTAAACGATGTGGGGGTTTTCATCCCCAGTTTCATCATTGAAAATTTTGGGCGGGATTCAAATATATCTGTTTGAAAATGGGCTTATGTGGGTGATGGACTACTCTAGCCTGCTAAATAATTTGGAGCAAACTTTTGGGCTGCATAATTGTCTCTATGTCGTTATATATCACCATCAGGCACCTAGTTAGTGCTATCAAAGAATGTTTGACACATTTACAACATAATAACTTTGCATTCTGGGTAATTTTGCATTATTTGCGCGTTATACAACCAGCATTAATGCCGAGGGGTATATAATTTTCGTCTTTCCGTTCGTATGTTCGCCGTTCGTGCTTTTAATTACGTTCAGTTTTTGTACTATTGGGGCGAGACATGAGTTTATCAACAATGTTGTATGTGCGACGAGCAAAGACTCAGGCCAGCCTGCGCATACGCGCAGTCTGATCAGAGCCTTTGCTAGTCACTTGAATATTCTATGACAGTTAAGCTACTGAATGAACATCATTAGGATTTTCTAAGCTTAAAAGGAGGCTGCACAGGCTCGTCTGAGTCTACACTTGTGAAAATGCCACATTGTTGGAAATTACATGTCGCGGCTCAATTATGTTAGAATTGTTGTTATCCATGTTAACCTAGAGTAATAAAGAATGAATGTTTCCAGTGGTGTATACAGTAAAACCTGTCTTAAGCGGCCACTGAAAAGAATACCAAAATTGGTTTTCAAGGCCGATTATCGCTTAATGGAGTTCCAAAGTATTGCCACTGATATTCCACTGATATTTAGACAATATGCTTATAGGGGAGCATTCTTCAATACTTTCGACCTTCATTAAGCTGCCATTTGTTATTAAGATCTTTGTTTTGTCTATTTTTTTGAGTGACCGCTTAAGACAGGTTTTACTGTATTCCAGTAACCACTTACCACAAAGTCTTCATAGTTGTACCATAGTTTCCTCGGAGGTTGGCATTCACATCATGAATCCAGACCCCAGTGCCCGTGCCCCTGGGTTGGGCTGGAGGTCAAAAACTAGGACACCATTAAAAAGTACGACAGAGTTTTGGATAAAGTTTCTTTTAATAGAATTACTATTTTTTAAATAGTAGGTACTGTTTATGACTGACTTTCTTCGGACCTTTGGGCTCATGATCCAGGGTGGGGTTAGAGGTCAAAATCAAGTGCACCTTTAAAGTGCTTGTCTATTTTTCTGACTTACGCGGATACTTTATTAACCATTTATTAGAAAGCATTCATATTTTGACAACTTGCACCATTCATAGCTGGCTGCTTCAGACACTTGGGTTCGTGCCCCAGGGTGGGGCTAGAGGTCAAAAGCGAGGACATGTTTGTTTTTTTCATTTATAGCATTGTCTTGGTCTGAATAACATGTACTATTTCGGGGTGCCTTTCTCTCTGTGACTTCGTACTGGTGACACATAAATAAGATTTTCATTTTACCCTTAAAACGCCAGCAAAGAAATTTGTCTGAAAAGGTTGGCCTGCTGCAATTTTTTGTTTAATACATAGAAATTTGAGCAATAATACTGGTACCACTCATTATGACTCTCTCCAGGGGTCATACTGGGCAGATCAAAAGGACAGACACCGGGCCGCGTAGCGCAGTCGGTAACGTGTCTGGCTACAGATGCGTGTCTGACTGCAGATCCAGGGGTCGCGAGTTCGATCCTGGCCCGGTCCCATACTTTCATGGAGATTGATCATGAAATAATTTCTACGGTCATTCTCCTCCCTTCCGCTGATTCATTCAAGAAGGGTTGTTGTCAGTTACAAGCGAAAGTATGGGCACAAATTACTGGTTAACCGCTTGATCAAGCCTGCCCAGGAAAAAGTGTGGTTAGGTGAACTGACCGTCCCGCAATGACCATAGCTGTTGACTTGGGACGTAAAGCAACAAAACAAACAAAAAAAGGACAGACATAATGAGGTCATTATGACTTCCCTACAGGGGCAATAAAGTGGTCCCATGAAGGGATTAGGTAATTTATGATAAAATATTGATCTTTATCTAGTGAAAGAAATTGTATTGTATACAGGTAATTCCCACTTGAGCCTCTTTGATTTTGTGAGATATTGAAACTGTCCTTTATCAGTTAATCTTTTAATGATCTTGATTGGACAGTAATATATGCCTTTAACCTATTTAACAAAGCTATGTATAGAGACAAACAGAGTGGACTCAGACCAGACTGCTCCTATGGCAGCCTCATCAGGGTCTACACTGTTTGCCGGAAAGGCTTCTAAGACATTTTGGCAGACGACAAAAGGATACGATTTTTATTGTGATTGGCACTTTAAAGACATAGAAATTTTAGTAATAATACTGGTACCACTCATTATGACTCTCTCCAGGGGTCATACTGGGCAGATCAAAGGACAGTCATAATGGGGCGATTATGACTTCCCTAGAGGGGCAATAAAGTGGTCCCATGAAGGGATTAGGTAATTTATGATTAAATATTGATCTTTATCTAAGTGAAAGAAATTGTGTTGTATACAGATAATTCCCCACTTGAGGCCCCTTTAAATTTGTGAGATATTGAAAATGTCCCTCATCAGTTAATCATTTAATGATCTCTATTGGACAGTAGTCTATGCCTTTAAGGGTGAACCTACCTCAGCGTTTCCTTATTAGGTGCACACTTTGGGTCAATTTTGTACTAAATGCGTAAATGTTAGCGACTTCTATTTTCGTAATGGTTAATTCGTTAAAAACAATTTTAATGAAACCAATTAAGTACTAGAAACCTTAGACCTGAAAATAACATAAAATCGGAAACTTTCTTGAATGCCAGCAGACGACATTTCCACAAATTGTCTCTTTTGTACTAGAAATATATCCCAGCAGATTTTTTTTCGCAAAAATAGCGTATTGTTGCACAAATAGGAAGGAAGCCAACCTTCTGGTAAATAGGTATTAATTATCCGGCTAGATCTGCGCTTCTACGCTACGCGTCCTACTAATGTACTACAAACCTAGTTCTGCAGCCCTTAGTATAGCCTGTCTTCTAGACTGGCAATCGTCCAAACAGTAGAAACAATTGTCTTTTCTAAATCAACACCTCATACTAAGAAGAAATTATCCTCTTTAATAGCACTTTAACTCTTTTAAGCATTCAATTCTGCAAGATTCTTTGAAAATTCAGCTAGATAAATACTTGAGAGAATAGTAGTTACATGTATACATGAAAATATAAAACCTACTTGATTGGACTGCACAAGTCTACCTGTCTTCAGGCCCTGTATTTTAGGCATCTAATTCAAAGTTCTATAACTACTACAGATATGATACTTTATTACTTCCCCATTGCCAGAACTACAGTAAATAAGACAGTCAGTGAAAATATTTAAAGAGGTAGTGTATGCTGCTTGAATATGATGTACTGTCGTGCCAACCAAGAGTGACAGTGACGTAAAATTAACTCGTACACTCTGCTTGATCTGACGCGAATCGATAGATCACTTGTGTATTAATCTTATCCAGAGGATAGGATTAATACACAAGTGAACTTTCGATCATTAGTCCCTGATAACTTTGTAAACCAAACATGACGTCACTGTCACTCTTGGCTGGCAGGACAGTATGTGCACATGTTTTACTTATATTGCTCTATTTACTGATCTGATACCAGTCTACCTTTAGTACTGGATTATCTCCACACATATGTACACGCGGACAGACCGTGTTGATCGATGGTAAACCACTTCCTTCAAGTTCTGTTAGATAAGTTAGGTTATACCATTTACTTTACTTTCTATTGGCTCGAAAAGTAATCAACATGTACATGTATTAACTATGTTTCTGGCATTTCCTGGTCATACTTGGGCATATTCGCGAGAAAATCTGAGTTGGTTGCATGTGAACAACTAAAGCGGTGATTAGACTGCGCATCTGCCTGACCCTACCTAAATTTACTGGTGAAACCTAGACTTTTTTCTTGAATTCTGGAAAATATATAATTTATGTATTTTAAAAGGCGAAATGCCTTAATTATATTTTTTCCTGAAAAAAAGAAGACAAAATATGTGTGCCTACCCTACCTAAAATTTTCAGATCCGATACCCGAAACACACATTTTTGTTAAGCCTAGTTATGATTCATAGGTGTGAAACATAAACTCAGCTACTCCCTTCTTTACTCTCTGAACTTGCATGTTCTTCGTTATTTTGCACTAGAGGGCCCTTTTAGCCATGGATGTGATCTCTAATGTTGTCTAAACCATAATTAGTCTTTCTTGTCACAAGTTCAAATGACGCCAATTTGGCACTATTTTCAGCTCTGATCAGCTTACCTGTCGGAAACGGACAAAAACGGACTAATATGGGTTTTAAGTCATTAGATGCGTTCGAAACCTGATGCTGAGTACTGGAAGACATTCAATATAATTTCTAGACTCAACGAAATGCCCTTATCCGCCTGCAAATAGTAATATACACAGCACCCCATGCATTTCATTTGTTATTTTACCTAAAGCACTTAAAGATATGAAGTCCAGTTATTATCTGGTGTGACCTCCACGTGCAGCAACCGATGCACGCCACCTGTCTGGCATGGTGTATCTCTGCACTCGGAATCTGCTGCTATTCCTCCTGAAGTGCAACACCAAGTTCCTGGAGAAATACAAGCGTGTCCTTATTTTTGGTTCTGCGTTTATATTTTTCAACTGTTTTGAACTTATCACATATGCAGACAGCGGAGGAGGCTCTTACAAGCATTCGCAATCGCGCAGCAGAGAAGCTACTCGCCAACACAAAGTATAGACATGGATGAAAATTCGGGCCAAATTTTACGTCTCTAGCCCTACTAGAAATCGGTTTTTATCAATGTATTTTCGTATATGCGATGAAGCCAAATAAAACATAAGTGAATTTCGGGTAACGGGTCTGAAAAATTTTAGGTAGGATATGCACACATATTTTTTTTTAATTATTTTTTTCTGGAAAACATAATTTTATGCATTTTGAAAGGCATTTCGCCTTTCAAAATGCATAAAACCATATACTTTTCCAGAAATCTAGAAAAAATCTAGGTTTCACCAGTAAATTTAGGTAGGGTCGGGTTACCTTAAACACAGGTACTATTATTTTGGTCTAAGTAACAGCATCTTTATAACTTGCCTAAGTCATTTTAATATTTCGGTGCTTGTATCACGTTGGGATACAAACCAGGGCCAAAACTTTTCATGCTCAACTTAACTGAGCATGAAATTTACAACTGCTCAAAAAACTTAACTGTTGAAAAACAAAGACTTTCCTTGCTTTCAATCTCTCAGATAGTCTATTCATCATGCTAATAAATGTTTAAATGCCAATTTTAAATTAATGATATTAATTCCATGCTCAGTTCAGTTGAGTATTAAAAAAGTTTTACATGTATACCCTCGGAGCCAGACTATCTTGAATTTTAAAGAGAATTGGCAAGTTGCTAGGCAACGAAAAACAGTCTGTACTGCTTGTATTAACAGTGTTTTACAATTAGTCTCGAAAGAAAATACTTTTGCTTCTAGAATTAGTTTGTGGTTCATTAGTACAGCGCTAAAATAAATTGATATAAATACTGGACATGAAAAGTACAAATGTATTAGTTAATCATTTTTGTTGCACTATAATCTGATATGTAATGGAGTTTTGTCTTGAGATAGACAGCTACTCAATACTTTGCCATTTATGCTTTTCTAACACTCGCCTACACAAAATGACGATGTCGACACAAAAACGTGACAAATAAGGCAATGGTAGCATTGATGCAACGTTTTAGTGGCGCCATGTCGATAAAATGTTCCAATTAGATGTTCCTATCACTAAAGCGAGAAAACGTTAGAACGTAGCAGGTTTCTTTACTTTAATTGTGTTGCTGTCTGAATTTTGTTTTGTTTTTTCTTCCTCTGGGTGCCGTGGATTGGTATGCGGTTAGTAATTGTACTCACTTGCTTATTGGCTGCAAGTGATGATCTAATTTCACTGCGTTTTAGCCATTGGCTACACTATAAAAGAGGTACCCGGAGTGTTAATTTTGTTCTCCAAGACAACATGAGCTGTTGTTTGTGTTTATACGTCCCAGTCAAGGAGCACAGTGGCTCAGTGGTGGAGTGCTTGACTCAAGACCGAGGCGCCGCGGGTTCGAGCCTCACTGTTGTCACTGTGTTGTGTCCTTAAGCAAAACACGTTTATCCTTGCTTAGTTCTGGTTCAATCCAGGAAGACCCGTCCCGACATAACTGGAAAAATGTCGACTGGATGTAAAGAATCAAATCAAACGTCCCAGTCATCATTTTTCAGTTATGTCAGAACGGTAACATGAGATGTGAATACAATAACAGACAAGTCAGTAAAATAAGTTTTGCACTTATCGCATATGCGAGCAGCAACGGCTCTGGTGAGATTGCGCATACCTGTATGCGCAATCTCACCAGAGCCATCGCCGCTCGGTCTCGCAAAGTTTGGAAGTCGATGAAAGCTCAATTCATATGTGACTATATTGCTCATTGATTTTCTTTTGTTTATTACAGAATTTTGGCGATGTTTCTCCCACAACGCTCTCACCGGAAGTGTCTCCAAGTAATTCTTGTGATGAGGGAGAGGGGGCCAGGTATGTATCATTTACTCAGAGTTTTACCTTTCGTGACATGGACGGCTCCAGAGGGTGGACTGGAGGTCCGGACCCCTACCCCCTGAAAAAAACACAAAAATATAGGGTTTCATAGCAGTACTGGTCCGGATCCCCAGAGAAATCACAAAGCTACCAAGGCAACATTCTATGTTTGCCCATTATCGGCCCGCCAGCGAAACGCCATTCAATGGCGTTTCGCTGGCGGGCCGATGATGGTCAGCTTTTTGTAGTATTTGTATCCTCTCTTACCTCATAAACTAAAAAAAAGTTGTCATAGTTGGACCCCCCTACCCGACAAAACCGTTTCTAGATCCGCGCATGCATGCATGACATACCCAAACCCACCCATGCGATACATATATGTAGTATCTACATGTACCATAAAAATTAGGAACAGCTCCTTCCCAGATCTATTTGAGAGCATATCCACACATGTTACATGTACTACGTATCCATTTTCATTCTGGATATCGATAGTCGTTGGCAAACTGTTAAGACTCAAACGAAATGATTCCATCAGAGTCTGCTTTGTTTGTTAAGATAAGAAATCTTCAGGGACAGAAAAACACCATTTTATAGAAAATTTGAGCGGCAATCCCTTAAAACGCAGTGACCCTCAGTGGACATGACCGTTTTACAATGTACCCTATCTCAGTTGACTCTTATGTGAATCGATGTTCAGAGTTAAAAACAATTTGCCAGATATTGCCACTATTATGCGAATTGCTTTGGAAAAAGCATAAATAAATCCGATCCTACAAAATGTATGACCACCAGTGGGAATGGCTGTTCTTTCTTATATATGTCTTTGTGGAAAACTGTGCAAATATTTCTCGCTATAAGCAAAGATCGCATTTCTTAAAAAACATTTTAGCTGAAATAGACACGATGTGACCATAAACACCAATAAAGCTACACGTATCAGAGTAGGCGAGGACTTGGCCACAAGTAGCAGAGGTAGCTTCCCATATATTGCCTTGAAGTTTAATCTGGTTTTCTCTAGAACTGAAGGACCAGAATTAAAAACAATTTGAGAAAAATACTTGTTATACTACAAGAGCTACCGAACTTGATCTGCTGACATTCGTGGTTGCAAATGAAGAGGGGAGGGTGCATATTTAAGAAAAGTGAGATAAAGTCAGCAAAGCGAACCCCCATTCCTTTATACATATGAACACCCTATCCGGAAATCCTGTATGCGCCTCTGGCAGACTGATTTGAATCTTCGCTGAACGCACATGTCAATTTGTACCTTAACCTTTATACCAGCTTTAATTGATGCTGCAGCACATTGATAAGCCTAACTAACCATTATTTTTTAAAACTCAGATTATCGATCCAATTGTTATTGTTTTTGTTTCATTGTTAATACATGTAACATGTACCAGCACAAGAAATGGTAGTTCTTATTGCTCATGCGAAAACACAATAGATAAACACTAATGCTGACGTCTGGACAACTTTGATAAGTTCCAATATCGCATGTGATTGTCCAAACAATCAATATGATCATTGATAGAAAGTCTTTATAGCGAAACGCAAAGGAACTTTAGATGTTATTGCATGAGCTGACATCCTACGATTCACCCTTCCGAAAACCACGCCTACCTTAACTCTTTGTCTACTAGTGTCGCCACGTGCTATTTTAAGTCGTCGTTGCATTGGTTAGTTTAACACTACCAGGTGATTTTTGAGTGACATACTGGGCGTGGTCCCTCGTTGGCTTGAAAGGCGACATACATATGTTAATTGTTGACTCATTATTGTTAGATATGTTTATAAAACGTTTCCAAAACATTTTTTCTGCCTTCTAGTTTAATTTAAGTATGTGTGTGTGTGTGCGTGTGTGCGTTTAGTTTTTCACGACATCCATCTTTCAATGCAAATGTCAAGAACTCAAATGGCTGCAATTTCGCCGAGCCTACGTGCCATACAGGAGATACGACAAAGCGCATTTTTGGACTCGAAGCGAGAAAATATGTCTTATGGGTTTGCAAACAATTAAGGCGCACACCAGGATGCGTAGTCTGATCAGCGCATTTGTTACTCGCTTCCTGGAAAGTATCATATCTAGCCTTGCTGTGAGCGAAATTGCAATTTTCTAGCTAGTCTCTGTAGCTGAGCAGGCTGGTTGGAATCTCACTTAGTCCGAAACTCCAAAGATTGATTTTTCTCGCGTCAAGCCCCTAATTTTACTGTAATATTGTAACATCTCTGTGTTTTTTAAATCTCATTTCCAAGACGCAAAACATAAATTTAAATATCGATTACATTCCGAAGCCTACAATTTAAGACCAATTTTAATATAAAACCTTCATGAAACAGACATCGAATAAGCATGCTACCGTATCAGGTCGAGGAAAACAAATTAACCACGACACGAGATTTCCAACAATGTGGTATGTGCGACCAGCAAAGCCTCTGATCAGCCTGCGCATACACGCAATCTGAACAGAGCTTTTGCTAGTCGCTTGCATATTCTTTGAGTGTTAAGCTACTGACTGAACATCATTTGGAGTTTCTACGTTTAAAAGGAGTTTGCACTGGCTCGTCTGAATCTACACTTGTCAAAATGCCACATTGTTAGAAATCACATGTCCCGGCTCAAATGTCGTCATCTAATTTTGCCAGAGATAAAAGCACACAGAGCCATTAGCCAGTCTGAGTTATTTTAGTCCTGGTTTTCTAAGTCAACTAAGATTTCGCAGCAGTTGATAGGAAGTCGGTATGTGTCCTTACCAACACTGTAAATTGATCTAAGTCGCACAGTGCTTTTATGTGAGTCCAAGGTTGGTAGACCGATCTAGGTCCATCAGCGTTTTTATTTGAGTCCAAGGTTCCTTACTTTGTAGACTGTTCTAGATCGCTCAGTGTTTTATATGAGTCTAAGGATTGTAGACCGATCTAGGCTGGTAAGTATTTTTATTTGAGTCCATTGTTTATAGACTGATCAAAGTCGGTCAGTGTTTTATATGAGTCCAAAGTTGGTAGATCGATCTAGGTTGCTCAGCGTTTTTGTTTGAGCCCAAGGTTTCTTACTTTGTAGACTGATCTAGATTGCTCAGTGTTTTTATATGAGTCCAAGGATTGTAGACCGATCTAGGGCCGTCAGTTTTTTTATTTGAATCCAAGGCTTATAGACTGATCAAGGTCGCTCAGTGTTTTTATATATGAGTTCATACACTGATCTATGTCTATAGTGGTTGTATTTGAGTCCAAGGTTTATACACTGATCTATGTCTATAGTGTTTGTATTTGAGTCCAAGGTTTATACACTAATCTATGTCTATAGTGTTTGTATTTGAGTCCAAGGTTTATACACTGATCTATGTCTATAGTGTTTTATGTGAATCCAAGGTGTGTACACTGATCTATGTCTTTAGTGTTTTTATTTGAGTCTAAGGTTTGTACACTGATCAAGGTCGCTCAGTGTTTTTATATGAGTTCAGGGCTGCAAGACTGACCTATGTCTGCCAGTGTTTTATTTGAGTCAAAGGTTTGTAGACTGATCTAGGTCGCTCTGTGTTTTGAGTCCAGGGATTGTAAACGGATCTATGTATATAGTGTTTTATTTGAGATAAAGGTTTGTACACTGATCTATGTCTCTAGTGTTTTATTTGAGTCCAAGGATTGTACACTGATCTATGTATATAGTGTTTTATTTGAGCCCAAGGTTTGTACACTGATCTTTGTCTATAGTGTTTTATTTGAATCCAAAACTTTTACACTGATGTATGTCTATAGTGTTTTATTTGAGTCCAAGTTTGTAGACTTATCTATGTCTTTAGTGTTTTTATTGTACACTGATCTATGTCTATAGTGTTTTGATCTGAGTTCAAGGTTTGTAGATTCATCTAGGTCAGCCAGTGTTTTTTATTGGAGTCCAAGGTGTGAAGACTGATCAAAGGTCGGTCAGTGTTTTATTTGAATCCAAGGTTTGTCGAGGGATCCTCATGCAGGCCAGTGAGTGTTTTGTTTGAGTCCTAGATTTGAAGGCGGACCTAGGTCAATCAGTATTAATTGATTCAAAGGTTTTGTCATTTATGAACACCAATGATGGCGTTATTATTGACGAAATTCGTTTGCTGTGCTATTACAAGAAAATGTATCATCGAAATATGGATGCGGTTGGACATTTTTTTTTCAAAACCATACCAAGTGTTATTCCAGGGTTGTTGCGTATCTAAGTATCTAATCAAAGACAATGCACTAACGATTTGTGTGGTACAACAAAAGGTATACTTAGCTTCAAGTCTGCCACAATAAAAAAGGTAATGCCATATGGGGAAATATGTTTTGAGAAACATTTTGACGGCGAAGATAAAAAAAAATACGATTTTAGCACATTTGATCGGCTCTATTATCTAAGGAACCAAACATACACAATGTTTTTTCTCAATATTGCTGAACAGTTTTCCATCGATGTCTTTTCCAATATGTTCTATAGTACAGCAAAAAGTAGATGAAATTAACTCACGTTTGACTTGCATACGTTGCATTTACGCAGAAGGACCGTTGGATTTTTATCAGCCGTTTGACTTTTATCCCCGTGCATAGTGTGGTAAAGCTACAGTTTTTGCAATGTAGCTTAGGATTCATGTTTCCTCCATGCGGACAGTGAAGAGTCTGATCAGATTGTATGGATAACTAGTCTGATCTGCATCTTTACTGGGCCCATACATAGCATTGTTGGTTTCTTTGTGTATCAGTTAATCTGTATGCCACTGTCTCAGTGGGCCAGATAATGTTTAATGGAGTCTACCTTGTTTAGTATCAATTGCCCACGCATTCTACTGTCTCTGTCTAAAAGGTATAACGCTTGGATCATATGGGCCTCATCGCGAGAAAACCTGTCTTTGGGGTTTCCGACAAAGCTGGTTTCAAACCAGTCTCCTCAGCTACAGAGACTAGTTAGAAAATTGAAATTTCACCTGTACAAAGTTTACAAATGATACTTTCCAAAAAGCGAATAACAAAGGCGCTGATCAGTCTGCGCGGATGCGCAGGCTGGTCTGCGCCTATGTTGTTCGCAAATTCCCGAAGACAGGTTTTCTCGCATTGCGGCCCATACGAAGAGAGGTCTTTTTGAAATTAACTGGACTTAACAGGACAGCTGAAAATATTACCAATGTCTAATGAACTGTCCGTCAAGCGAAGACTTAGATCAGCATTGACATCCGCTGAACCAGGTCCAAGTCTCTACTGCGAATTCACTGGGTAGCTCAGCGCTCATGGTGTCTTTCTGTGGCGATTAGAGACTCTGATTATATCAGGGAAATGCCCAAACGCAAATTAATTATCTCATTTTGATTGTTTATCATAAAAATGCTCATTCCATTGACTAAAACACAATATATTGCAACCCTGATAAGGGAAGTTTTCTCCGATGTCTGCTGTCTTAACTTGAAAACGCCTTTTACAGGTACAGTAAAGTCTGTCTTAAGCGACCACTCAAAAAGAAGACCAATGATTTGTTTTCAAGACCGATTATTGCTTAATGCAGGTCAAAAGTATTGCAGAATGCACCTAATGGGGTACCTTAATAAGCATAAATTAATTCACGAATGCCAATCAGGATTCAGACAAAAACACCGTTGTAATACTGCATTAGTTAAATTAATAGACAAATGGATGGCGAGTATCGATAAGGGAGACATCATTGGTACTTTATTCATAGACTTTCGAAAAGCCTTTGATATGGTCGACCACTCACTACTTATGAAAAAAGTAGCACATTATCGGCTTAGTATTGCATCATTAAACTGGTTTCGATCCTATCTTAGTACTCGCGTTCAATCTATAAAGAGTGATGATGGATTTTCCGATTTCTTAGAACTGTTATCGGGCGTGCCCCAGGGCTCTATCCTAGGGCCTACACTATTCTTGTTATTTATTAATGACCTCCCTCTCCATCTAAACCATTGTCTCGCAGACTTGTACGCTGATGACAATACTATCCATGCATCGGGAAAAATAAACCGGAGATTGAACACAAACTGCAGTCTGACGCAAATGAAACAGAGGTTTGGAGTATAAATAATAAATTACCAATTCATTATGGGAAATCAACCACTAAGACCTTAGGTACAAGACATGAAATTCAACAAACTGGGCCATTAAACATATCTATCGGTAATACCCAACTAAATCCGGTCAGCTCACAAAAACTACTAGGCGTACATATTGATGAAACACTCAGTTGGAACCAGAATATTTATTACTTATGTTCAATCATTTCCTCTAGAATTTCGCTTCTAAGAAAATTGTCTTATTATGTCCCTGAAAATGTTCAAAAAATGTTTTATCAAAGCTATGTTCTTCCTTTGATAGATTATGGTTCAAGTTCTTGGGGATCCACAACAAAACTGAATATCGAAAGAATTAACAAAATGCAAAAGAGAGCGGCACGTATTATTTTAAAAGTTGACTATATTACCCCATCAGTGGAAATGTTCCAAAGGCTAAGATGGATGACAGTATCCCAACGAATCAATTATAACAAGGCTGTTTTGACATACAAGGCCTTTAACAATCTAACTCCAGCATATATATCCGATTTACTGACACCGACAGCTATAGCATATAACAGAAATCTTAGGTCATCAGAAAATGGCTCATTAATAGTACCAAAAACCAGGACGTCTTTTTACACCGGCTCATTTACACTTTCAGCCCCTAAGCTATGGAACACTTTCCCTACATCAGTTAAACAAGCAACTTCCTTGAATACATTTAAAAGAGCTATGATAGAATTTGTTTCATTTTAGAGACTGCAACTTTACTTATGAACACACTATTTTATATACCCATCAGAACACATCGGATGTACAATGTAGACAACAAATGTGTCACCTGACGTAAGACTGTGTGATACTTTTAATTTGTATGAAACTACATTGTTATCCTTTTTTTAGCAATGCCATGCATGCTTGTATATATGTACATATTACCGTTCGTATATTTCCATGTTTTATATATCAGTTATATGTTCAGAGGGCCATATGGTAGACTGGCCGTCGAGCTAAATATGTCACCCTCTTGAAATATTGTATAGATAAATAAATAAATAAATAAATAAATTAAGCTACATGTACCATCTGTCTTTAAGGGTTTTGTTTTTCTAATTTGAATGGCCGCTTAAAGACAGGTCTTACAGGTAAACGTAGCCACATATTCCAATAATCACCAAACAGTAAACCTCTACAGGAGCTAATCTTATTGGTTGTTGCATTGCTTGAGACATTACCTGTGATATGATTGACATTTCTTATCAGCTCAGTAATCTTACTGCTCACAAGCACAAAGAGCACATGCTGCGCGCGACGCCCAAGGACAAGCAATTTCTTGTGTTGTGTTATATATATGATTTTTGCTGTGTAAAAGCATCGTTGGTGTGAGTGGGTCTTCAGGCGTTTAAATTTCACAGCCTTATATACTAACATTTTGTAAATGGTGCAAATAAACCACATGTATACTGAGGTACAATTATACTTGGGTCTGTTTAATTGAGACTCCATGTAAGTTATTAATTTACATGCAAAATCATTCCAAAATAATTAACATTTAAACAATGCCATTCCAAGAGACGTTTTGCTTCTTGACTTGAAAGTCTGGCATCTTGGCTCTCTTTTGTGTTGGTATTCTTGTGTTTTTGTCACTTTTCCATATGGTGTCCCAGGTAGGGAGTGGAACTTGATTATAGTGATTGCTGATGTTCGCCTTCTTCTTTACTTTGATTGGTCTAAAAGCTGTCTTAAGCGACCACTCAAAAATAGACAAATCAAAGGTCTTAAAGACAGATGGTAGCTTAATGCATGTCGAAATTATTGCAGAATGCTCTCTAGGAGCATTCTGGAATATACACCTTAGACCTGCATTAAGGTCAAAAGTATTGTATAATTCAGCAAGAACCCAATATTCCTGAAGGACCAGAATATGAAAAAAATATCAACACTACATCTATTAAGTATTATAACACATATATTTTTTTACTTTTTCCACCCAAAACCATGTTTGTTTAATACCGTCTGGCGCTAATGAGCCACACGGGTTTATACCTCTTTTGTTAAGCATCAAACAAATAAACAAACACTTTAAAGAATTATATTTAAAACCAAAAGTCACCTTACACTGTTAATACATAAACCTTTTACTGGTATTGGTGAGTGATATACTAAATGTGTTTAATTCACATTAAAGTCCGACCAATTATTCATAAGACAATTGAGTGTGTTGTCATAAACGCAACCACAAGACCCAAATAAACATGTAAGGGTGCAAAACTATTTTCCAAAACGTATCACTTTGAGATGTTACTGTAGCTTTGAGATTAGACAATTTTAATTTTTTAAGACCCAGTCTGAAAGGCATGCTCTGCGATTGCTGTTTAAAGTTCCAATCAGCCTGGATCATCCGACGAGTAACACAGATTAGAGTGGTGTTTTACGTCCATATCCCTTTTTGCAAACTTTACAGAGCTTTCTATGGAATTTCCCATTGGAAATGGTTTGCCATTTTTCTTCAAAACCGATGGTAATTTTTATCAGATGATCTTGCCAAATATCCAAACGAATCACTGATAAAACAAATTAAATATCATCAGAGGTAAAGCTTTAAGAAAAGATTTTAGAAAGTACTAATGTTCACTATTTTTTAATTCAAAGGGAGATATTTCAATATGAACCAACTTTTAGCTAACCATACGTCAAAATTAAAATGTCTGGCAGTATTTTTATGGGCAATAGATGACCCGTAAAATAACGCGCTTAAACCTAGGATTTTGTTAGGAAAGTTTAATGAAAGCACTGATAACTCGAACCAAGATTAATTTGGTTGAGTGATTTTTCGTAAATTATGTTATGACAAGTACCAGGAACTCATCGCAATATTTTACTTGGTTAATATCAAAAACAGTAAAGATATATTCGGTAGTTAAATTTGTCAAGTTACTTTTGGTGTTATGTACATGTATATGGAAGTCATTGGGTTTTGCAAAACAGGCCAAGATCACCAGGTCTAAGAGTGTCCAGAGACAATTGTTATGCAATGCTTGACACTCGCAGCTATCACTCCTGCAGGTGAATACTCTCGACGCCTTGAATTTATACCAAAGTCACTGGAGCGTGAAATGTTGGTCAATGTTACCAGGTCATAGTGCGTACTCGTAGAATATGCGAGGATAATTAATGTGCAAGGATTTACACTCACAGCTATCAGTTTTCAATGCTAACAAAACTGGCGAAAATTTGAACTCTTATGACACACCCTGCTAGAAGCATGTGTGACAAAATAATCAGCAGGCGACAGAAAGTCAACATTTCCTGGCCCCAAGGTTATAGAACTTATTTCATACTCAATTCAACTGAGCACGAAATTTATCCTGCTCATAAATGTTTAAATGCCAACCATTGTTGGCATTCTAACATTTATAAGCATGATAAATACTATATCTGAGAGACACTTAAAGCAAGAAACTTCTTCATTTATGGGTATTTTATTTTTATGAGCAGTTGAAATGTCGCGCTCAGTTGAGTTGAGCCTAAAAAGTTTTATAACGTCGCTGCCTGGTCAAACCAACATGCTTTACCCAGCATGCAAAGAGTTTTAAAAAATATAGTCAAGTTCAATATATAGACTCCATCAAGCTCTATCAGTTTGCTATTTGCGTTTCACCTGGTATGTCTTCTATGCAAATAGATTAAATACGTTTTGCGTTAAAAGAATTTATTTGTCTTGACGCCTAAGCAAATTACTACCATTTTAGTATCACGAGCATGCTGCTTTTGCCTTTTCAATCGGATGTGCGTGGGCTTTTTAAATGGCATTCGCTTCATTTTGCCTTTGGTCAAGCTAAGCATTTTACGCAAAATTAACGCAAAATTGCCATTTCTTTATCTGATAAGCGACGCATATATGTTATTAATACTTGAAAGAACCGTCTCGCAGAGACGGTTCTTTCGTGTATTAATATCATATCTTTTGTTTGACAAACGACAAAATAAGGTAAGGATATGCTTACATATATGTAGCTCTAGTTATTCTTCTCCGCCGAGCGCTGGCAATAACACAGCAGACGACAAGCATACAGTCTGTTGACCCATTAATCTTGAAGAAGAAGAAAATAGTCCAACTGCTGGACCTAATATGAATCTGAACACGAAATCCATGTTTTCTGGAGGGATAAAAATAGCGTATGCCTACCTCTCGTCTGCTAATCTTCCAGTTGGCGGCTCATGGATATATGTGACATTCCTGTTTACTATTAGTTGGCTTATTTAATCTCTAAGGATTTTCTTCAATGAATTTTGCCCATTGTCTATTGATCGGATGCTTCTTGTGTCTGTCGTCTGCTGCCATTCTGATCTCACTGCCGCAGACGATACATTTCATGTTCGACAATAACACGCTGATGGTCGAAATGTTCAGCTTTCGAATCGGATTTGAGTACTTCAAGTTACCAGAACACTGAGATTAATAAATTTCCAAAGGAAGTTGTTTGTGCAATAAAAGTTTTTGAACTAGTGCATGTAAGTAAATTTAACAGACATTAGGGTAGAGGGTGCAGGCTTTTACTATGTACCCCATATCCGTATCTGAAACTGCAAGGGGTATGGTTTTAAAACATATTAAGATGGGGTTTATTTTTGTTTATTTTTATTTGGGGTTTTTGTTGTTGTTGTTTTTTCGTGTGTGCTTTTTTTTCTTTAAACTTAAACAACTTCTCACGAGAAGGTTATTGTACTTGCCCGATCGAATTAACTGTTTGCATACTGGGCTTTTTTATGCTTTTTTGCACAGTCTAATGGTTTATTAATTATTTTTTTAAGAAAAAAATTAGGAGCTCTATCAGAGTGTCAAACTGTTTGGATTAAGATTATCAGCACACGACACTACTACATATATTAGGGTAGAGGGTCGACGCTGTCGCAGCATATTACCCCATGTCGGCATCTGAAACTGCTATAGGTATTTTTTAAACTTCTTGAGATGTTTTGTTGTTTGTTTGTTTTTCATGTTTTTGTGGATGTTTTTTCCCTTTTTCTTCTTTTTTCAACTTTAACAACTTCACAAAAGTATGTTGTTCTTGCCCAGTGAATCAACTCTTTGTATGCTGGGTAAATGTCCATGCTTTTTGTGTCGTATGTTGACTTTTTTCCAAATTAGCTTTTTAAAAAATCATTTCATGAACAATATCAGGGCATCAAATGGTTTGGATCTAGATCAGAACCGACGTTCTGTCGGTCCTGTTCTGGGTCTAAAGTGTTTGCAAAGATTATAGCAACAGTCGCATGTGCCACCAACCATTTGTAGAAGACGACATTTTGAAATTGTGTCGCTATTTTAAGAAACCATGTTAGGAGTGATGTTCCATTTAACCCAAAAGGCGCCATCTATAATTTGAAGTACATGACAATTTTTAAATTTTGCATTTATTTTCAAATAAGCAGCAAAATTTGAAATTGTCATCTACTGCAAATTATGTGTTGTTGTGGTGGTCAAAAATGACCATAATATTTGCTATAAATATAATCACACTGGTAAATGTATACGTCGATTTGCTGGTATTTACGCGTATTGCCGGTACTTCATAGACCGGAAGTGGTAGATATTGGTGTTATTACTGTATAGAAAAGCATGCCATATGCCTAAAGGACTATAGACTTCAATCATGTTTAAGTATTCAGTATGTGCACGGCGATTTATGTAAGCATTTAGGAACAGATTCGAGTACCGATCATCCAGATCGGTACTCGAATCTATTCCTAAATGCTTACATAAATCGCCATGTCCATGCCAAAAACTTAAAAATTATCTAATTCTATAGTCCTTTAGGCATATGGCATGTTTTTATATATAGTATTTACGCCAATATCTACCACTTCCGGTCTATGAAGTACCGGCAATACGCGTAAATACCAGCAAATCGACGTATACATTTACCAGTGTGATAATCGAGCTTATGAAAAAGTATTCATTGTGGTTTGCACCATGACCGACCCATTTAATCTCCGCCACTTGTCTTTTTAAAAGATATTTCTTGTTAAATATCACCTGGCAAAAGTGTCAACCATTGCAAGGCAATATGTCGCATATATGACCCAGGTCTGTATGTTCAAGGTCAAGGTCACAGGACAAGGTCAAATGGAATAAGTTGATTCCGTAGTGTTACTTTGCGATTTAGTATCTTTTCTCAAATGAGTTGTCTCATTGAGATGATACTTTTGAGTGCCCTTAACATATGTTTTGATTGAGAAATGAATATATACAAGAATCGCGCTACACCTTAGTGATTTCATGTTACGTACTTGTAGATGCAATATCTTGTTGGTTTTTTTTTTTTTTTTTGCAATTTTGGGTAGAAGGAGGGAAAAAAGGGGATCCGTGTAAGAAAACTGTCACGTGGTTTTTCTTACAATAGCTTTGGACAGCCTATCTTACTAAGGCGAAAGTGGGTGAAAACATTTTCCAAGCCAAGGTAAACTTTTGATATCCTTAAATGAGAAATGGGTTTGCCAGCTTAGGGCCCCTCCAAGGGGTTTGGGGCAGCATGAGAACCGGTGCATTTATTTCGTGATAAGTAGGGCGCAATGGGCACACTTTGAGGGAACAAGGAAACAAATACAGTATCAGGGAACATGGAACTTAGGAAAACATTTTTTTTTATTTGGGGGAACAAGCTTATTTATAACAGAGGGCGAAAGGAACAGGTACAATGTACCCTCGCCTCTGGGAGGGCCTAGGAAAAGGTTGACCCAGAAATTGCTGACACCGCTTTTTCTCATATGGCTTACCACATTTTGTCTTATCACATGCATAGATAACTCTTGTGTAAGACCCTTGTCACGTGCATAGATAACTATTATGTAAAATCCTTGTCATGTGCATAGATAACTATTATGTAAGAATCTTGTTACGTGCATAGATAACTCTTATGTATGACCCTTGTCACGTGCATAGATAACTCTTATGTAAGACCCTTGTCACGTGTCAGTCCTTACAATGAGACACATGTGTGACATTTCTACAAAATGCCCACATTTAGCATTCCTGTCCTACGACCTTAACTTAATTTGCAAATGGCAGTGACCGTCTGCTGATGACAGGTAAATCTGAGTGTTCTAGAAATATATGGCAAGGTCTTTAACGATTTGCACGCTTGGTCTTTTTTCGTGCTTCTATTGTCGTCTGCTGACTTTAAAAGTTTGGGTGGAATATGCTATCTAAAATAGATTTTGGATTTTTTCATTCTGCCAAGTTTTAACTTAGAAACCGATAACCGTTCACGCATAACACATAACCACCATACTTCCAGGTCTTTGTGATCAAATAAAAAGGTATACGTTTCATTTTTTCCACCAATACAAAAAGACACATATGTTCATCTTTATATATGCTGCAAAACTTGTTTTGGGTAGTATATTTACCTTTACATGTATGTGTGCTAGGTAGTTTAAAACGTCTCTGCAGCAAACAGCGTGGAACAATGTCAGACCTCAGCAGACGATATTTTCAGATGCATTTTTTCGTAGTAGGTGGTCTTTTAAAAAGGATTAAATTTCTGATTTCCTCCTCGATATGGCAGATAGTTGCGTCACTGGTGCGTCTTTTGAGATCAGAATGTGACGTTGTCCTGTATTACGCTACCTACTTCCGCTTATTGAAATGACCGACATGATCTTTTGATCACCCCATATCACTTAGCCCCAACATGCAACGAGTAATAGATAAGGATTAGATTGCTGATTGCTTCCTCGATAGGGTCGTAGTGTTGCGTCACTGGTGCGTCTTTTGAGCTCACAATGTGACGTAGAACTGCATTATGCTAGCTACTTCCGCCTTTTCAAATGACAGACATGATCTTATGACGAAATCCTTTTGATCACGTCTAATCACTTACATGTAACCCCAGTTGTTCTTACAACTTATATTCAGCCTGTCTGTAGTTTTTCAAGATAGCCCCAAATTATTCTAGAGAATGCGGTTTAAATTAACCTTGAGCTTAGCCTTCTTTAGACCATTAAAAACAGTGTGGGTTTGAGTGAGAAAACTGCAAAGGTCATACTACATGTACATATGAAGCGATTACTTTCACACTTGCGATTTTCAAATAGACACCCTTGTACATCAATCGATAAGAAGATTGTAAATCCCTAAGCGGGTATTTTTGCACGACGTGCACGCGTCATTTCACCAGGCTCTGCTTTGTTTGATAAGACAATAGATCTTCTGAAAAAGAAATCCAAAATGATTATAAATATATATACGTTGACTCCTCATTTCGCGAATGTTTTATTTTCGCGAAACTTTGTCTCCGCGAAGTTTCGTGAAAATAAAACCGTCGCGAAATTTTCTGAAATTCCGTCGGTCTCCAAAGGGTTAAGACTACTTATGTTCAGTCTGGTAATGACAGTTTTTCTCCATTATAATAATTAACATTGTCATAATGAATAGTTTATGTACTAAACTCCTTCCCAATTTGATCCCTGTCAATCTGCAACATTCCTGTTGTAAGCATCTTTCTCAATCGAAATGGAAAACAGTCTGGATCCTGATCAGATGGCTTTGTCTGTTTCTAAAAAGGAAATATCCGGGTACAGCAGAAAAAGGGTTTCAAAACTGTCATCCAAAGATGCGCATGTCGTTGCTAGCTTGCAAATTTCGCTTTGAACTCAAATAATTTGTCAAAAACACTCATTCGTAATATTAACAGTCTGAAAATAGCACACTCAGACAAAAGGCTTCGAGATAATTTAGCTACAACATTTGCATCTGCAAAGTAGGGTTTTGTGTCATTTCATCGTTTTGTCAATCAATGGGGTGCGCAAAGCATTAACAGCGCATTAACAATCCTGACACTGGTTAAAATGAATTAACATGTTTACTGTTTACTAAACAAATCTCAGAAAACATACATCAAAAAAGGATGTTGTGTCTTCTTTAACATGCAAAGCTTCTAAATGTCTAATGGATAAAATGCAGCTTGTTAAAAGCTGACATGCACCTAATCTGACTCTGACATAGGTAAAAATAAGCAAATACTTTTAGCGTAAAATTGAGATTATTGTCTTGTCCATCGATTTAAATATCTGAATTTTCTCGATGAGACGGTCCTTTTGAGCACCCACAGCAGTTGTTTTAGTTGAGAAATAAGAAGTTTAAATATGAATTGCACCCACTTATTTGAAGGCTTGACTTAGTCTGTTTTGCAGTTGTGCAGCTGCACTGGAAAGTCCATTAACTAATCATCAATGAAATTGCATAAAGTTCCCAAAATAATGGCTTTTAACCATACAACTGATGCATCAGCTAAAAATCGTTTTAATGGACAAAAATAATCACACAAAAAACTGATGTCATTTGCTCTACCAATGATGGTAGAGCTTATCCTATCCCAAGTCTTGGGTGTCCAACCGCCCGTCCATCTGTTAACTATTCTAGCTATCGCATTTTCGTCGAAATACCCGGGTGAATGTTACTGAAACGCATCTGGGGTCTAGTTGCACACCTGCGATTTTGGTTCCAGTTCGTCAATAAACATGGCCACCTGCGGTCATCTTTGATATGTAATAGTTATACCATGGGTTGTCCGCCTGTACGTGAAGATAATCCACGAGCTTTAGCGAGTGGATTATCTTACGTACAGGTGGACAATCATGGTATAACTATTTTATACCACCTACATCAGTGTAGACCTTGCACATCACGAGATAGTTCGTGCTAAAGTTGGTAAGGGTGGTATTAAACATGTTATCGCATCTCCTCTGAACCAGCAGATCAGATGTTTTAGTGAATTAGGAACTTTTCACTTTCAGCTATTACCGAATTTACAATTGGTCTTGAAATTTCTATGCTATAAGAAAATCGTTTGTGATAAACTCACTGTTAAAGGGAAGTGTAGGTGTTAGTACAGCTATTCAAAACCGTGTCTTTTATTGACAAATTTTGTTTGAAATTAGAACTAGTGTTAAGTTGTTGGTGTGTGTTTGTGAATGAAATAACTTGTTAGTCGTTATTTATGTTTTATTCCATCATTTCAGGAACAGTTACTCTTAAATGGGCCAGTGCATGAGATTTTCAACAATGTTGTTTGTTGCTACCAGCAAAGCCTCAGATCAGCCTGCGCATGTGCGCAGTCTGATCAGAGCCTTTGCTTGACGCTTGAATATTCTGTAAATGTTGAGCCACTGACTGAACATCATTTGGAGTTTCTAAGCTTAAAAGTATGCTGCACAGGCTCATCTGAGTCTACACTTGTCAAAATGCCACATTGTTGGCAATCACATATTACGGCTCAAGTTGTTTAGGTAGCAAAACACTCTGCTCCAGAGTCTCCAGAGCTGGCCAGAGGGTGCACTAAGATAATTCAATTTTTGACCAGCTTCAACCATAAAAGCCAATTCTCTTCAGTCTAAATTAGGATAAGAGATGCTTTGTGACTTCTAGAGAAGTAAAACACTAAACTTGATGTTACATAAGAAAGCCAGCAACATAGAAATCTTAATTGGATCCCCACTTTTTCGATGTCAAATTTTATGACAAAATGTACCAAGTCTGATGCCCCTGCTGGACAGTGTGCATGGGCAGGCCACTCAAATCTTGCTAAATCATGCAGAAATCCCCATGAGCATGTGCAATACGTGCAGTAGCTATTAATATCAACACAATATTTAAACATTCACAACGTTTGTCAATGTTCAATATCAACAAAAACAATTCACACAAACATCATCATTTTTTCAAGATATTATATCAATATACCTCTCACTACATCAAACAAAGATATTCTAATTCTCCGTTTATTTCACCTGCTTGATTTTCTATTTGGACTTGATAATATGGAGGGTTTCCAACCATATTGAAATTTTGAGTGAGACGGTTATATGCTAAACCTAGCATACAACATGTTCGCAATATTCAAACTTTACAGATCAACCTATACATTTGCGCCACAAGGGCTACCACACATATTCAATATTTGTTGAGGAGGGCTTCCAGCCTCAACAGTCTTTTTATGTTGGCAATATTCAAAAATTAAAGATCAATTGATGCATTATTCAAACCACCATATTCTAAGGTGTTATATGGAGCAGTACCAGCCATTTGCAACATTTGTTGAGGAGGGCTACCAGACTCAACAGTATTTCATGTTACACCCAGGCAACCACCAAGTTAGCATATCATTCCAATGAAACATCTAAAGATAAGCTGTCAATAATATAAAATTGGCTATCTATTATTGTCATCCAGGTGCATGCCAAACTACACGAAAACTTGTTCATTTCTACATGCTCATTACACTGAAACATAAAAGGTAGTTGAGAAGTTTGTGAAACACCTGTTTTATGGTGAAAACACTCATTTTTTATGGTGAAAAACGCTCATTTCTTTCTTTTATTAAGCTTCTAAGCGACTCTGACTTTTTGTTTACATTTCCATAGAAATAGGAAACACCAATAGTTATTTCCCTTAGAAAAGAAACAGATATGTGATAAAGATTTGCTTCCCTTAGACAATATTGAGAAAATAGAAAAAAAGTAGTTCCAATCTTAAGATTTCTCTCCCGTGAAAATGTCAAATATTGTATTTTCAAGGCTGTGAAATATGTGTATTATATTTAAACAATATTTTCCTGTATTTCATTACATAGTAGATAATAAAATGTAATTTCTGTCACACTGTGGCGTTCTTCCAAAGCAGCTGATAGAGTCCATCTTGACATAGTATTGGATATCATGGTTATCACGTAAAACACACCTGAAACATAAAGCGAAACAGTAGATACCAAACAAAATTGACTATGGTGAGGATGAAATGGTTGGGTTAGCAAAAATACCATTGTACTCCTTGCTGTTCTATGCGTAACCGAAACGTTAAAAGATGGATACATATTATGTGTGTAAATATCTAAGCAGCAGGCTATTAAAACATCCTAACAAGTTTACACTTAGAAGCTTTCAAGCTTATCACTCAAATGATTTAAAAAGTGATTTCTCAATATTAAATGAATTTAATAAATAATTTCTCAATATTAAATGAATACAATTTCACAAATTGCATTATTCTTGAAGAATATATGCGCAAGGTTGTTAAGATTTACTGACACATCAGACTAACGTAATTCGGTATAATTATGTTAAGAAATGCATGTCTGAATTATTGTGCTTGCTTTAATATGTCAAGTGTACAATTCTATGCTTAATATTAGCTTTTTATTGATACTGTAAAACAATTGTTATGTTGTCATTTCTATTTGAAAGATTTTCTATTAATATCAACACACTATTTAACCATTCACAACGTTCACAGATTTGTCAATGTTCAATATCAACAGAAACAATTCACACAAACACCATCATTTTTTCAAGTTATTTAATATCACTTTCGCTGTATCAAACAATGATATTCTAATTCTTCGTCTATTTCACTTGCTTGATTTTTATTTCGACTTGATAAAATAGAGGATTTGCAACCATATTGAAATATTGATTGAAACGGCTGCATACTAAACCTAACATACAGCATGTTCGCAATGTTAAAAAACCGAAGCACGCCAATGATGTCATAAAACTTAAATCTTAATGATTCGTTTATTACAAACGTGATGCTTTTGGTGTAAAACTGATCTTAACCATTTTTCTTAACCCGGAATTAGCCCTTTTTGAAAACACTGCAGATCCAGTTCATCTGAAGCCCCCTGACCAAGCTCCACATGGACTCCAATCTGATTGAAATTTACATGCTTACAACTGGCCACGAGGTTATTAAACCTTTTCCTTGCTCAACTCAGCTGAGCACGAAATGTATCGTGCTCATAAATGTCAAAATGCCAACAATTGTTGGCATTTTAACATTTATAAGCATGATAAATACAACATCTGAGATACTAAAAGCAAGAAACTTCATTTGTCGGCATTTTTGCTTTTATGAGCAGTTTAAATCTCATGCTTAGTTGAGTTAAGCATGAAAAGAGTTTTATAACCTCGGGGCCAGGAATAACAGGATAAAAATTGGGGGTAGGGGAGTGGGGGAGTGTAGTACATAAAATACTCAGCAGAGCAAGGGTGGACTCATTGATCGACATAGTTTTTGGTAAGTACGACTTAAATATGATGTATCGTCACATTTGGCATTAACCTTAAAAGTATTATTGTTATACATCTTTGGACACGCAAATCCGCTGACATTTTTGATACATTCACTAATACTGGAATCGGCATTGCGTGATCCAAAAGTATTTTTCTATTATCACCAGACAAACATTCTTGTTGACAAAACCGAGCAAGGCCAGCTTTTGCGTGCTGTGGTGCATTTTGCCACTAAAGATAATTTGGCCAGTCTGTTTGATTTAACCACGCAACTGTACCGAATTTAGCAATATATTCTAGATGAGCTGTCAAAAGCATAACATATGCAGTCTATTATTCCATATACAATGTACATGCTTATTTCACTGAAACAATGAAAGTAGTTTAGAATTTGTTTTTTGCTTGCGGCGCTCTCGCCGCAAGCATTTCTGTCGGAATAGTGATACCCTCTACCTGGTTTGTCTATTTATATAAACAAACTGTTAGCATAACGGTCGTGGTTATGGGAACAAAACAGTTCAGTGACAAGACAACTCACCGACAGCAATACGAGTTGCACCTCGCTCTTTGACGTATATCTAGCGATTTTCATTCAGTTTTTTTGCGATTTTCACACAGTTTTTTTAGCGCATCCCATAAATCTGAAAGGACTAGTTGTATTTTTTTTATTTTTCAAAGACTAATTCATATTTTCAAGGATGATTTTACAAAATTCCAGGACAAAAGGCACTTTTTTCCAGGACCAAGGCCAAATTTTTCCAGGTCTGTGCGAGCCCTGTCAGAGCATGTCTCATATTATATGCCATATTATCCCCCAAATTCAATTTGTGGATATATGTTGTGGTCATGGAATGTCTCTTACTGTTTTCATTTACTGAGACCTTGATCTCAGGAGTCAGTTCTTGAAAAAATGCACCCACAGCAGATCGCCTATTTTATTTATGGTAGCATTCCATATTTGGTATGTAGATACATCTTGGACCCTGGAGAGTCACCAAATGTTTCCAGGTCACTGTGACCTTGACCTCTAGTTTCTGTTCTAGCAAGGTCAAGCTCAGAGCTTATCTGTATATAATTTGAGGTAGGAATCCTAAATTTGGTGTGAGGATATATTTTGGGATCATGGCGTGTCGCATACACTTCTGGGTCAAATTGACATGTAGAAAATAGTAAGTGAGTATAATCAGGAAACACCACAATCACAAACTGCAGACAACCCCGTGGCACCGCGAGGAAGAGCGGCTCAACCATCACGAGACACCAGGAAGACACATTAAGCAAAGCAATCAGCTCTCTCTTCCCCATCAAGATAATTGCAATACTAGAATGGACATAAAGTAACGTACAACAATACAGAGAACAATTACAGACTCTAGCTTGTACATAAGCATGTATAAAAACACTGCAGATTTACTTTTATAACTTTATTAATCATGCCACGATTGTCCAAACATGAACCATCTGGCACAATTGGAATGATATTGGCCCACTTCTTATCGAACGTAAGTTCCTACTAAAGATCTTACGCAATAGATGCGTGCGTACGTTTACACCTAAATGGCTACAGTTGCTCCCTTTTAATTACATGTAGTTGTCAAGTAAACAAATTGAATAGCCCTGTATGTCCCACCTCAATTCTTCATCATAGACAAAAAGGGTGTGCATAAACTGCACAGACTACTCTAATTAACAATTACGAATAAGAGGGACCGCAAATAGAACACATCAAGGATTTTTTTGTAAAATAAAAACATTTTGACGCTATTGATAGATCTTGAACCCATCTTGCTAGATAGGTCTAGAGAAGGGAACCACCAGATAAGCTACTAGAGTAACGGTGCTCTGACCCAGCGTTGATCTTTAGTAGGTTCATGACGTCACTATAGTAGCGACTATCGATGTTCTAATTGAAATTAGTTACTATCGTAGGAACTAAACTTCGATTCGAAGTGAGCCATTATAATTGCCATCAGTAATCTATATAGAATTGCTACCAGTCTGATAATAAAAGTGGTCATTAATACACGTAAATATTGTAATTATATTTCTTTCTTTTCCGCATGGTTATGCTCATTACTCTATAAATGTAATTGTCTGCAGTAGAGTTGTATGATTATCAGAACTTAGCATCAGCCTATAGACTAGCAACAAATCAGGAATATATTTATATGGGAAACATGAAATGACTATTTGAAAAGTTCTAGGCTTTTTGGGATAGGCGATCAACTATACAGCCCCTCAGAGATCGTTATCAGGCTACAGGGACAGTTAAATATTGAGGCAGGTCTGGTTAACCAAAAATGACGACCTGACGTTAAGACGGCAACTTACGTCAAGTGTATCAACGATATTTGCATCGAAGATATCCGTTCTGGCTGGCTATCGTCAGTTCCAGACAAATAATAGGGTTTCGAGTGTAATTTGTATCCAGGTTTTTAATAAAAATATTTTGAAACAATTACTTTAAATCACGTCTGACTCCTAGACAAATTTGCAACTTTTGAATCTAAGGGTATTGCTATTCGATAGACTGTTGTCCTAACATTATCTATATTTTGGCATGAAATTAAAAACATCTTTTGCTGACGTGTTGATGTTCATTGTTGTCAAAACCAAAAAAATTGATACATTGAAAATAAGTAAAATTTTATTAATTTCATTTTTTTTGGCGTTTTTAAAGTCCTTCAGTGTACGTTGCTAGGTGCCGCTTTAGATAACTGTTTGTGTTTTTCTTTTTCCAAGAGTATCTTACCCACCAACTCAATAACTATTGTTAATGTTAGTCTATGACGTGGTTTTAGTGCAGTGTAAACAATAACCAAATTTGGAGGTGTTCCCAACAAGGTGCACAAGCTGTTTTTCAACTAGGCAAGCCCTCCTTTAAAAAGGAAAATTTATTTAACTTACAGTGAAAATCTCATTAATTGAAAAGACATATGAGCCGCAACATATGATTTCCAACAATTGGGCAATTTTACAAGGGTAGACTTAGACGAGCTTGTGCAGCTTTTTTAAGCTTAGAAACCTAATAGATGATGTCAGTAGCTTACATGTAACACTCATAGAATATTCAAGCCACTGGCAAACACTCTGATCAGTCTGCACGTATGCACAGGCTGGCCTGAGCCTTTGCTGGTGGCACATACCACATTGTTGGCAATCTCATGTCGCGGCTTATATGATGTATGTACATTTTGGAATTGCCTCTATGAGACAACAACTTTTGATACTGAAAATAAGGACAAATATTTTGAAGTTAACACTTGCAAAGTATCTTGTCAATTGTTTTTGCCTCTTTTAAACATCTCAAACTGCCAATCAGTATTAAAGTACCTATCACTAGTCTACCACAACTTAGTAACTTTTATGAAAAATGAGAAAAATCAGCAAAGCGAACTCCCATACGTTTATACATACGAACCCTCTTTCCAGATATCCTGGATCCGCCCCTGCCACCCGTTTTGGTGTAAACTTACGCTTACATTTCTGCTAAAGTAACTTTAGGCCAAATATTATCCAGTGATGCATGTAAATGTTAAAACATTTCAATCTATTGTTATTGCTGTAGGTATTCTCCGGCCTCGAGGTTATAAAACTTGAGTACAGTCTGAAACTCAAAATAAAGCGCAATGATTGGCTGCTTGCGGACACGTGCCCGCAAGCAGCCAATCACTGCGCTTTATTTCGAGCAAAATAAAACGCAATGATTGGCTGCTTGCGGACACTTGTCCGCAAGCAGCCAATCACTGCGCTTTATTTTGAGCTGGAGAATGAACTCAAGTAGGCAATTTAAACTGCCACCATTAAGCGTAGTTTCACTTATTTTACAGTCTTTAGACGATGCGTTCTGTGCGCCATAGCTCAACTGTTGAACTTGGTTTTTAAAATGGTGTCAACAAAATTTTATTAGAAGTATAAATATATATACTTTGTAGATAACCGCAGTTGTCATTTATGATTGCCAGAAGCACGCGATGTTTATGAGACCTGACAGCGCCACTTGCCGGACTTGTCAAATGGCTTTCTTAAAGGAACTAGTCACTTAAGAACCAGCATTTGATTCTTTTGAAAAGAACAACTCAAACAGACTGCGTATATTACAGCCTGATCAATCTTGGATATGCGAATATTTGCATTGAATAATCGTCTCAAACCCAGTCTAACAGGCAAGCTTGCGCATAATGTTTATTAAGATAGCATGTATCAAGTCACACTTCCTGGAATTACGTACCCTTTTGTTGGCGTCAACCAAACTGACATGTACAGAGTGCTGCTATCGGGAACGAGTGAAAGTGGCCCTTCTTTTAGAAGTTGATTGAATGTATATTCAGCTAAGTAAGCGTATAAGCGACTTCTGATTAAACTGTGCATTTTGTTTAATATCTACATGTAGCTAAACAAATCGTACGTAACCGCTTGAGACTTCGCTTTTGTATCATAGTCATACTAATAACTTAGTTTGGGTTGGTCAACTGCTTTATAATTTTCGTTTTCTTATGGGCTTGAGCCGGTTCAGCGTGATTACCACGGAAATTGTAATAAGCGCACGACGTGCAGAACAATTGCTCATCATGACCTTTGAACCCGTTAGCTTCTAAAGGCTAGCCACTTTGACTTAAACAGATACAACTGTACTTCGAACTAGAATCATTTTATTCATCGGTAGTTTACTGCGTTTCTTTTATTATGCTAAATAAAGTACAGAATTAAAGCAAGAACAGCTTATACCAAGAGCATTTTTCGATTATTAGGATCATTACGGTAAATTGTATTCTCGTTCTTGTGTCTCACGCGGAAGCAATGACTTTTTATATTTAAATGAAGGTCTTTGTTGATTCCCAGTAGCACAAAATCGTCACGACCACGAACGAACTGTTATATCGCAAGGGAGAAAAAATAGGCTAGACTCAAGGCCTACAGTAAAACCTGTCTTAAGCGGCCACTCAAAAATAGCCAAAACAAAGGTCTTAAAGACAAATGGTTGCTTAATGAAGGTCAAAAGTATTGCAGAATGCTCTCTTGGAGCATTCTGCAATACTTAAGACCTGCATTAATCGGTCTTGAAAACCAATTTTTGTTCTTCTTTTTGAGTGGCCGCTTAAGACAGGTTTTACTGTATTTTGCAAAGTCGGTGCGAAATCCCAGAAACCTTGGTTTATGGAGTTTCAGCATTTTTTTTTTTAAAAAAATATATTCTCTCAAAGTGACTTAATGACGATTTATAAGAAACCACAATGGAAATGATTGGACTACTTGTCGCCATTTGAAGAAAACTTAGCTTTTATGAGGCTTAATGCTGACTTAAATTTATGTTAGACCTCGCAACGGATATGCTTTCGTCGGCAAAGATGTACATGCGGCAAAGAAATAAGCGTAGAGGGAGTGATGGCAGCTGTTTGAGGTATGTTTTGTTTGTTTTTCATTTCTATAAAAAAGACACGCTTCATGTCACGTGGCAGATAGATAGCCTTACTTGTTTTTTAAGGCAGCGAAAAATGGTAGTGCAATGAGCATAGTTTTTGACACGAATATGGTCGGGTATGAAAGCCATGACCGCGCCGAGCTGCCGCGTCGAAATCTGCCGCGCCAGGAATATATTTTTCCATATCCTGACCACAAAGAGGTGTAGTTCCATATTATTTTCGCTCTATCAACAATTACCAATAAAAATACATTAGTTTCCCCGAAAAATGATTTTAATGGCGATTTGACATGTGTCAGAGGAGTGAAAGCCCTTGCTGCGCCGTCCCGTGCCACTGGCATTAGATAGTATATTTCCCAGTTATCTGAAAATTAGCTGACCCGAGTATCATGGTTGTTTAACTAGAAACGTGGATAACAACGAATAATGTTCTTACTATCTAAATGCTTTGGGAAGTATTACTGCGTTTATAATCCATCCATTTATGATGTCGTTGATGCTAGCAAACAAGACGATTACCTGCACAAATACAGGATTTTTTATTATTTAACTGCATTCTATTTGTTTCTGAGTCCTATGCGCAATTCATGTCTTGTCGTGTGACAGAAACCATGTTATATTGTACATGTATGCAAACAATAAACTGTAAAGGTTTTGGCGAGACTGCACATATTATGTGTAAGTTCGCAAAAACAAACTATACCTGTGATTTACTCAAAATGTGCTGTGCTGTGTTACATTGTACCATCTTGTGACATAATCTCACCTTTCATTGATACTCCGATGTTCAACATCAAACATCTCGCAATAATATGCAAGTCACTGCATGTTCTGCGGCCGTACGGGAGATAATCCACCCTCTATAGCGCGCGGATTACTTTGCCATACGGACGCACAAACCAATAACTTCTGCATATTTGCAAACTCACGTACAAATGCAGATTCCTTTCTTCCATCAACCATAAAAGCGTGGAATAACCTTCCCGAATCAGTCAGATCAGCTGACACTCTAGCTTCATGTAAACACCTTCTTACTTTGGACACTCCCAAAGTACCCAAATACTATTTTTTTGACAGATTGAACCAAGCCACGCCTACGAACAGAATGTAGCAAATTCAGCATCTATATAAACGCAACTTGGTATGCAGCTATGCTTACAGTATGTAGCGCATAGAATACAGTCCCCGTCGCATTGTCTCAATATTGCAAAAATATTAAAATTAGTGGTAACCACATTTATTTTCTTTCACATTTGTTCACATTAACAGGCCTAACAATCTCATTACGTCGAGCTGTGGATCTTTATAACAGTGTCTTTGCGTCTCTTTTGCATTTAAATCATATTTATATCTGAATTACCCTAGATCTTTAAGAGTTGGAGTTCCACGAGGTTACCGAGAAAAAGGTTTTGTATTGCAGTCCATACATGTATTTCTTTCACACCGGTAAGGATATCTGATATTTTATCCTGGGTCAGAAATTTTTATCTTACTGACGTTATCTTACCCATGTTGTCACGTGTGCGCTGTTGGTTGTATTGGAACTCACGCGCATGATCGTCAAGTGCTGTCATTGTCATGTCGGATCTCAGCGTATTCAGAAACTTCTGGGCGCCTTTTTTAAAGCCTAAAATGCGGTATTTAATGGTGAGCAAGAAAAAGAATCCATTATTCGTGTAAGGGGAGGGTGGATAATAATCCGTCCGTCCGGATCCCCGTTTGTCATCAATCGGCAAGCCTCGTGATGCCAAACGGGGATCCTCAGGACAGCTTACACTCATGATGGATTCTCTGTCCCTACGGTGGGGTAGAATCAAGTACTGAAACCTTGTAAGAAAAGGTGAAAGTTTGCACTAAATTTTGTGGCAACTGAATGGTCACTGGTCTTCAACTGATTTAAGAAATATATTTTGATAGAAAATATCTAAACATCATCCAAATCGCTAGATTAGATTAAACATATTTTATTGCATAAGCAAACAAAGGGATTGGACACAAGTTATTGCAACATTAGATAGTCCTTTCCCAAACATAACAACAGATTATATCAGTTACAACGGTGGATACAATAATGTTTACAGCATACATATACAATCACACATACCATCACCCTGTCAATCATTCAAACCTGTGTGAGTCTTTAATGAATATGATAGCGAACTGAATTATTGATCTGTTTATATTCTCATCATAATTACGAGACCCTGCAGTCAGTACAGCAACGTCAGCATCATTAATTTACAGTCTATTTAAATTAATAAAAAGATTGTTTCTTTGGTTAGTATATAGGGGACATTCGAAAAAATAGTGGTATGCGTTTTCGATAGGAGCTCCACAACTACATGCAGGACTTGGAATGATATTCACCCCATAAAGATCGGCTTTTAAGCTACTGCTTCTTGTCTGATGCGAGTCAGCATTATGTTGTATTTACGTTCCCATTTACAAACACCCTCTGTTTTCTAGATGCTAAATAACTTTTAATCCACATTAAAATGTCACCTTTTATGCCATATTTTTCTAATTTATGTATTAATCTCCTTTGCCAAACCCGGTCAAAAGCTTGAGATATATCACAAAAGACCTGACAATTAGTTTCATGGTTCTCAAGAGACAGGCACGTATTATGTACTAGCTCAATTAAATGGTGAACAGTAAAATGACCAGGCAGGAACCCTGATTGATATTTATATAATAGTTCATTTTCAAAAATGTGATTGTACATGCTTAAAAACGATTCTTTCGAAAGACTTCCCAACATTGCTTGTTAATGAAACTGGTCTATAGTTACAACAAAACGACTTTTCCCCTTTTTTAAAAAGCGGCATCAAATGTGCAATTTTCCATAAATCTGGGTATGTATGAGTTTTTAAGATAGATTAAAGAGTTTAGTTAGAGGATAGGAAACAGTACTATGGGTTAATTTCAGCATTTTATTGCTTATTCCATCTGGACCTGTTGCCTTAATGAGCTTAAGTATTTTAAAATCGATTGCCAAAGTTCTTAATAATTTCACGCAATTGTTCCAAGTAAGGCCCTTAACTGAAATTGCTCGAAAATAAAATGGCAACTAAATTCAAAATAATTTCATATACGTGTATCTCATAATTGTCTTTTACGGCTAAAATAAAGTTTCCGCCAAAAATAAAAAAGAAACTCTATAATAAGCAACACCTGAACCCTTGGCATAGAATTAAAATAATTACACACAAATTTTTCTCTTTGATTAAATCTACTACGATTTTCCAGGCTCCTTGTATAACCCTCTGCCCAAGTTGCTAAAATGATTCCAGTTTCCTTAACAAAATTGCCTCCAGTCTAAGTACCCTAGCCGGTGAGTGATCCCGGACGTGCGTGCGTACGTACGTACAAGCGCGCGTTGGTGTGCGTTTGTGTGCCTTTTTGATTTTGGTTGTCACGTGATCTAAACATACGTTTGTTTGGTTAATGTGCCATAAATTCCTCGTGCCTCTGATTAGAAGCAACTCATTAACTACGTTCACCGTTGCTGGAAAGGAAGAAATCCGTATGATTGAATCGCAACGGACGAAAACGGTTTCTGGTTCTCACCGAGCAAGTCTACCTTTTTTCTAAAGAATGTAAACAATGATGTGGACACCCCTCTTTCCAGACTTTCTTGTGTAGCACCCTTTCCACTGGTAGCGGCAGATGTTTTCATCTGCTGATAACCTTTACAAACAATTTGGACCCAGATCAGACCCGACAAAATGTCGGGTCTGATCTGGATCCAAGCTGTTTGATATCTTGAAATAATTCTTCGAAAAAAGTCGATGTGGGAAAAATTAAAGACAAATAATCATGAAAAACATTCAGCATGCAAAGAGTTTAGTCGCTGGCTTATACAGAAAGTTGGCGTGGCATTACATACCGCCTATATTTTATCAAAGAGCGTGTGTGTTTTTTTTTAAATAAAAAATTGCGATATTAATTTCTTGGTACTTTTAAAGCCGTAAGTTTTTGGTACATATGTACTCTAGGGCGACACATGCACCCAATTTTAAAGAGAACTATAAACATTTTTCGATTTTTTTATTTTCTTTTTAAATCATTTGTAAAAGTAGAATTAAGTTATGTTTTCACAATAAATCTGTTCGCTATAGCTGAAAACTGCACGGAAAAGTGAATTATCTTATAAAAACAGGTTGGTTGGTAATTATTTGCGTCCCTCCAATAATTACATGTATAGACAGTTAATTTGAACATAAATGCTGTTGTTTTGATACTGATAATTTGTTAAGATTTACGAAAATGGTAAAATGTATACCTGAATTTTAGTTTTTTACTGTGTTCTTGAAAAATGGAAACTTTAGTTCTAAAATTAAAAGATCAAAAGTTACAGACTATGCAACTTTAACTAAACTGGCCAAAATAAGTAAAATCCCGCTCGTATTTTATCGGTTTATCATAACATCTCGCTATTTTTTCTCCAAATTTTCAGTGATGTTGCGACAGAACCTTGAACTAATTTTCAACAAAGAACCATTCGTTTGAGCAAGGTCTTGTTTTTGCAAAGATATGGACATTACTGGCACAATATGACACATTATGAAAGAAACCTGAAGCTTTATAAATCAATTTTTTGCAACGTTACGCCAACGAGCGTTTTTTCTCCAGCTGAGTTTCAATTTTTCACATGTATTTTGGTTACAAGCGTGTCACTTTCATGATACAAGCCTTGTTGGCTTGGCCTTTTTTCTTTCATTTTTGCCAGTTTTTAACGCCTTGATGGCATAGGGCTTGGCCTTTTTTCTTTCATTTTTGCCAGTTTTTAACGCCTTGATGGCATAGGGCTTGGCCTTTTTCTTTTATTTTTTGCCAGTTTTTAATGAGTCACATTGTTCGAAAACGTGAATTAGTTGTCTTCGAACAACAAAGCCACAGACCAGACTGCGCATGTGCGCAGTCTGATCTGCGTCGTTGTTATTCATCATTTATGACAGAGTAGATAATGCTTTTACAAGTTACATCCAAAATCAATGATCCAACCTAGTCTACTCTTTCAGCCTCTTCCATGTATAACTTGGTCACAAAGCCCGTGTGCGATTAGTATCATGAAAAAGCTGACTTTGATCAGATGCACCTGTTTATGCGACTTTCTCCTTTTTGTTTTCTTCGAAAACCCCTACTACCACCATTCATGTCCGAAGACCCGTTTGACAAATTATTTAGAGATTACAAAAGCTGCTGTTGTGCCGGTATCAACTACTGATGTTCAACTATATAATTGTAATGTGAACTCTTGGTATACATATTCAAATAAGTCATTTTGACTTTCTTCTGAACCCAAATTGTATAGTGGTTGTATTGTAATCCTATTCTGTGTCGCTTTGTATACTTGTCATATACTTATGCAAATAAAATAAAGTTTAAACCAATTATATAATTGTACTTTTCAATTAATGGGACCAGGCCCAATGTTATAAAACTTTTTTTCATGCTAAACTAAACGGAGCATGAAATGTTCATGTTCATTAAACCTTAAATTCTGAAAAATATGTAATTTTTTTGCTTGTAGACTCTCAAATGTTGTATTTATCCTGCTTATAAATAATAAAATGCCAACACATGTTGGGATTTTTTAATACGTATGAGCTGGATAAAGTTCATGCTCAGTGAGCTGAGCATGAAAATATATTTATAACCTCAAGACTTGGCATTTTACGCAAAATACCGCTGAAGCCGGTGCCAGGGGCATGAGAGTCAGTTTCACCTTTTTACGTTTATACTTCGTTACAATGTATATAATCCGGTTTTTTTCCTCTGTGGTGGTGTATTTTCATGCGCGGATCCAGAAAAATTTTGCCAGAGGGGGATGATGAGGGAGAGAGTATCGATCCAATAGGCCCTACCACACAAAGTGGGTCATTATCGGCCCACAAGCGAAACGCCATTTATCCGCCCATGATTTTTGCTTCTGTTTCGGTTTGTGGTGGTGGTGATTGTGTTTTTTGTGTATATTTTGCCCGTTATTTTGGTATCCAACTTGTAGCAGCGATCCTGACCCATATATAGCGAGGTACGTTTTGTCCTGGTGTGCCACCTGGCGTCACATACGTCATAAATGTGAGAGAGCTACAGTAATAAAAGAGATTGATTAAAGTGGAATTGTCAGACTAAAAGTGTTTTGCGGATTAATAGGTTTCTGGGGCATGTAAAATGCCGGCGACTGAAGTCAAATTCTCAGAGATCAAAGTGGGTCCACCCAACAACAATTTGAGAAATTACATTTGAAGAATTTTATTTGCATCTGAGCCAATTCGTGTGTCGCATAGGAGAAAAGGCACATGACAGAGAGCATTGTAGGTTCACCGTTGTCACAGATCACATTAAATTTTGCCGCCGATCACATTTGCCACAGATCATATTCGTCACAGATCACATGTGTCACACCTTTTTTACAAAAGTGAAAGCATTCGTCGCTTGCATACACAAAATATGGGAGTAGCGTATTATTTGAGTGGGGCGAGACTCACTAGAAGCATTGTGTTGTTAGTGCTGCAGCAAAGCAGTAAAAAGTGAGCTAGTTTTCGAGATGGTGGTCCCCACAGGGTAACAAGCAGCAACATACATCAAATTAAAGCTAAGAGCCTCCCGAATTAAAAAATACATGATGCCACCTCCGTTTGTTGGGGCGTAAAATTTTACGAGTCATTAAAAAAGGGCACCTACACAAATAAATAACTTTATTGATAAAACTTACTTTAAACCAGAGATCACAAACATTGCTTAAGTTGGTATAATATGAACACTAAATGATACAGAAGGATGCTAGAAATACTTTGCATCATACACGAGATGCAAACAAGTCCAAATACACTGACGGTGAAAGGTCATTAGGTACATTAGTCACGAAAACCCATGATGTTCTAGAATTCTTTTTGACTAATGATCCTCCTTATGTATAAATGTATTAAAAACAAGTTTAAATATTATCAACGACATCTGGGAAGCAAACAGTGCATAATGTAACTACCATTAATTGGGGCGAAAAATGTTATGGCCCATCAAAAAAGGGTATCCATACAAGTAATAACTTTACTGATAAAAATCAGTTTAAACCAATGATCAAAAGCATTGCTGAAGTTGGCATAATATTAACACTAAATGATACATGAGGGTGCTAAAATATTATTAATTATATGTAAGGTTCATATAAGTCCAAATACACCGACGGCGAAATGTCATTAAGTACATTAGTCACGAAAACCCATGATTTTATAGAATATTTTCTGGCAAATGATCTCTTTTAGTATAAATGTGCTGGATACAAGTTAAAATGTTAACAACTGACATCTGGTAAGCAAAAGGTGCATGATGCCTTTCTCTTCCATATGTAGGGCCAAACAAGATTATGGCTTTTCAAAGAAAAATACCCATAAAATTAAATAACTTTACTGATAAAAATCCATTTAAACCAATGATCAAAACTATGGTTCAAGTTTGTATAATATGAACCCTAAATGACAAACTAGGATGATAAAATATTTTCAGTATTATATGAGGTGCAACAAAATCCAAATACACTGATGGCGTAAGGTTATTAAGTACATTTTGTCACGAAAAACTCATGATTGTGTAAACTTCTTTTAGTCAAATGATCTCTTTAAGTACAGATGTATTGAAAACAAGTTAAAATGTTATCAAATGCCATTTTTGAAGCTCCTACTCAAAATAAAATCATTCCAGATGAATAGATGATACATTTATGGTTCATTCATTTATCAAAATCCTTCTCAGATCTTATTAATGTAATCTGTTGGAAGAGTTTTTGTCAAGGACATTGACAGAAACGTTCCAACTTTTGCATAAAGAATATCAACTTGTGTCAGGCAAGTATTAAACTATTTCTTTTTTGTTAAGAGATATCATATTTCATTGACCATGAAAGTTCATCAAGTCCATCATCCACGAAAACACATGGCATACATGTATATTATACTTTATGGTCAACAATTCACAGTGACATACTCAGTTATTATATATGATATTTGAATGACTAGTTTAAATAAAACGTGCCAAAGTTTATGCGTCATGGCGTAACACACTCACTGACATATCAGATTCAGCTTCCGATTAGGCAACATCTTCACAAGACAAAATAGAGGAAATATTCAGACAATTTATCTTCCCGTGGCACTGCTACATTGCACACACACAAGGTTGTACAAAGCTGTTCATTACAGAAAGAAGAGCATACTCACAATGGGAAATTTTACATAATAAATCATTCAACAACTTGTGTGGTGTTGCCGACTGGGTCATCATTAGCGGCCTCAATGCCATTCTGCCATGTGCTTCCTCATAGGATTCATATACAAAGTCTGCAGTTGCAAGACAATCCACAAGTCTTCAAGATAAGTACATGTAACTGATAACAAACTCATAATGTGCAGTGTTTAGCTGTTATCTGTTCAGTGGTAGCGTTTTGGTGGTACTTTCTTCATCGCTTCCACACATCTGATTTCATTAAGTGAATTTCTTTGCTTTTACCATACAGTATCTCTACAAATTTAGTGCAGGCAAGTTGCTCACATAGTTGTTGAAAGATTTTGGCATTCTGCACATCACTTTATGTGCTAACTTCTTTCCTATTACATAAAAAGCATTACAAGTGTCACAGCCAGTCAAGCGATAGAAAAAAACATCAATATATTTTGTTGTTCTGTGGTCTTGTGAAAGAGCTCATGCACAGGAATTAAACGTTTCAAATCTACCTGTGTTCCTGTTCAACATAAAAACGAATATCGAACTCGCAAAAATATTTGGCCTGTGATGCAAGAGGAAAACCAAAAGGTAAGTGAGTATGACCAGGAAATGCCACAACCACATACGACAGACCAACCCATGGCATGACCAGGAAGATCCAAAGAACACTAGCGACATGAAATTCAGAAAACACCAAAGCACCAAGCACTTTTCCCCAGTGAATTTTACTGATAAAATCTTCAACCTAGATTCTGCTGTTTTAAAAACACCAAGCTCGCATAGAGGCTTCCTAACTTATGTAATGTATCATCAAAGGGAAACAGCCAAGTCAATTAACAACACTGTGTCACCATCTGGACTGTTTACAATGATCTTACTGGCACCATTTTAATCACTGCATAGAGGATGTCTGATGCTTCCCAGTTTGATCGCAGGAGTATATATATCTTCTGTGTTATGCTTATCTGTCAGTCCGCCACTGAGGTATGTGGTTTCCCTCCATTTAGTACTTCATCAGCATTTTCTATACTACATGTATATACATGTAGTTAGTGTAGTATGCTACAATTCGCTTTGTTTTCTTCCCTTGCTTAAATTCTTCATTCTTTTGGTATAGGGATTTCAGCTTGTATGTAAATTATATGGGATGCATTTGTATCTGACACCAATTTCTACCTGTCTGAAGTTTGAGGCTGTTCTCTTTGTACCTGTCAACTACTTTAAATTTGACTGCAAAATTATGCAGACTGTACTGGAACAATTTTGTTGTCCTGTTAACTTTCTAGCTTGTGCATGTAGTCAAAAAAATGTATATGCAATCATTGGTCAGTCATTCTTGAACATACTAACAGGATTAGGCGTTTTTCAAAAAGAGTTCATTGCAAAAAGCCTTAAATACATTACTTCTCCATTGACTGTTATACTGTTGAATTGGATATGAAGTGTCTTTTGCATTTCTGTCATTTCTTTAATGTCAGACTCGGGAAGTGGGTCGCAGTAGCTTTTTAGTGGCATGTTGTTTTCTGAAGGTATCCAATGCTTCTTCCTGCAGTTTATTGATACTTGACTGCCTTTGTCTAAGGCTTTTAGTAGACTTTTCATGATTGCAGATGATTTCACTACACCAGACGCGAAGTTCAAGGGATGATCAGATGGATTGTCATTGTCGAAGGGATCTATGAATATTCCTTCAAACATTCTTTTCGCATCATTATCAAACCTTTTCCACAGTGCACGTGTGTCTGAATGATACATGCTTACTCATTTTTGTGTCTTTTCCTGGCATCTTGAGAAATTATCATGAAATGTCAAAGAGTACTTGGCCCTAACAGGTCTTTGAAGAAACCACCTTGCTTAGGCGTTTCCCTTTAGCGTCAGTCTCTTTATTCCACATGTTATTGTAATTTTGAAACAAACAAACACTTATGTAATCGCTGATTGAAGTAATTTGTTGTTTCATTGTTGTTTTATTTAAAGAGGCCGGCAATGTTTTTAAATATAACCAGTTTGTAGCAAACATCAGCGAGATATTCATGCAGTTTTATCACCAAAGTCCAAGCCTGTTTCAATGGGAGCATAACTAGGGTGAGGAAATCATCACTACAACTAGACTGTAGAAGAGGTAGATCTTCTGTCTTGCAATGTCTTGTAACAGAATATCAGGATAGTTTAGCATTTTTATCACTCCACCATTTGAACTGGACAGGACATTTCATGCTTTGTCTACAAGTTTGAATGCTGGGAACATCATGTCAGTATTTTCCTGCTAGAATATGATGTGCCCTGCCTAAATCTGGTATTAATGTTAACATACAAAGCTCTAGCAGAATGTTTGTTTCATTAAGATAACCATCTTTTTTTGAAGGTGGTGAATTCAATTACCAGGTTGTAGATAATTTAATTTAACAATAATTGTTGGTTAACAATTTAACTATGAAAAACGCGATACAGAAAAACCAATATAAACGGTCAGAATAATTTGATAGCAAAGCAAAATTGATCAATCAATTAATCAATCAATGGATCAATTAGTTAAACAATCAATCATATTTTCCTTCTATAATATTTATTGACTCATTGTACAAAATCAGTGTTATTTTTTATGGAAAAGATGCTAAAATCCAGATTAATTTTTTTTTTTTGCGTTTTCACAACTAAGTTTCCGTATTCTTTTTATTTCCAGTGCAGTGTTAAAGTGAACTAAAACCTACACTGAAGATTATTTCCAAGCCAATCGAATAAAATTTTATGTTGAATGGCCAGTTTGTACATTTAAGACATGTTTTAAGGTAAACAAATCAACAGTATCATCAATATTTTACAATGTCATATGTTTTCGTGACTTTTGCACTTGTTGACCTTTTTCGTGACTGTAGACAGGAAACGTATTCATGGAAATGATGTTTTATCAATTAATATTATCATTTCTGTTTATTGTTGTATAAAACTGTCCATTATCACGAATATACTGCAGCACATTTAATGCATTTATCAATAAGGGCTTTAGACTAGGGTATTAGGGGTACCCTCTGTTATAGGCCGTAAAAAATTTCGCCCTCAGTCCTGACAGTGGCATCATGCAATTATGAACTCCCAAGACTCTGAGCTTTAATTTGATATATGTTGCTGCTTGTTACCCTGTGGGGACTGGTATGTGTCACAATACGGTGGGTCTGCTGCAGCACTATGTGGCATTTGATTAGACGATTTCGTTTTCCTCTGCTCAGTGCTGTTTCAACCATGATGGAAGTTTGGCAAGATTCAAAGAGGAAACAGTGCTTTCGATTGCCATTTGTGGCCAATTCTAACGTTTTTTATCTCCGTTCATCGATTGTATTAACGTTTTCGATTGCCGCCCATGAGGTAACGTCCTGATATGACTGAAAACTTGTTACAATGTAATAGGGACGTTTAGCATCACATCAAAAATAAAAAAAAATAATATCACTCGCCACCGAAAAACCGATGGTGGCCCGACATTGTACACGTATTGTATGCTGGCTACAAAGATCACTCTTATGTTATAGATTTTCCAAAAGTTTAATGTTCTCTTTTCAGTAATATCGCTGGGCGGCTTCGACGACGACGGAGTTCTGTTGACCTGGCTATGAGTATCTACCCAGGAGACCTGCTGGTGCAGGAACACCATAAAAAGCTAATCAAAAGAAACACTATTTCTGACTTCTACGCCGGCAGGAATGGGTCCACACCTAGTCTTAATGAAGGTAAACTTAGATTATCTGATCCAATTCATTAGGCAGATGAGCCTATGCTAACGCAAGGTCTGGTCACAGCTTTCACTGCCCTCACACACAGAGTATGGGCTTAGATGAAGGTTCATGCCAAATTTAGACTTTTAGCCCCACTACATACGTAAGCAAAAACTGTGAGCTTTAAATTGCAATTATTTTCTTACCCATCAGCTTGAACATGTGTTTAGGGTGATTTAAAGAACCGTCTCAACGAGGTGGTTCTTTTAAGCACCCACAGCATATGTTTTGGTTGAGAAATAAGAAAAAAATCAAACACGTACTCTTTTCTGCATTTATTTTTTATGAGCAGCTGCAGAAAGTTGAGTTGAGCATGAAAAATGTTTTAATCTCAGGGCCAGGCACCGACATAGTCATTTCAAGCCAAATCAGCTACTGTATCACAAATCTTCTGTCTAGAGTTATTTACAAAAAACAATATATTTCCAAATGAAAACTTGTGTTGAGTTACTGGAATAAATCCACTTGCTGCACGTTTGAATGATATTCCAATGTTTTATCTCACAATGTACAAAGTGCACATGCTTGCTGGTGCAATAAGATTTTTTGTATGGTTGTGCGTATGTACGGGAGATTATCCACTCGCTAAAGCTCGTAGATTATCTTCCCGTACATACGCACAAACCATAGAATTAACTTAACCTTAGCTTTGAATGAACACCATCCTTTTAATTGTATTAAGAACTAAGAAAAAAAAACTAAAATAAAATAAAAGCTTGTCAATTGCCATGCGAGCCCCACGATTCTTCAATATGAACTACTATAATATTTAGTTTTAAAGGGTTCTCGTACACACTGATATGTCCTTGAAAAGTATGCATGTAAAAATGCCCTTCAGGTCAGAAATCTGTAGGCAAATTCTGCGTGTCTTCAGCATAATTTTTTGTCTAATATATGTAACCAGGCTACTTGAATGTCAGTATTACGACGGTTGCATCAGTTATCTTTTAAAAAAAATAGATTCAAACGCAGACATATTTTTATGTTCATTAACTTTTACCACCTGTTTTATTGTCTTAGAAATATTAATATTGGCGCACTCACTTACAACAAAAACAAGCACCTAACACCATCGTCACGATGTCTTTAAAGAGCAGCCATATTCTTAACTATGTGGGTTGAAACGCTATATTCTAATTCAAAAGCCTCTTATATTAAAGTGTTTTTTTTTCACTTTTTAAACATTATTTACAATTTACTAAAAGGTTACTGAATGAAGGAGAAATTGTACCATATCGTAAGTACATGTAAACCTTTTTTGTTGAATGAACACAACAAACGCGCAGTCTGTTCAGCATATTAAAATGAGCCAGTGCATAAGATTTCCAACAATTTGGTATGTGCGACTAGCAAAACCTCAGATCAGCCTGCGCATACGCGCAGTCTGATCAGAGCCTTTGCTAGTCGCTTGAGTATTTTATGATTGTTAAGCTACTGACTGAACACCATTTGGAGTTTCTAAGCTTAGAAGTAGACCGCACAGGCTCGTTTGAGTCTACACTTGTCAAAATGTCAAATTGTTGGAAAACTCATGCCACGGCTAATTTATCATTCGATCTTCATATAGGTATTAATACACGCTATATACAAAGTTAGGAAATTCTAGCTTATTGCTGTAGCTAATAAGACTGATTTTGAGTCGAACCTGATCGCAAAACTTGCAAATATGTCTTTTCGCGACAAGAGTCAATTGTCTAGGTCACAAAACCAAAGATGAGAACCCTCCTACATGTACACTGTACATGCTGCATATGGCAAGTACGCACTATAATAGCTTTATACTGAATATAGTCTACCAATCAGACAGGCATTTAGGCATTTGCTGTTAAACACCCTTTTGATATCATATATTCTTGCTTTCTGGATAGCCTATAGGAATTATTTATATTATGAACCGCGAAGAAATAACCTGAAAACATAACAGATGCTTTAGAAAATGAGGGAACCTACAAAATAGGAAATAGGCTTTAACATTTTATGACTGGCTCTCATATTCGGATGAGTATGAATGAACTTTCTAGTGAGAATAATTATGAGGGTCTGGATGGGGTATAATGAATAATTGCCCTTTTTTATAATGAATAGTGAATAATGAGCCAAAAATGAATAGTGAATAATGAGGGTCTAAAAATTAATGAATAATCCTATTTTTTTAATGAATTGAAGAAAAAAATAATGAATAGTGAAATAATCAGATTTCTTTGCCACCTTTCTTACTTTAATGAATAATTGGTCTTATTTTAATGAATAACCCAAAATTTTAATGAGATGAATAATGGGCTAAATTTTTAATGAACAGTGAATACCAGAGCCCCCCCCCCCCATCCGGACCCTCATTTATTGGTCTTCAGACACTTTTATTCCATTTTATAGCGTTTGCAAAACTTTGTTTTTGACTGCCCAAAGCACTTTATTGGCGTAAACTTTAAGTTAATTTAAGGTGTTCCCACCTTGATGCAGCATATCATTTTATTATTTTATAATAATTTAGTCTAACTTCATGTTTCGGATGCAAATGGTTTATTCGCAAATCAAATGACTCTTTGAATACTGTGAATTCAGATTTTTTTCGCGAAAATTTTATTTTCTCTTATAACATTAAAAGACATATTTGCGATGTTTAAAAAAATCACGACTGGTATACATTGTATGTACATGATTTACCTACACCATTAAACGGCGAAGTGACTTCTCCATTTTGCGAGGGTTTCATATCCACGAAACTTCGCATTCGCGAAGTTTGGCAAAAATAGAACCCTCGCGGAAATTTCTGAATTTTCAGTACTGTTGTGATAACATGTAGTTAAAGACATGCCTACCAAACGATCCAACGCTCAACATCTGGTTGAATATGAAAAACAACTTCTCTAGGAAGAAAATCAAAAATACGAACTCAGAGAGTTAATCTGACAAAAAGGGAGAGCTTTCTGGCCTCAAGACCGGGGGCCGTGGGTTCCAGCCCCACCGGCGTCACTGCGTTGTGGTCCTTGAGCAAGATACATTTATCCTAGCTTAGTACTGGTTCAACCCAGGAAGACCCGTCAGATTGTTGATGGGACGTAAAGAATCAAATCAAACAAACAAACAAACTTTCTGACCTCAAATTTTAGGAATACAAAAGGCTGTTGCATGACATTCCCCGATTTTTGATTCTCCTCCTGGAGGAATTGATTTTAAATGTAATATTCAAACCGATGTTGAGCATTGGATCGTTTGGTAGGCGTGTATAGAGGGGTTAGAAAGTTTACAAGACAAGGCTTTGAGAACGTTTGTTGATTCGCGAGGCTTTGCCGACCGATTCAGCATCCATTCTGGTATTCTATTAGTTTACCTATGGATTCACTTATCGATTTTAGCGTCGATTTAATGCCATCGACGGTATTCCAAAAGACTTGGTACACGTCACGTTCACCTGATAAAGATAAGTGCCGCGAGAAAGACAGCGTTTATCAGGTCAACATGCAACAGTGCAATTAATATAGCAGAAGTATCAATCTATTTCAAACATAACCACTTAATTTTGTTTTGTTTTTGTTTTGTATTTCAGATAACAAGAAGGCTCGTCAGCCATTTTCTTTGCTCAAGCTGGTAAGTACATGTAGTTTTGAAGGAGTTCTTTTTAGGCCGTTTGTTTGTTTATCTTCTGTTGAATACTTGGTGTTCCTTTTCTACTTTATTTATTTCTTTGTTTGTCATATCTGCTTTAGAACAAGTTTTTATACATTCTATAAAGAACCTGGGAGATTTGTTGGCATTTTAACATTTATGGGTAGGATAAATGTGATGTTTATCTTCTGTTGAAAACTTCATGCTCCTTTTTTTTCTTTATTTCTTTGTCATATCTGATCTAAATAGCTCAAATCTTTATACGTTCTATAAAGAACCTGAGACTTTGAAAGGGTTCTGTGATTATCCTGTTAATAAATGTTAAAATGCCAACAATTGGCATTTTAACATTAATGAGCAGGATAAAGGTGATGATTATCTTCTGTTGAATACTTGATGTCCCATTTTTACTTTATTTATTTCTTTGTTTGTCATTTCTGCTTTAACACATATCTTTATACATTCTATAAAGAAACTGGGTGTTTGAAAGGGTTCTGTATCTACCCTGCTGATAAATGTTTTAAATGCCAACAAGTGTTGGCATTTTACCACTTATTAGCAGGATAAATGTGATGTTTATCTTCTGTCGAATACTTGATGTTTCTTTTCCAATTTATTGATTTATTTGTTTGTCATGTCTGCTTATACATTCTGATAAAGAACCTGGATGTTTGAAAGGGTTCTGTATCTATCTTGCTAATAAATGTTTAAATGCCAACCATTGTTGGCATTTTAACTTTTATGAGCAGGATAAATGTGATGTTTATCTTCTGTTGAATATTTGATGTTCCTTTTCTACTTTATGTATTTCATTGTTTGTCATGTCTGCTTTAGCACAAATCTTTATAGATTCTATAAAGAACCTGGGAGTTTGAAAGAGCTCAATTCGAGCTTAACATTTTTGTGCTTCACCACAACAGAATCAAGGGCGAAGATTGGGTACCAGTAAAATGCATTTTAGCCCCCCGGTGGCTTAGGCTGCTGTCCATTCTAAGGCTGTGGTTCTGTTGTTGTTGATTCGTTGTTGATTGTTTCTCCCATTGTGGGATTCTGTATTTGTTCTATGTTTTGCTGTACGTTACTTTGTGTCCAATCTAGCTTTGCAATTATCTCAATGGGGAAGTGAGAGCTGGTTGCTTTGCTTTGCTTTGTTTGTCTTCCTGGTGTCTCGTGATTGTTAAAGGGCTCTTCAGTTTGTCTGCAGTTTGTGATTGTGGTATTTCCTGAGCATATTCACTTTCTATTCCTGTACCTATCTTGATGATAAATGTTAAAATGCCAACAATTGTTGGCATTTTAACATTTATGAGCAGGATTAATTTATGTGATGCTCAGCTGAGTAGAACATGAGCAAAGTTTTATAACTTGGGGGCCGGGTTCAAGTATCATTATCGTCTATAACCCCTGTCTTGTGTAGTGCATCAACAGACCCTTATTTTTTCAAACAAGCAAGAAAAGAGTTAACTTTTTCAGCATTTGAGTTAGTTTTTATACGCACGCAGATGAAAGTTCATGCTCAGTTAAATCGAGCAAAAAACGTTTTACAACCTCGTGGCCTGTTTTTTTTCTTTTCTAACAAAACAATTAGACTGTCAGATTTTACTGTTCTTTAGAATTAGCCTGCTTTACATGCTTTTGCAGAAGAAATTATGCTGACAGTTTGTTTTTTCACAGAAATCATAACAAGATGTTTCCCCCAATTCTGATGTTTTTATTATATTTGTGTTTCAGATGAAGACCCGAAGTAAAGAATCTTTATCACACCTTGGGGATATCCTCACGAAAATGAAACCGTCCGAGTTTAAAGACAACCATTTAGCAGCATATAAGGTGGGTTATCATATTAGGCTATTATAAATATCATACACACTTGTACTACATGGATGATTGAAAGTGGATCAATTATTCAAACTATTTCTTTGATAATTGCATTAAACATGTACCTCCCACCTATCCAAGCTCTTCATCGCAAAAAGTCAACACTGTGTTATGTGTAAAGTAAGGCTCAATCCAGTTTGCTCAGCAACAGAGAATATCGAAAATCGTGAAACTATATGAAGCTAGGCGATTAAAAAATCCAAAGAATAAAAAAAGTGCGTGTTTATTATAGTGTCACCCCTATTGAAAGGGCCAGCTATTTCTGACTTATGAGACACATTGACTTGTCACATATACTTCCCCAATCCAATCCTTTTGCCAGATACCAGGCAGGCTTGGAATTGATAACCATTCGTTTAAGTAGCTGGCGGCTCACCAACCGGCCATACCAGAACAAACCCCACTGCCGCCAACATTGGGATTCGAACCTTCGATCCCCCACACCAGAGGCGGATGCCGTAACCACTAGGACCGGATAGTAATTAATGTGCTGAATAGAATGCCTGGGTGTGAAGGATTGTCTGTTCTGTTTTGTTTGAGGGGTTTTGCATCCAACGAAATCAGATTTACTCAAATCAAGACCTATACCCAGGGAGTGAACAAACATAACCCTGGTCATATACGGGGAAACGCAGGCTTGCCATCCATTCTTGGATTTTGCATTCAACAAAAACAGGTTTTCTCATGTTGGCTCTCTTAAGCAAGAGATCAGCATCTTATTATCCAGTGTTACATGACATTTCCAATAATAGGTTCCATTACCATTTTAATGAATGAAAATGTGTCTTTGGTTACGAAAGACTTAACTACAAAACACTGATCGTGCAGAACATTCACGAGAATATGCTCTTCTATCTATCAATGTTTATCAAGTAGACTTTTGTTATGCCAATGTCAAGTTTAAGGTTCACATGTTCTATTTCTGGAGACAAATTAACCACAGAATGAAGCCTTTAAGTCTCACCAATTAGTAGATGCATCGTTCATGATTTGAGAGGGGTTAAGTTGAATGACAAACACATGTTTGTATTGACCGACAAAGCAGTAGTAAGATAACAGGCCTAGAGATTATAATACTTTTTTCATGCTTACTTTAACTTAGCATGAAAGCAATCCTACTCATAAATGCCTTAAATTGTCTGAATAAAGTACAGTAAAACCTGTGCAAAACGGACACTCAAAAATGGACAAAACAAAGATCTTAATGACAAATGGTAGCTTAATGAAGGTCGAAAGTATTGCAGAATGCTCTCTTGGAGCATTCTTCAATACTTTTGAACTGCATTAAGCGATAATTGGTCTTGATAACTTATTGTGGTCGTTTTGAGAGTGGCTGTGTAACACAGGTTTTAATTTAATTATTCAAGTTATTTATTGGTTGTGGGAGCGCAGTGGCTCAGTGGTAGAGTGCTTGACTCGAGACCGAAGGGCCGCGGGTTCGAGCCTCACCGGCGACACTGCGTTGTGGTCCTTGAGTAAGACACATTTATCCTAGCTTAGTACTGGTTCAACCCAGGAAGACCCGTCCCGCATAACTGAAAGATTGTTGAGCGGACGTAAAGAATCAAATCAAACAAACAAACAAAAAAAATTATTGGTTGTAGAAACAATGTAATTTAGTACATGTATAATGTTGAAGAGCTACAATTGGTGCATTTCTGTAACCCATTGTCACGTGACTTTTTCGTTCTGTTTCAGTCTGTTCATTGGACGGACCTAATAGCTAGTACAGATAAGCAGACGTCTGTGGCGGACAGTCTCAACATCTCAGAGATTGAGAGAAAAAGACGAGAAACGGTGTGGGAGCTCTTCAAGAGCGAATGTGTCTTTCTAATTGATCACCTAATGGTGTTAAAACATGTAAGTAGTGTGGTGCCAAAAAAAATTGAGCTTAAAATTGTAAATATTTTCTTACCTATCAGTCTTAGCACATGTTTTGGGTGCTCAAAAGAACCGTCTCATTGAGACTGACCTTTTGAGTACCCACAACATATGTTTTGGTTGAGAAATAAGAATGTATTTGTTTCGTACACACTCTTAACTAAAGGCCTGGTGGGCGATTTCTTTAAGTAAGCATGTAAACGGGTACTTTGCAAAATAGTTAAGATCGAGATGAAATGCCACACAATATGCGGCAGTTCATCAGGTCCTTCAAATGCTAAAATATATCCCAATTAAAAATCTCATTTTGGGAATTTTAAACTTTGACCCCGAATATGTACAATCAGTCGTCTAAAGTGTATAGTAACAAGTAGGATGGAAGAAAGCATAAGGATATAAAGGGCTTATGACCAGTCAGCAGCTATAGTCATATCAAGATGGTTAATAATTTTAACTTCACTTTTAGTGAGTCTCATGCTCAGCTCAAGAGAGGGTGAGAGACCCCTCCCCCACCCGATTACATATAACCACTTCTTTTGTAACAAAAAACGTTAGGATTGGGTTGCAAATGCGTAGACCGGCCAGAGCCTCTATTTCTTGCATGCAGTCAGTATGGATGTAGATGAAGACTCAGACTAAATTGTAGACCTATACTCCCGCTGAATACACCAGCATAGGAATTTAAAGGAGGCTCTTGCTCATACGCTATAAGGAATAGTTAAACCATGGGTTGTCCGCCTGTACGTGAAGATAATCCACCAGCTAAAGCGAGTGGATCAGTATCTTACGTACAGGTGGACAAACATGGTATAACAATTTATACCACCTACATCAATATAGAGCTTACACATCACGAGATAGTTCATGTTAAAGTTGGTAAAAATGGTATAAGCAAAGAAAAATCACATGAGTTTGCCCATCTATTAAAGTCCAATAAGTCTTTGTGATCAATAATAGATTTTAGCCTTGATAGGACACTGGTTTCCAGTATTTGCCCTTCTGATCGACATTGCCTTATGAATATTTAAATATGCTGATTAAGCATGTGTTGTTAATGCGACTGTAAATGCAAGTTTATTGCATTTCACACCTCTAGGTAGGTGTTTAATGGTGCATGCTATTAACTTTGGAACTGATTGTGTCTGCTAGTATTCTAAATAACTCTTTGCCTACTAGTGGTGTCTGTTGATAACCTTTGAAAACAGTTTGGACCCAGATCAGACACAACAAAACATTGGGTCTGATCTGGATCCAAACTGTTGATATTCCCGAAAGAGTTGATTTGAAAAAAATCAACAGACGACAAAAAAGCGTGAAAAATTACCCAGCATGCAGAGAGTTAAGACAATAAGTAAAATACTAAGACATGGTAGAAAATTGACCACTTTCAGCCTTTTTACGACTACTACAGCTTTTGTAGAACATCCCATGGGCAGATACAGAGGGGGGGGGGCAGGGGGTCCGAACCCCCCCCCCCCCTGAAAAATCACAAAAATATATAGGGTTTTCTAACAATACAGGTCCGGATCCCCTGAAAAATCGCAGCTACCAAGCCAGCATTCAATGTTGGGCCATCATCGGCATGCCAGCGAAACGCCATTAAATGGCGTTTTGCTGGTGTGGGCCAATGATGGCCTGCTTATAGTGGTACTTGGATCCTCCCTCCCCTCATCAATCAAAAAAAACAAAAAAAAAAGTTTTTAATAGTTGGATTCCCTCTGACAAAACTTTCTAGATCCGCGCATGCATCCCATTGACAAGATTATCAGTTCAGCATAGGAGGAACTCGATTAGAGAAAATCAGGAATGCTTCTTTAATCCTTAAAAAAAACAGAACAGATCAGTTGGATAGCATTTTTGTATAGAATGTACAAAGAGAATTTGGGTGTTTTTTTTTTTTTATTTCGCATAACATTCGTATGGACCCTAAAATTAGACTTCTTTTCGCCGCCCTAACCATGTAAGAATCTGTTGCAATGCTTTCAGCAGCAAACTTGCAAAAAGACTTGGACCCTTAAAAGATTGCAAATTTTGTCAGTAATTTTAAAATCAGATGTTGTATTAACAAAGATATTCTATCGACTTCTGTAGCAGATGAGATGTACATGGTTTTCTTGTTGTTTTAAGTAAGGGTGGGGTTGCTTGCAACAAAACGGTTAAAGGACTGCAAGGACTTAAAATGATTTAATTATATCCTATTATAAAGTACTAATGATTTAAACAATACTTATTGTCCAAAGCGGAAAATCTATACTAAAAGCTCAGTCCACCTGAGTGTTTTTGTTCCTAAAGTAATAAGTACCAAAATGTGCTGGCTGAAATAACTCCTCGCCCCTGATCCTTAACTCTTTGCATGCTGGGTAATTATTCATGCTTTGCTGTCGTCTGCTGACTATTTTCAAAATTAACCGTTTCAAAAAACTTCTTTCATGAACATTGTCAGAGTGCCAAATGGTTTGGATCCAGATCAGGACCAACATCTGTCGGTCCTGATCTGGATCCGAACTGTTTTGCAAAGGTAATCCACAGATCACAAAAGTCGCCACTAGCAAGTAAAGAGTTAAGACAATTCATTGTCTTGTATTGCAGTGTTTCCTGGAACCCCTCAAAAAGGTGCAAGTAGAAGGATTTCTAATGTATGCGGAACCTTCAGATATCTTCAGCAACCTAGATGAATTGTGCTATGTAAGTAAATATATTTAGGCATTTTATTCTTGAAAAAGTTACATGTTTTCCACCCGAAAAAAGAAACAATAATACTAAAAAATTCTAATGCACTTGCTTTTGTAAGGGGGCGTCTGATTGGATAACGTCAAACATTTGCGACAGTATATCTTGCGAGAAATAGATTGACGTCATTAATTACATCACATTTTGTTGTGCGGCTTTATGCCGCTTGCCATGCTTCAGTTTTAGAGGAAACTGCAGAATTTTATTAGAATGGTGATAACTGCATTCAAAGTTTTCATTTGAGGAGGTATATCGTCGAATATATGGTCGGAAATCACGTTTTACGGCTCCGCTCTGACCGTATATACCTCTCTAAATGAAAATTTTGAATGCAGTTATCCCCTAAAGAATATTTATAATAAAACGAAAAATTCTTACATTGTATTTCTTTTCTTTTATACTTCACCCGGGCATGCAGTGTTCAATGTATGGTATTGTGATCGTTATTCATCTGCGAGTCGTCCATTTACGTTGTACCATCTTCATTAATTTGTGAGTCAGCTTTAACGAAATCGAATAGGATTCTAATGCACTCGTTGTAACTGATTTGATGATAACCTTAGTTTGCAACAGTATAACTCCATGCCATATGTTTTGGTTAAGAAATAAGAAAACTGTATTTGGTACGCACTCTTAACTAAAGGCCCGATAATTTACTGTGTAGCTAGTCTTTTGGTGCTGTTTATCTTTCCTCAACTTCATTAATGTTTGCTCTGAGTGTGCATGACATGAATATGAAGGCTAGGCAAGATGTCAATATCTGCTTATGTAAATTATTCGGTTGCAAGCCTTAGGATAAGAAGGGCTAGAACTTTATTAAATATCTCTAGCTCATTTTTATGTTGTAAATTGTGGGCATTCAAAAAATTTCTTTTGAGCACCTACAACATTGTTTAGGCCGTTTGATAACAAAAAGGTATGCCTATGTTCTTGCTTATCTTGTAATATAGATGCATCGAACATTAGACGTTATTGGTATATAAAGGTAATTGGTTATATAAGTGTCTATTGAGTGTATTTGGCATATATGTTCCAAGATAGATTAGTCAAGCAGTTCAATATCCATTGTCTAAGTGTATTACATACAATTTAATGTCACCGCCATGTGTCCAGAACTATTCTAGGGACTGTCTGCACTAAAGTCATATTATAGATCATTCTGATGGCAAAACATGTGCTCCCTTTGATACATAGACTGTGCGATAATGTTTGTCCAAGCAATGTAAACTAGTTCATATAAACTAAGAAATGCCACATTTCCATTGAGTTCTCTGAAAAATACCACCTTAACATGGAGCTCTCTAATAAATGCAACATTACCATGGAGTTCTCTTAGAAATGCCACATTGCCACTGGTTTATCTAAGAAATGCCACATTACCATGAAGTCCTCTAAAAATACTACATTACCATGGAATTCTCTTAGAAATGCCACATGGCTGTGGAGGTCTCCAAGAAATACCACATTACCATGCAGTTTTCAAAGCAATGCCACACTACCATTGAGTTTTATAAGAAATGCCTCAAGGCCATGGAGTTCTCCAAGAAATGCCACATGGCTATGACGTTCTCCAAGAAATGCCACATGGCCATGGAGTTCTCTAAGATGTGCCACATGGCCGTGGAGGTCTCCAAGATATGTCACGTTATCATGTTGTTCTCACAGCAATGCCACATTACCATTGAGTTTTCTAAGAAATGCCACATTACCATGGAGTTCACTAAGAAATGCCACATTGCCATGGAGTTCTTTACGAAATGCCACATGGCCATGGAGTTCTCTAAGAAATGCCACATGGCCATGGATTTTTTTACGAAAGGCCGCATTACCATTGAGTTCTCTAAGAAGTGCCACATTACTATTGAGTTTGCTAAGAAATGCCACATTAACATGGAGTTCTCTAAGAAACTACATGGCCATAGAGTTCTCTAAGAAGTGCCACGTGGCCATTGAGTTCTCTTTGAAGTGCCACAGTGACCATGGGGTTCTCTAAGAAATGCCACATTACCTGGACTTCTCTAAAATTCCACATTATTATTATGTTCTCAAAGCAATGCCACATTACCATGGAGTTCTCTAAGAAGTGCCACAATGACCATAGGGTTCTCTAAGAAATTCCACAAGGCCATGGAGTTCTCCAAGAAATGCCACATTACCATTGAGTTCTCTAACAAATGCTACACATTATACCGGAGTTCTCGAAGAAATCCCATATTAACATGGAGCTCTCTATAGAGAACTCAATGGTTATGTGGTACTTCTTATTTTTCTTATTTATACTTTACATACTTACTCGTATTAAACTTTGATTGCGCTTGCATCTTTAATAACTCTTAACATAATTATACAGCTAGTATTATCTTCATGCTTTAAACCTAGCAGCATGCTTGTTTGGTTATTACAACAAGGCAACCACCAAGTTAGCATTTCATTCCAATGAAACATCTAAAAATAAACTGTCAATAATATAAAATTGGTCATCCAGGTGCATGCCAAACTACACAAAACCTTGTTCATTTCTACATTCTCATTATGCCCAGGTCACACATTCACGGATCACTTCGCCGGTTCTACTACGGATTAAATCTCACGGATGACCCCGGAAAAGCAAATTACCGTAGTCCGATACGGATGCACTATATACGTATGATTAATTACTACTGCGTATGATTGCGGATGCAATACGGAAAGCTACGGATCAATACGGATCGCCACGAATGATGCCGGATCGTATCCGTGGCTAATCCGGCGTCCAGTCCGTGAATGTGTGACCTGGGCATAACACTGAAACATTTAAAGTAGTTGAGAAGTTTGTGTGAAAAACCTGTTTATGGTGAAAAACACTCATTTATTGAATAGACATATGTTGTAGGTGCATTGGAATTGCCTCTATGGGGCAATTCCATGTGTACTAACAACATATGTTACTGAAATTAAGGAAATATATTTTGAAATATACACTAAACAAGTATCATGTCTATTAGCTTTCCTCTTTTAAACATCTCAAACTGCCAATCAGTATTAAAACACCTGTCACTATATGGCAAATTGTTTATATATAATATTTACATGACAGCTATATCACCAAATTTGATTTCATGAACTATGCTTTTGCTAAGCTGGTAGTTGCAAGGTAGTATCATGGTTGGTCAACTTTTATCATGCTAATTTGTTTGGCTTTTATGTTTCTTTTAAACTAAATAGGGTAATGTCAGGTAACTTCGGACATTAGGTAAATTCGGACAGCGAAGGTTAATTATTGGAATAAAAAAAATAATCAACTAAGCAAACAGTGAAAATCCTGATGAGACGGCTCCTAAGGAGCCGTCTCATCTGGATTTCCACTGTTTGCAAATGTGTGTCCGAATTTACCTGGCGTCCGAAGTTTCATGACTTTACCTTAATGTCTTCCTTTCAGGTGAGTTATACATTCTGTAAGGATTTCATCGCCGGTCTTGTAAAAGATATGAGTGCTACAGATTTTGGTCGGACCTCAGTTCTCATTAAAGCCTTTCAAAGAGTAAGTTACATAGCGGTTATATATAACCGACAAAAAAAGAAACGCACCACTACGATTTTCACATTAAGATCTCCTTTTAATACGAAAATTTTCATTGTCATGAAATATTCATTTCGGATTAAATCTTGATAAAACTTAGGTGTCACGTAGATGAGTATCTGTACTTTCCCTGTGTAGGCACAAAACACATCACGGCGAATGGTAAACGAGTTTTGGAAGCGTTAATTCAACGCTACTGTCTGCATGGAATTCCAAGTATTTTTTACATTTGCAAAGTATGAAAACGATATGCTGTCGTTATGTGAGACAACAAACGTGTTTATTGATGCTTTTTTGCAAATCCTAAATCCATTTTCATCAGTTAGGACCGTTTAAATTGATTAAAACAGTGTTGAAATCTTTAAATGTTTTGTAAGGTTTATCTCCAGTGTGGAATCATTATCCAAAAGGTAGTCACAATACATGGGCTACCTAGCGTTCAATTATCGCGTATGATGAATTCAAAGATAGAACTTGCAAAGAACATGTGTCTGGGTACAATTTGGTTTACTGAGATGATTCCAATCGCTTGAACTTATCCAGCAAGAGGGCATTATAAAAACGCTTATTTCCTGTGACTTTACAATTTGACCCCCACTTTGTTCATGACCAATTTTCTTTAACACAATTATGACGCCAGATTGCAAAAAAACGTGTGACGCAGCAGTACCTGACATACCTTTGCACTGATATAAACTAAACTGATCTATCACTTGTGATATTCCTGGGAGTTGAACAGTTCTAAGTGGTGCGTTTCTTTTTTGTCGGGTATAAGTGTATGTGCGGGCTTAAATATGGGAGTGCAGTGGCTCAGTGGTAGAGTGCTTGACTAGAGACCGAGGGGCCGCGGGCTCGAGCCTCACCGGCGTCACTGCATTGTAGTCTTGGGCAAGACATATTTATCCTAGCTTAGTTCTGGTTCAATCCAGGAAGACCTGTCCCTGTTTAACTGAAAGATTGAACATTGATGGCCGTAAAGAATCAAATCAAACAAACATTATAGATAAGAATGTTTGCAGTTTCAAAATGTAATATGTATGTCATACTAGTTTCAAACTCAGTTCTGCTGAAGACTTGGGGACAGCCCATATGAAAATACATAAATATAATATTCCTGAGGGTTGATAGTTAATATCACCCAAGAAATGTGATTATCATCCGAAGCAAATCGGAGGTTGATAATCCCATATCCGTCAAATTTCTCTTACACTGCTTTTTGAAGTCTGGTATTTTGAGCACACGACGTAATAAGATTATAGGGAATCTCTAGGATGTTGCACTTTCCACCTTATGATCTATAAACAAACTCATTAAAATAGGGTCCGTTGTCTTCCTATCTTGTAGGTGTTTTTTGCCGAAGGATTAGCATTAAGAGATTTTACGATGTATATTTTTCACATAGGACATCGCCTGAACCCTTAATGCGAAAAATCGAAGCAAAGTTGTCTGCTTTTCTCATCTGCTGAAATGTTTAAGAAGTCTCTATGGCAAACAGTGTGTAGTAGTAGTCTTTTCTGGGTCCATGTTGTTTGCCTTTATACTTAATTCGTCAGTAATGCTAGGAAATTATTTGCAACAGACGACTTCAGCAGACGACATTTTCAGATGCATATTTTGGCGCTTTAAGGGTTAAATGTCCTACATATAACCTACTATAGTCATGTTTGTACTTTTATGATTATCATGGCATCAATAGAACCATATAGATTACCTCCTTTCTTATAATGCCACTCCTTGATTATTAATATAATTCTGTTCATTGACCTAAGAATAACACTTGTTTATGGTTCTTAAGTTGTCCAGGAGTCTTCAGGGACCATGAAGGTGGTGTTAGGTCAACAAGAAGTTGGCTTATTGTACATTGATCAGCTTAGGCATATTTTTATAGCTTATAACATAGTCTTGATGACAAATAAAACTTTGAATATAAAAATCTTAATTTTTTCTAATCTATTAGTTTTAATATATGTTTTGGGTGCCCAAAAGAACCGTCTCATTGAGACGGTTCTTTTGAGTACCCACAACATATGTTTTGGTTGAGAAATAAAAAAGCTGGTTTTTATCAACACACTCTTATCTTGAGGGCTGTTATAGTAGATCGACTGTCTCACTGCTGTAGAAGCCTTGCAAGCATTGCGGAATTTGTCAAGTCACATGAAAGAGCTTAATCACATAGGTGATCAGACGAAACTGCACAGTCGCATCAGAGTTTACACTGCTCACATAAATCATCGGAGAAAAAAAACAGGCTACTAAACTGGACATATAGCATCAAACGGATAGTTGCAAATGCAAATTTTAAGAATGCTTTAGCAACAAGTTACCATTTACATCTGACGGTTCCAATATCTTAGAAACGCCCAGTCAAGGCTGTTTTCATGTTGGTTCAGGGTTAATGCCAAGCTTTATGCATCGTATTAGGGAAACGATAATATAAAATACATGAAAACAACACAGGCCTGTTTAGTACTGCAAGTCTATGTAGTTTCCATATTCGTCTAAGTTTGCTCTAGACAGCAATTAATGTATCGTCAACTCGAATGAAACAATCTAGTTCATCATTAAATAAATTCGGCAGGCACTGGCTTTCACTATCAAGAAAGAAGCCTGACTGCTCAGTGCATTAATGTTAATCTTGCTTTGTTGGATTGTGAGTGGGAGTTTGTGCTCCATTTCATCAGTATGCATTTGTAGAGGTTCGTTCATTCCTATGCTGATTCATGTAAGGCAGTTTTTCAAAAGCTAATTAAATAAGCTCACATACTCTTAAAAAGAGGAGCGCTTAAACGAGGAGCGGTAAAACGAGGAGCGTTAAAACGAGGAGCGTGGTGGCTCCGTGGTAGATTGTTTGACTCAAGATCCAGAGGTTGCCGGTTCGGGCCTCACTGGAGGCACTGTGTTGTGTCCTTGAGCAAAACACTTGATCTTCTGCTTAGTACTGGTTAAACACTAGAAGACACGTCGCAACATATCTGAAGAATTGTCGACTGGGACGTAAAAAATCAAACCAAACAAACAAATAAATGCTCTTAAATCTGCAAAACAGAGTGGATGTGCTGACTTTCAAAAGAGGATATTGAGTTGATCAACTCGTTTAAAAGGAACCTGTCCAAGGTCTGTGTGATATGTCAACTGCCATCTATGATATGACTGAAATATTGTTGATAGAGGCATAAAACTCCATAATGAACACAACCTAGTTAATTTCATTATCACATGACATCGTGCCTGGGAGTGAAATAACGCCATGTTATAAAATAGGGATAGCACATGTGTTTTCATGCATGAACATTTGCCGGGTCCAGAGGAAGGTGTCTGAACACGAGGCCAATCTCCCCAGGGACCCGGCAAGTGTTAATGCAATGTAACGAACATGTCTGATGGCTATTTCTTGCATAGTTTACCTTATTCCAACCAAACTCGCACCGAAAAACGCTGTTAAAATATTAACATATCCATTTTCTTACGCTGAACTTCTCTAAATAAAATGGCGTCGACTGTAACTTTTCGAACGCCATAACGTCGTCACGACGTTATAGTCGTGTGCAACTTTTTTGCAACAAAAGCTTCAGTCTGGTCTGCAGTGCATTCTGTATACAACGTCATGTAAATAGCTCAGGGCTTATTTAAAGTATTTTAAACAGCACGTGAATCTCCATATTTGAACATGGATTTTCGTTCATTTGACAATGGGTTTAAACAGCTATAGGAGTATAGGGATCAAACATGTTTTTCTATGCGTTAACATCTGCTGAACCCAGAGGGTGATGTTGAAACCCGAGCCTGAAAGGTGGGGGGTTTTAACGACCCCCGAGGGATCTAGCAGATGTAAGTGTATCAGAAAACTATACTTAATCGTTATTATTGCATTAAGTAAGAAGCTCTAGCGATAAGGCGTGTATTTTCCCTAGTTGACATGATTACAAACACCTCAAACTGCACTCTTGTTTGTAAAATTTATGCGGCTCGGCAGCAAAATATGCAAAGTAAGCATCAAAATACATTTCAAAGCAATTTATTATTAGCAAAGCAGTAAAAATTTGCGCTTTCTACTCCCACCCCTCATTTTACGTCTTTCTACTGGGTGCCATTTAGACCAGACTTTGAGTAAATGCTTTGCTAGTTTTCAAAAGTAAAAGTGCTAAACTGTAAAGGATAGAAGTGCTATTCATTCCCATGCTTTTACAATATCCTTCCTGCGCATGCATACGAAATATACTTAAAATTGTGACGTTTGTCACTGGAAAGGTGAAACTGGTGTCTTTCAGTTTCCTTTTAGATGTTCCCCCCCCCCCCCCTAGACCCAAGATGCCCTTTGGACAATGACATGTCGTTATAAAAATATACAACATATGTAAAGGGCGTCTTGGGTCTAGGTGGGAAAGGGGTTGTAAAGCCAAAGAAGACATTAAATGTCTGACAAAAACAGACAGCTTTGCCAAATGGTCGCTTTTATTGTACATCAACTGTATAAAATATATACTCTATCGTGATAGACCATTTGTTTACCTTAGTGTAACGGTCTATTTCACATACATGTTATTGAAATAACATGCACAGTTGATGATCATAATGAATTCGCATTCAAAACGCAGTAGGGATTATTATATGCATTAAGGACAAAAATGATTATAATATACGGACTAGGCTGCAATGGTGCATATACGGCTGGTCAATGTGTATTTGTTGAATGTGCCTTGTGTCTCCAGTCATTATTTCAGCAAACTAAAACGAACGTCTCATTTAGGGAAATGGCACGCCTTATCGCTAGAAATTCTTTGTCACTTGAAAACTTTGGAAAAACGCTTCAAAAAGTTCAGTTTTGTATTAATTACTATGATGGCGCGAAAAAGAATGAAGGATTTGTAGGTTTTGAAAAAGCCTTTTCCAGAGCAAAGACGTACATCATCCTAATGCCACTAAATTACGTGCATTTCTATGCACGTTTCTGTTGATGACATCAATTTTTGTGACGGCCAAGAATGTGTTTATTTAAAGTACAAAGCCTGTGCATCAACAGCACGTGAGTTGCCTGATAAATACATGGGTTTTGTCAGTTAAAACATGGCTGTTAATAGCGTGCGACACGGGTTTTATGCAATTATGGGTTTCTATGCAAGAATAGTGGTTTACAGGTTTAGTAACGTTACGTAATGATGTCCATTTGAACGTTACGTAAAAGATGACAAAATCTTGACGTCTTCACTCAAAAAATTCAATTTTAGGTTACTTTAGTGTCATATGATAAATAGTACCTTACATTCGTGCTTCTGTCTTATTGAATTTATTTAACTCGTTGCTAAACAGCGATAAAATACGAGGCAAGCCTCGTATTTTATCGCTTTTTCTCAACTCGTTAATAAAACAAGATCACTCATGTTAGATCCTCTATTTATTTTTATTTTCAGTTTTCCACCCACTCTAAAGATGGAGAAGTATATCATTCATATTGCCTTAACTACACCAATGCTCTTAATTACCTTGAAACACTGCGGAAAAACGACGATTTTTGTGAGTTTGAAAAGGTAAGCACCCTTTTAAAATGAATAAGTCTGCAATTCTGAATATTTTCAAAAAAAAACAAAATTTTTAAGTAATTTGTAAAAATAGAATAAAGTCTTCCCTTCACAATAAATCTGTTCCTTCATCTGAAAAATGCATGTAAAAGTGAATTTTCTTATAAAACTGGTGTTTTTCACTTGTTAGTAATTATTTTATACTTATATATATTTTACCCTTAATGGGGTACTTTGGCAAACAGTGAAGATCCAGATGAAAATAGTAAGTATGATCAGGAAATACCACAATCACAAACTGCAGACAAGCTCGTGGCATCGTGACGAAGAGCCACACAACAATATACTGCACAACAATGCTGCATTTCATCAGGGCTTACATTGTTTGCTATGATTGAAAGAAACTTTAGCGACAGAATGATATCATAATTTAGAAAATTTTACCTGTGACCCCTTAAAATACACAAAGGACAGTCCCATACTTATTGTATGAAACCCGAAGGAAGGATCCATTAGGGCATAAAGGGTTTAGTAACTAGAATATTCTATTGTCTTTCTAGTGGTGTGAACAAGATGCTAGGTGTAATCGTCTTCAGCTAGCAGATTTGTTGATATCACCAATGCAGCATTGTACAAAGCTACCACTATTGTTGTATAATATCAAGAAATACACAGAAAATCCCACAGAAAAACAGCAGATTGCTGATTCCATACAGAAGGTGGAAGCCTCACTACGTAAGTTCTATCTTTTTGTGTGACCCATTCTCACTGTGAACACCCAAAACGGGTCAGCTTCAGCCCACCAGCGAAACACCATTCAAATGGAGTTTTGCTGGCCGGCAGATGTTGATCTTGCTCAGTATGTTGGCTTGGAATTTGTCTCAGAGCTGGTGAATTGTGATGATGTTTTCATGAAGTATCCAATTAATTTAAAACTGCTTTCATTTTTTAAAAGTCAACTTAGACTATGTGGCAAATTGCACATAGCCAATTAACATGAAATGTCGGATTACATACTTAACCTTTTTTTTATTTAAAATTTACTTCATAAAGTTTCATATCACACATTGATAAATCTTGAAATAAATGACTTTTTTTAAAAGCCAAGCTATGTAACATTTCTTGAAAATTAAACTTTCACTTATTATAAAGTATCAAGTTCAGTCACTAATTTGTATTTAAGTATCATTTAGATTACCTAACCTTTGTTATATATTTAAAATAAATTGTTAATTGTTCACCTTCTTCTTCTAGACCAAAATTTTTATCAGTTCATTTAAGTGGAAAAATCAGATTTAGGGTCGGGGAGACGAAAAAACTCTAAAAATAACCAATTGACTGGTCATTTTCAGAGCTTTTTTTACTATCTCAAGAACAAACAGTAAAACTAGTAAGGTAAACCAACAGTCTTAATTAAATATTTAATCATTTTCCTAAAAATCTGGATAGAACAATCACTTTTAAAACACTATGATGAAGCTGTATTCATCATATCAGAGAGTAATAAAATATTGAGATTTAAACAACAATTTATACTAGCCAAAAGCTCTAACTGGCCACCTGCATTTTATTAATTTTCTTCAAAACGTAAAATGACATGACTACTCTTTTTGCATCTCAAAATTAACAGACGTGTCATGTACCCTTAGCAAGGAAAATATTGACAGAGTGTTCAACAGCACATGCAGGATACTAACTTGAAGAGTGGTAGCCCCATTTTCCAAATTCACATTTTGGCACAATTTGTGAGTCATGACTTTTTGAAATACCCCCATATCACACGCAAAACGTTTTCATTTCAAAAGACAAACACATATTAAACACTAAAGTGCTGAAATAACACTCCATCTGAATGAAACTTGATGCTGTTGGCTAAAGTGTCAAAAATTACCCCATCATCCAATGCAAATTCTTGTGAATTTTGACATTGAGGGTAAGTGTATTCAGCAAAGTTTCCCTGATACAACTTAAGGAGTTTTGATTAGCCGTTTTCTGTTATTAATGACTAATAGGCTGGCCTATTCAGGAATGCAAATGAAATTGATATAGTCCTTTTAGCTTTTTCCGAAAATTGGTTAAAACACACATGGCCGATTACAACTTTTGACTAGTATATATGCAGTTTAAAATACTTTTCTTAAAAAAATTCCTCTTCTAACAGAGCAACTAGAAGATAAGATGAAGTGGCTGAAGAATTTTGAGCGCGTGCAGGAAATTCAGCGCCACCTGGTGTGGCCTACAGTCACAGATCTCGACCCTAGAGCTTTCATTCCAGAAGTAAGTATGTTAATGATTCCTGGGTTGAACCAGTACTAAGCAAGGGTAAATGTTTATTGCTCAAGAACACAACACAGTGACACCAGTAACACTCTAACCTGTGGGCCCTTGGTATTGAGTCAGGCACTCTATCACTGAGCCACTGTGCTCCCTCGTTTAAGGGAGGCTTTTGCACATACAGTAAAACCTGTTAAAATGACCACTTCTAAAAAGACCAAAAATGGTTTTTAAGATCGATTATCACTTGATGAAGGTCAAAAGTATTGCAGAATGCTCCAAAGGGAACATTCTGCTCAATTTGCGACATTCATTAAAGAAGCATTCTGCAATACTTTCAACCTTCATTAAGCTACCATTTGTCATTAAGATCTTTGTTTTGTCTATTTTGAGTGGCTGTTTTATACAGGTTTTACACAGGCTTTACTATATAATCTCATACATATTTTCTCTCGCATGTCTATTATGGTTATCTGGAATAGAAAGGATGGTTTTGGGTATCTGAGATAGATGCTGAAACTTGAAAACATATGGCATATGCTACGAGTGTTAAGCTACTGAGTGAACATCATTTGGAGTTTCTAAGCTTAAATATGGTTTGCACAGGCTCTTCTGAGTTTACACTCGTCAAAATGTCACATTGTTGGAAATCATATGTGGCAGCTCACATTGGAGCATGAATATAATTAAAGAAAAGTAACCAACCATCAATGGGCCTCGATGTGACAAAACCTGCCCTTGAGGTTTCTAACAAAACGAGCCTCAAACCAGTCCCCTCACATACAGTGACTAACAAGAAAATTGAGATTTTGCTTGTAGCAAGTCTTGATAGGATACTGTCCAATGAAAACGAATAACAAAGGCGCTGATCAGTCTGCATGGATGTGCAGGCTGGTCTGCGCCTTTGTCGTTCGCAAACCCCAAAGACAGCTTTCTCGTGTCGAGGCCTTTCTATCTTAACAAGAAATTTGTCATACTTTAATTTTTGGATATGTATATTTCAGTACTTGAAATCCAAGTTATTACAACAGCCTTGTGAGCGGTTATTAGCCTGTCCAAAACGCCAGCTGCTACATGAGGGACCAATCTCATTAACAGGTGAGGCACTTATATCAGATAATATGATTATGTTAAGATAGCATATTGGCTAACCAAGATCTAAGCTATTCACTCCTAAAGTCTATAAAACTTCCAGCTGACAAGGCATGCTTAACAATGATAAATTTAAGGACATAGAGATGGTGTATGAAAATTTGCTTAACTTTTGAAGGAAATCAAAGTAAACGTCCTTGTAGTTATTGTACTTGTTAAAGATAGATTATCTACCATGTGATCGACCTTGTGTATAAACATATGGTTAGAGGAACAGTGTTTCAAAAACACGGTTTCAAGTTAAACTCAAGTTTGAAGATGTGTTGGAGTTGTTGCAAAAACGTCTAACAGTCCAAAATTATGACAAATCAAAACAACAATGCCTTAGTAAAAAAAAAAAAAAAAATCAGACTTGGTTTGAATCTTTCTATCCTACCTTGAGAGATAAAGAAGATAGTAGTGGCGTGTCCTAACCCTTAATACGCCAATTGCAACAAAAGTTGTCTGCTTTTCCCGTCTGCTGGAATGTTTAAGAAGCCTCTGTGTCAAACAGCGACGACCCAGATCTGTTCTGGATCCACGCTGTTTGTTTCTATACTTAATTCGTCATTAATGTTAGGCAATTTTTTGCAGCAGACGACTTCAGCAAATGACATTTTCAGATGCATTTTTCTTGGCGCTTTAAGACTTAACATCTACACTGTCATCTCAACTCCTCAGGATGGACTGAAAATGAGATGTTTGTATAGTGTAAACCAGAATCAAGTACTTCGTGCCTACTAAAGGGAACCTGTAGAATTATAAGAATTCATTAAGTATATTATAATTTCCTTTTTGCTTTTCAGAATCTGCCAAAACTCATGATGCTTATTTATTCCTATTCGACGACATATTGCTCATTACAAAAATCAAAAAGCCAAACAGAAAAGTAAGCTATTTTTATAATTTTATTATAATTATAATTTTATTCTAATTTATTTATAAATTGCATTAATTAGATCACCATACCATATGTAATATGCAAAACAATATCTACTACTCAAATGTTGTACCTATAAGTGTTTGGTCACGATAACTACCCATTGGGTAATTTACCAGTCATGTTACCATGACCAAATCAACATTTGCCTTCACATAAGACAGAATTTATATTTAAACGGTTAGCTTTGACTTTGTAAGCCATCTTTATGTGTTACAAGAATTTCACCAAATCATCTCATTGGCAACAATATATTGATAATGGTCAAGTATTATAAAAAAAATACTGCAATGGATCTTCCACATGCACCAAATCTACACACATTTACCTTAGCATATAGAAGTATATTAATATGACTATACATGTAGGCAATTGTGCATGCGTGTATAGAAAGTGGCTGATGCTAATGTAGAAACTGCTATAAAAACAATTTAATGTACAGTAAAACCTGTCTACAGTGTCCACTCAAAAAGAAGACCAAAAATTGGTTTTCAAGACTAAATATCGCTTAATGCAGTTCAAACATATAGCAGAATGCTCCAAGAGAGCATTCTGCAATACTTTCGACCTTCATTTAGCTACATTTTGTCTTTAAGATCTTTGCTTTGTCTGATTTTGAGTGGCCACTTCTGACAGGTTTTACTGTATAACAATGGCGCACCTGAAGATCATGCTTTTCTCGACCACCTACAGTAAAACCTGTGTTAAACAGCCACTCTCAAAAAGACCAAAAATGTTTTTCAAGACTTATTATCACTTAATGCAGGTTAAAAGTATAGCAGAATTCTGCAATACTTTCGACCTTCATTAAGCTACCATTTGTCACAAAGATCTTTGTTTAGTCTATTTTTGAGTTGCCGATTTACACAGGTTTTACTGTATCTAATTAGCATACACAATTTTGAGCTTGATGTTTTTAACTTTGCTTGAGCAAAATTTATAGAATAATTGTAGTAAAACATGTCATATTATATGGAATTAAAGTTTCCATCATTATTATTTTAGAAACAAACAGGCTCAGATTTAAACCACTCGAAACAGAATTCCTCTAGTCAACCAGACAGACAAACATACATAGTCCACAGACAACCTATAGCTTTAGACAGGTTTGGGATCCATGACGTGAGTCCCTCAGAGGCTGCAGGTATGATTGTCAATACTATCATTGGCGGATCCAGAGGGGGGAATGCGGTGGGGACCCCTCCTGAAAAATCACAAAAATATAGGATTTCTTAGCAATGCTGGTCCAGATCCCCTGAAAAATCACAAAGCTACCAAACCAGCATTCCATTCAATGTTGGCCCATCATCGGGCGGCCAACAAAATGCCATTGAAATGGCGTTTTGTTGGGCGGGTCGATGATGGCCCATTTTTAGTGGTATCTGGATCCCCTCATCTAAAAAAAAACAAAGACAAATAAAACATTTTCAAAGCTGAACCCCCTCTCACCGCGCATGCTATTGTTCATATATAAGCTTTATTTCAGTAGATGCATAAATCTTGTCAGCACTACACTATTGACTGACTTTATATACATTATGTATTTTGTTTTGTATTACCAGAAATTAACCTGTGGACTCAGCTAAGACTTGGATCAGCTAAGTCAGCCCAAATCTGGCCACATTTTTTGCTGATTGTCAAAATCAAAAATGAGCTGCATCATGTGATTTCCAACAATGTGGCATTTTGACAAGTGTTGACTCAGACTAGCCTGTGCAGCATCCATTTAAGCTTAGAAACCCCAAATGATGTTCAGTCAGTAGCTTAACACTTAAAGAATATTCAAGCGATTAGCAAAGGCTCTGACCAGACTGCGCGTATGCGCAGGCTGATCTGTGGCTTTGCTGGTCGCACATACCACATTGTTGGAAATCTCATGTCATGGCTCAAATGTTACATCTCGCTATTGACCTTATGGTGAGAAGGCAGTTTGTATGCTGATCTATGTCATTGATAGGCATTCAGGTCATATTGTCGGCTTTTTTAACTATTAATGATGCAACACATGTTCTGTTTGATTTGATTCTTTATGTCCCATCAACAATCTTTCAGTTAAACAGGGTGGGTCTTCCTAGTTTGAACCAGTACTAAGCTAGGACAAATGTGTCTTGCTCAAGGACCACAACACAGTGACGCAGGTGAGGCTCAAACCCACGGCCCCTCGGTCTCAAGTCAAGCACTCTACCACTGAGCCACTCCGCTCCCTAAATCCAACACATGTGAATTTGGTACTTAAATAGCAGAAGCTAAAAGTGAAGGCTAAGATAAGTCTTTCCAAATATGCAGTCTCATCAGAGCTTTCACTGCTAGTATACACAAAGTATGAAAATGAATGAAGGTTCAGGCAAAAAATAGACCACTAACCATTTGCGTAGCTCCCATTACGCAGTTAAGCAAAGTAATATTCAAGGGAGGTCACCTATTGTGGTGAAGTGTTTTTCCATACCCTTAGGAACCGCTCTTAAAGGGATAAATTCACTCCCTCTGGGAGCAAATTCTTTCCTTTAAGAGAAATTCATATTTTGAAAAGGGACACAATTGAAGAGAATCACTGATTAATCCAGTAGTCTCCCTTTGATGTGCGTAACTTTTTCAGCCTTCAGGCTATGCCTTTGCTAATCAATTGATCAATGTGCATGTATATTTATACCCCCCGCAAACTATGTTTGTAGGGGGTATACTGTTTTCACGTTGTCCGTCTGTGCGTCCATCCGTGCGTCCGTCCGTCCGTCCGTAACGCTTTGTTTCATTAATAACTCGAAGAGTCATTGCCGGATTTTCATCAAACCTTGCAAACATGTTCATATATGCAAGACAAATACTTTAGACAAAAAAGTAAGGGCTAGGGGCCAATTCTATTAGAGTTATTTCCCTTTGTAGTTCTAAATGGCTTTTAATATTATAGTTCTTTATGCTTGTGCTATTATAGGCCATGCATGGCCGATCAACTCCTACCACAGCTTTTGATGGAACAATTTGATACTTTTCCTATACAATGTAGACACATTGAACATATGCATGAAGGAGTTTGGTTTAGAAAAAATAATTTTTGACAAAATGACAGCTGTGAGAACTTAGACAATTTTTCCCTAATAAGGTGTTTGTATATGCATAGACGGTGCCTTTATGGGCCGATCAACTCCTACCACAGCTTTTTATGGAGCAATTTGATACTTTGCCTATACAATGTAGACACATTGAACATATGCATGAAGGAGTTTTATTCAGAAAAAATATTTTTTGACGAAATGACAGCTGTGAGAACTTAGACAATTTTTCCCTTATTAGGCTTTTGTATATGCATAGATGGTGCCTTCATGGGCCGATCAACTCCTACTACAGCTTTTGATGGAACAATTTTTGTTTGCACAGCTTCTACTGAAATCTTCTTATGAAAACTAAGGTCTTCTTGTTCGAACTATAACTTGCCAAGTTTTTTCACTGACTCTTACTGTGCGGGGGGTATCTAATAAGCATTGCTCATTGACTTTTTTCATTGAGCCTGTATCAAGTATAGGTAAAAGTTGGCATGTGCATACAGCGAAGATTCAAATCAGTCTGAGCATCCACTCAGTCTGATCAGTCTCAGTTTTCTGCCTTATAAAACATTGGGCCCTTGCCTACCCATAGAGCATCCATTGAAGACTCTGATCAGTCTGCGCATATGCGCAGGCTGATTAAAGTCTTTGATGGCTGCACATACCTTGTTGTACTTTTAGCTATGTCTGGCTGAACTTTAAAAATGACTTAATGCATATGCCATAAGCGTCTTTTTCTTATGAGCAGGTCAAATGCGAAACGTATTATTAGCTTTATTAGGTACACATGTCTACAAAATATGTTCCAATGTATGTTTCAGCCAATGGCCTCAAGTACGCCTTTGTATTGGTCCAAATTAGTCGCTTCCAGCAGATTATTGACGTGTTTACACTCCAGGCTCCCACAGAACTTCTCAAGGTAATGATTATTAACCCTTAAAATGTTGTATAACTTAGGTTCTACACTCCTCCGCATTTCTATCCAATTCATTTGCAAGATTCAAGCTTCAATAGCACATTTTTATAATCAGAGTGAAAATCAATGTGGATCCTGACCAGCGGGCTTCTCAGCTGTTCTGGATCTTCACTGTTGTCAAAAAAGGAAGTCTCAGGATTGGCATTATAAGGATTAACCTTTAAAATGCTATCTTATACTGCAGTAGTACATTTTGCAAAACAGGGTTTTTTATGAGTGAGTCTAGCCTAATTTGGCACGTACATGAAACAAAAATGGCACAAATGTGGAGTCTGGTTTAGACAGATTGGCTTTGCGTATATGTCCTCTGTTTCTAAAGGATCGACTTTCCAGCAGACCTTTTTAATAAAAACTTCAAGCCTTATTTGGTTCGAAAACGAGGAAGCCTGGCATCTGTTGCAGACATATAGTAGGCGTTTTATAGGTTCTCCCTGTTTCAGAAAAAGCTCTTTTTCAGATAATTATTTATTGATAAAATATGAGCCGAGACATGAGATTTCCAACAATGTGGTATGTGCGACCAGCAAAGGCTCAGAACAGCCTGCACATACGTGCAGTCTGATCAGAGCCTTTACTAGTCGCTTGAATATTCTATGACTCTTAGGCCACTGATCAAACATCATTGGAATTTCTAGGCTTAACAGGAGGCTGCACAGGCTCGTCTGAGTCTACTCTTGTCAAAATACCACATTGCTGGAAATCACATGTCATGGCTCATATAAGATGCGTATCAATACTGGGTAAGATGACATCAAACTTCAGAAGCCAAGTCAAAAACTAGATTGTTATTTCACAAATGCCAGCTTTTCTAAATTATAGCAATTTGTGGCAGATGTTTGGTGCTCTTTTTGTTTAAATGTGTGGTATATTTCGATGTAATACTTACGAGGGGAGTTCAACAAGTTCGTATAACTTGGGGTTTTACCAACAGGATAGTTTCAACAGTATTTTGCAAAATAATACCCTTTACTTCAATGCTTTTGGCACACTTGTCTTTTAAGCAGTCTATGCCTTTGAAATACATGTCTTCTGTTTGGTACCAAAACCAAGCATCTGTAGCAGTATTGACCTCATCGTCCAGAAATCAAATTCAGAAACAGATAATTATCTCTTGGGGCCAGGTCTAGACTGTATGGTGGGGGATTTAACCACTCGAACTTGCACTCATGAATAGCGCTTGTGCAACTCAAGACTTATGCACAGGGTCATTATCATGCAAAAGAAGGACACAAGTGGCTGGCTTTTTCCTTCGTTTTTCTTTAATAGCAACCCTTAATTGTTTAATGACATTTATCAAATGACGTCACGACTGGGAGTGAAATAACGCCATACATTAAAACTGATAAACCACTAGTGGTTTACAGTTTTTTTTCTGATAACGTGATGACGTCCATTACAACGTTGCGTACATAATGACAAAATCATGACTTTTTTAAATGCCAGAAATGAGATTTCAAAGTAATCTTCATGTCATATTATGAATAGAATCTAACAGTCATGCTTTTGTTTTTTTTTGAATTTATTAAATTCGTTGCAAAAAAGAGATAAAATGCTTGCAAACATCGCATTTTATCTCTTTTCCCCAACTTGTTAAATAAAATCAATAAAACACAAGCACTCATGTAAGGTCCTCTATTGGCATAGTATTCTCCGGTAATTGAAGTAGCAGCAGGATTGTCATCTATCAATATAATCCCTTTAGATTCTAAAAAAACGTGGCCATTACCTTTCTAGCTTATGGTTGGGTACGAAATTTCTTAGGTGGGGATGAGCCAGGGCGCTTCCATTGAATGGGCTCCTTTTTATCCCCCGACCCGAAAAGGATCGGGGGATATAGCGATCAGCCTGGCGTCTGTCCGTCTGTCCGTCCGTCTGTCCGTCCGTAGACAAAAGCTTGTGCGCTCAATAACTTTTATACCTTTTGAGATATTTTGATAATATTTGGTAGGCATGTATATCGGGTCAAGACGGTGTGTCGCGTGCAAGAATGGTTGCTCTCCCTTGCTGGCCTTTTGAGTTATCTCTCTTGAATGAACTTTATAAGGGGAAGCTTGTGGGCTCAATAACTTTTATACCCTTTGAGATATTTTGATAATATTTGGTAGGCATGTATATCGGGTCAAGACGGTGTGTCACGTGCAAGAATGGTTGCTCTCCCTTGCTGGCCTTTTGAGTTATCTCTCTTGAATGAACTTAATAAGGGGAAGCTAGTGGGCTCAATAACTTTCATACCCTTTGAGATATTTTGATAATATTTGGTAGGCATGTATATCGGGTCAAGACGGTGTGTCGCGTGCAAGAATGGTTACTCTCCTTTAATGGACTTTTGAGCTATCTCCCTTGAGTGAAATTTAAATTTTATAGGGGGAAGCATGTGCACTTTATAACTTTAATACCCTTTGAGATATTTTGATAATATTTGGCATGCATGTATATCAGGTGAAGACGGTGTGTTGCGTGCAAGAATGGTTGCTCTCCTTTAATGTTTTTTGAGTTATCTCCCTTGAATGAACTTTATAGGGGGAAGCTTGTGCGCTCAATAACTTTAATATCCTTTGAGATATTTTGATAATATATGGTATATATGTATAATAGGTCAAGGGGGTGTCTTGCATTCAAGACTTGTTGTTCTCCCTTGCTGGACTTATAAGTTATCTCCCTTGAATGAACTTTATAGGAGGAAGCTTGTGCACTCAATAACTTTAATACCCTTTGAGATATTTTTATGATCTTTGGTAGACATATATATAAGGTGAAAACGGTGTGTCACATGCAAGAATGGTTGTTCTCCCTTACAGCCCTTTGAGTTATCTCCCTTGAATGAACTTTTGTGCTCAATGACTCATATCATTTGAGATATTTTGATGATATTTAGTATACATATATATCAGGTCAAGACAGCTCCTGCTTGTTATCCTTTAGAGTTACTTCTCTTGAATGAACTTTATAGGGAAAGCTTGTGCACTCAATATCTCTTATACACTTAGAGATATTTTAATGATATTTGGTATACATAAATATCAGGTGAAGACAGTGTATCTTGTGCAATAATGGTTGCTACCCTAACTGTCCTTTTGAATTTTCTCCCTTGGTGTTTAAGAATGGTGTTAAGTATAAATATATCTTTGAGTCACAGTGTGTTGTTCGGTTTAAGAATGATTGCTCTTTAGGGCTTACATTTTAACGTACCTCCCTTGGATGAATTTAAAGGTAAAAATGAAGTCTCTACAGTCAGCCTTCCACTTTTGTTCGCAGTGACACTCAGTATTATCACATCAAATATATATACTAGGTTGGCTGCTTGTAACTGCATATCAATTACTTTTTGGTCGGGGGATTTGCCATCTCCTCTGATGGCTATTTTTAGTAACTAGGTCCCAGTGATGAAGCCAAGTTTTATCTCCTGTTACACGACGAGTTTATCTAGCCATAGCTTAAGCTATAGCTGAAGTGGGCGTGAATAGCTGAAGTGGGTGTGAATAGCTGAAGAGGGCGTGAATAGCGGACATGAAAGTATTCTGGATTGGAATTGTACACTTCTAGAGGTTCTTGACTTGATTCCACCCTTTGCTGACAATCTTGCATGTTCAGGTTTCTGGGTACCCACATGACAGATACTTTTGACATGTTTAAATGTTCTTTAATTATTGTGTAAACACTTCCCTTAGAAATACCACATTCTGAAGCAAGTTCAGACATGGTATGTTTGCTTTTTGTTGCTTTACGTCCCAAGTCAACAGCTATGGTCATGACCGGACGGTCAGTTCACCTAACCACACTTTTTCCTGGGCAAGCTTGAACAGGAGGTTAACCAGTACTTTGTGCGCATACTTTCGCTTGTAACTGACAATAACCCTTCTTGAATGAATCAGCGGCATTTAGGAGAATGACTGTAAAAATTATTTCATGATCAATCTCCACAAAAGTATGGGACCGGGCAGGAATCGAACTCGCGACCCCTGGATCAGCAGTCAGACACACATCTGTAGTCCAAGCTTGCCTAGGAAAAAGTGTGGTTAGGTGAACTGAACGTCCCGACATGACCATAGCTGTTTACTGAGATGTAAAGCAACAAACAAACAAAGGGATAGGCACTGAACAAATGTAGTCTAGGATAAATCAAAAAGTTTTTTTTGTGTTTTTATAGGAACGTTTCTGTAATGCTTTATATATCTATTTATAGAATTCATGGATGATACAAATTCGGGAGGCTAAACGGCGCTACAACAAACCAAGTGTGAGCAGGGAGAACTCTTTAAAAGAAGAGGATACAATTGTAGACAATAACAATAGAGAATCATTTAAGGAACTGCCAATAGACACTGTACCAAGCAGCTTGCGGCGGCGATCAGGACCAAGCGTCAAACGGATACAGCACGGAAAATCACTGTCAGTGGACGCTATATTTTTATGAAACAAGTTATGTGGAATGGATAAGTCAGATTATATGAGTGTAGTCATGAGAAATTGTTAATGTTTTTGGTGGATAACAAACATGCAGATCAGCATCTTTGTTATTCACTGGCCAGAAAGCATAGTTGCTATACATTCAACATCTTAATTTTGAATATGCTAGCTAGTCTTTGTAGCTAAGTAGACAGATTTAAGTGTTGACTGAACAGGATTTGCTTAAGACAATCATCTAGCCATAGCTTAAGCTATAGCTGAAGTGGGTGTGAATAGCTGAAGTGGGCGTGAATAGCTGAAGTGGGCGGGAATAGCTAAAGTGGGCGTGAATAGTCTGCTATGGTCCATACTAGGGATGTTGAGAGACTTCATAGGTCTAGAAAAACAAAAGAATATGAGTGTGAAATTTAGAATACATTTCTTATCCATTGTTTTTAACATACGTTTTGGGTGCTCAATAGAACCATCTCATCATTGAGATGGTTCTTTTGAGTATCTACAGCATACGTTAAGCTTCTTACACACTCTTATATGAATGCCTGAGAGTGGCCTAAGATATCCAAATGATGTGAAATGACTAGACATTGTCAGGTTCTAAAAACCAAGGCTTGCCGTTCAAGCATTTCATTGGCTTTGGAGTGTATTCAGTTGAGAATTTATCAGTTGTCACAAGCAACCATTATTCTGGCCTCAATACACAATTAACAGTGTGTATACTGGTGAAGCCTAAATTGGTACTTTTGAAAACAGTAAAATCCCCAGAAGTAATGCTGCATAACGTGGTATTTCATCAAGGTCTACAATGTTTGCTAAGATGCAAACGATCTTCAGAGATAGAAATACACTTTATTTAGAAATAATAACCTGTGATCGGCCCTCCCAATACCTATTAGAATATAAATGGTGATAATTAGTCTGGTGACCTGATACATATGTTTATAAACAATATTTCATGATAGCTCTGAGTAAGATAGTATTCTCTGAACTGGTTGGAATTGTATCATCAGGTGACGGGGCTCTCCAAGGGGTTCAACAACAGATATACTGGGTACAATCACTTCATATTAACTCAAACTCCAAACGACCATAGTTTTCAGTTAGAGTCATCATTACATTTACATGTTACATTTTAAGTGAAAGGAGGGAATCATTAAGTATTTGTTATAATTCTATATCAATGCAGTGGAAGAATCGTTTTGTTTTCAGTATTTTGTCATAAAAACCATGTAATTTCATATACCATTATTGTTAGCATTGTGTACGGATATTGTGGCGACCTTGCATCACTGGGGATTCGCCACTTGACGTTGTATGTTTTCTGAAATCACTCTATAGGCCACGTCATGGGAAAACCTATTAATCTTGCATACAAACAAAAGAGGACAGATCACCCTGCACATCCGCACAGTTCGATCCTCTGTCCTGATAGTGCTTTATACTAGCTAGTGATGTTTAACCCTTTCCTCGCCAGTCATGACTTTTGCCATCTGCTCTCTCATCTGCTTATGATCTTAAGTATCTTAGCCTATATTGCAAACACTATGACTGCTCCCTTGGGAGCAGTCATTGGGAGCAGTCTAATCAGGGTTCATAGTGTTTGCTTTACATGATGAAATGAAGTCTCTTAAGTGAACTTGAATATATGCAGTGGACGTAAAAAGCAGACACATTTCAGGACAAAAATACTAGCATTGGCCGAATAAGTGCTACGTTTCTAGCTAGCATATGTAGCAGGTATGTATATCTAGCCATAAAAGTCTAAAAGATTTTTCCATGACTTTGGCCAAGTATGTGACTCTGGTCACTTTGCAGCATAATAAATCAAATTCCTATATTTTACTATACATTAATTATAAATAGCATCATGTTAATAAGCATTTATCATGTTTATATAGAGAAATGTTCATATGAAATCCCTATTCATCACAGTGGCGGATCCAGAGGGGTTCAGGGGGTTCGCTCGACCCCCCCCCCCCCATCCCCCCCCCCCCCCCCGTTTTCAAATATTTCGTGAAAATGAAATAATTTGGTCTCAGTGGACCAAATTATTTCATTTTCATGGGATATTTAAGAAAAATGAGATAATTACAGCAAAGCGATCCCATCTCCTTTACAAATCTGAACCCCCTTTCCAGAAATCCTGGATCCGCCCCTGCATCATATCCAAATGTGTTGTTACACACAAAATGTGATTCAGTTGTGAATGTTATTGTTGTTGAATTTTCCTATTATGGTTGTCACTGTTTGAGCCATGTCATTAAAGGGACCACGCGATCATGAGACATTTGACGTTGCAGCAGCGTTGTAAGACGTCATTTGTCTTACATTTGATTATTGCAAACAATGAGTAATGTGTTTACTGGACGGAAAAAATAAAAACGTACCCCGCTGAAAAATTAGCTAGTTTGCTACATTACATTATATTTCTGATATTTTGTATCCCTTTGTAGTTTTGGGTTCTGGTACAAAATGTAAAAAAATGCTTAATCTCTGCATGGTGGGTAATTTTTCACACGTTTTTGTTGCCTGTTGACTTTATTCAAAACCACAATGTTTTTGGGGTTTTCCAATCTTTCAGGAACGCTTTAAGAGTGTCAATCCGCTTCGATTCAGATCAGAACCGACGTTCTTTTGGTCCTGATCTGGAACAAAACTGTTTGCAAAAGTTATTGCATGCAGGCGACAGAAGGCGCCACTGATTTGTTGCCGCTAGAAAGCAAAGAGTTAAGTAAAACGCGGGCATTTCAGTTGTTGCACTCTCTATTAACTCAAATGAACAGACTCGATGAGTTTCAATTTTTTAGGTTTGCTCAATTTCTGAAGAATTTGTTTCCAAAATTATTCAACTGCTAAAAATGAATATCTTTAAAATACATATTTGCGACAATAAAAAATGCAACCCTCATCAGCGAATGGCAGATTGATTTCGTCATTTCGCGAGGATTTTAATTTTGCGAAACTGCGTCAGCAAAGTTTCGCAACGAAAATTTCTGCATTTACACATCCGAAAAGCCTTATCTTTTTTTAAGAAAAGAATAGAAATATTATATTCAATAATTTAAGTATAAACACGCATTTTAAAAAATATGCGAAAAGCAAATGAAAAGAAGTAATCAGGGCTTCCTAAATAAATCTAGGTCCCATTTCCCCTCCCCATCTACATGTAACCTCACTTGATAGCTTTAATAGCACCTTACGCATGCGCTGTAAAATTTCTAATGGGCTGACTAAGGTCTACCTTAGATGCCTGGACTGGCTACATAAAACATGTTCGTCCACGTGAGTTTCAATTGCTTTCCGCTTAAAACCTTCCAATTAATTTAATTAATCCGGAGCGTTTCCTGGTCAGAAGGGCTAAAAGTGTTTATTTTATAGTATTATAAGTTTAGTATGTTTGTTTTGGTAATGACAAACGCAAATATACTCGAAGCCTTAGGATAAGTTCAGTCTAGTTCCTAGGGTCATTAGTGAATCATTTTTTATGTAAGTTGAATTATTTTGCAAAAAAACGTGGCGATGTATGTCGTCCATTTATTTATTTTTATTTATTTATTTACATTATCTAATGAGGGTAGAACACATTTAGCTTATATAAAACTTTTCTACCATGTGGCCCTCAGTAACAAACACAACATAATTTTAAAAAAAAGCCCATGCTCTGGTGTTACATAACTCTTTGCCTACTAGTGTCGTCTGCCGGTTCCTTTAAATCATTTTGGACCCAGACTGATTAACACTCTGGTGGTATTCCTGAAAGTTTTTACCTTAAAAGTTGATTGAAAAAAAGACAGCAGACGACAAAGAATTAAGCAAAATTAACCAGTGGCGGTGATCATTGCCAAAAAGGAATAAATCCAAATCCAACTTTGTGTCAAAGCCCCTAAAATGATGAGACACATTTTGAGCTAAGTTCACAAGTTAAAGCTGCATAGTCTGTAACTTTGAGCATTTTTCGAAAAAAAATATTTTCTTTTTAAATCATTTGTAAAAGCAGAATTAAATAAAGTTTTCACAATAAATCTGTTCACTATAGCTGAAAACTGCATGGAAAAGTGAATTATCTTATAAAAACAGGTGTTTTTCTCATATTGGTAATTATTTGCGTCCCTCCAATAATTATAGACAGTCAAGTTTCAACATAAGTGCTATTTTTTTGATACGAATAATTTGTAAAGATTTACGAAATTGGTAAGACGTATACCTGAATTTTAGTTTTTTAACGTGTTCTTGAAAAATAGAAACATTATTTCAAAAATTAAAAGATCAAAAGTTACAGACCGTCTATGCAGCTTTAACTGCACCAGTACAATTAGTTATTACCAACGTCCATGCAGGCGCATCTAGAGCTAGATGTGAAGGCGTTGCTGCTAAAACGGGTATACAGTGTACATATACATATACATAACCTGTCTTAAGCGGTCACTCAAAAAGACAAAATAAAATTCTAAAAGACAAATGGTAGCTTAAGGAATGTCGAAAGTATTGCAGAATGCTCAAAGAGAGCATTCTGTAATACTTTTGACCCGCTTTAAGCGATAATCGGTCTTGAAACCCAATTTTTTGGTCTTTTGCGTGGCTGCTTAAGGAAGGTTACAGTGTAAACTCAAAATCGTTCATTTTCTGATGATATGGCTCAATTTAACCTTATGTGTGACCTGTGATTTATTAAAGTGGTTTTCTGTGATAAAATAGTATTGTACAGAAACATACATGTATATATTGATATGATGTATATAAAACAAAGTTTTGTTATTAAAATGAAATGTGAATGGCCCTTTCGTTCTAGTTTTGTTTTCTCCCTCCCCCCCCCCCCCCCCACTACAGTGTTGTGTCCAAGAGCAGGATACATTAGCCCCTGCTAAGTACTATTTAAACCCAAGAAGACCTGTCCCGACATGACTGAAAAATTGTTGACTGTGACATTAAGAATCAAACCAAGCACAACCTACGAATATAGGGATTACACATGTTGTTTTATGCATTAACATTTGCCGGGTCCCGAGAATGCTGTTTGAACACGAGGCCGATAGGCGAGTGTTCATCATCACCCGAGGGACCCGGCAAGTGTTAATGCAAGGAAACAAACATCTTGCATATTTTACCTTATTCCTGCCCACTGAAAACGCTGCTAAAACATCAAAGTGTCCATTTTCTTACACTGGATTTCTTTAAACAAAATGGCTTCGGCTGTATACTTTCGAACGTCATAACGTCGTCACAACGTCATAACCGCACGCAACGTGTTCGCGAGCAAAAACATCGACGAAATGATCAGTCTGGTCCGCAACGCTTTCGGTATATAACGTCATGCAAATAATGCAGGGCTCATTTTAAGTATTTTCAAGTTCAGACCCACGTTCAAACAGCTCGTGAATCTCCTGATTTGAATATGGCTTTCGTTCATTTGACAATGGGTGTAAACAGCTACACAAATAGACATCTATGCAAGAATATAGGGATCGCACATGTTTTTGCATGCATTAACATTTGCCGGGTCCGAGGATGCTGTTTGAACACGAGGCCTATAGGCCGAGTGTTCAACATTATCCGAGGGACCTAGCAAGTGTTAGTGCAATGAAACAAACATGTGTGATCGTTATTCTTGCATATTTTACCTTATTCCAGTCCAATTCGCACTGAAAACGCTGCTAAAACATTAAATTGTCCATTTTCTTCCACTGGATTTCTCTAAACGAAAAGGCGCCGGCTGTGTACTTTCGAACATCATAACGTCACAACGTCATAACCGTACAGTTGTACGCAACGTTTTCCCGAACAAAAACATCGGCGAAATGATTAGTCGGGTCCGCATTGCTTTCCGTATAACGTCATTCATATAATGCAGGGCTCATTTAAGTATTTTCAAGTTCAGATCCATGTTCAAACAGAAAGTGAATCTCCTGATTTAAACATGGATTTTCGTTCATTTGACAATGGGTGTAAACAGCTTTGCAAATAGATTTCTATGCAAGAATCATTTGTGCCCCCTGACCCGGGTCCACATTGTTTATTTTGATTCTGTCCCATAATTACGACGCCACACTGAAAAACGGTTCTTTTGAGTACTCACAATATATATGTTTTGGCTGAGAAATAAGAAAATAATATTTTGGTACACACTAGGATCGTCTATAGTATATTTCGACTTGCAACAAGTTCTTATTTCTCAAATAAATACAATGTATTTCTGTTTCTGAAGATCGATTTTGTTTTAGCAAATATTGTAGACCCTGATTAAATGCAGCACTATGTAGCATACTATTTTTGGTTTCACTGCCTGTCAAAGTATTCGCTTCTGGGTTTCTGGTCTGAAAGGGATTAATAAGAAAATGATAATAGGCAAATTATTATGCCTTTTTAAAAGGTTACAGAACAAAACAGAGCATGTTTATTGACTAAACCCTTAATGCTCCAATCGCAACAAAAGTCGTTTGCTTTTCTTGTCTACTGAAATGTTTAAGAAGCCTCTATGGCAAACAGTGTGGACCCAGATCAGACTGCTCCTATATATAGGAGCAGTATGTTCTGGGTCCACGCTGTATGCTTCTATACTTAATTCGTCAGTAAAGCTAGGTAATTATTTGCAGCAACGACTTCAGCAGACAACATTTTCAGATGCATTTTTTTCTTGGCGCTTTAGCTTTAAGGGTTAAACTCTACAGTTTCTCGTCATACCTAATTGATATTACAACAGATACGCAAAAGGTCACAATAAAGTATAAATGAATTAGACAACAAAGTAATATATATATATCAGTTACCTTTATATTTAACAAAATTCTGTGTTTGTTTCAAATGTTAATCTTTATCAAAGTTTTATGTCTTGTCAGACTATCATTTAACTGGAGGCTGAGTCCAGGGCCCGGAATTACAATGCCTCCTTAGAGTTAAGGAAGACTTAAGTTAAATATTGATTTTTCAGAATACTGCTTGTTTATTTTTAAAGCATGTAGATCAGGGCAACCTGATTTTGAAATAAAATTTATAGATTTATTTGCTTCCCATCTCATTAAAACTGCATTTATTGCCCAGGAATGTATTTGATAAGTATTTATATACTGCTTGGAAGCATATTTCGTAAAAAATTGGGTGCTTACATATTCACTTTTATCTTCCCGCTTGCATAAATTTTACATAAATAAATACGTTTTAAATTGAATGCGTTTAAACACTGTACACTGTTAGGCAGACGTTTGGGGCATAATTTAAGACAATTTATTTTATTTTCTATGACAAACTAGAAACGGTAGCTGAAATGTAAAAATATGAAACCAAGATAATTTGATACTTAGTAATTTAGTCCATGCTAGCTGGTGCGTAGTTAGATACTATGGTCAACTTAGAAGCAGTTTAACACATAAATGAAATTAATCAATGTTTAAAGGATGTTTATCTTCCATATTTACAACATCTTTGAAACAGAGGGTCATTGTAGGGACCAAGGGTTTTTTATCTACAGAAAGCAAAAAATTCATTTAACAGTGGTAAAATAAAGATGAAAAATTTCGTTTAACTATTATCATCATATCACCATGAAAAACCTGTTTGTCCCTGTCTGAGATGCAGAAATGTAACCGCATAGTATTGGTAAAGAAACCATGTCCCTAGGAAGATTATTTTGGTGCAGAAAATGACTGCCTATACTTTCAATTAGTAGTGTTTTTTCACAGCCAAAACATATGTTGTGAGTACTTAAATGAGACGGTTATTTAGAAAACCAAATACACACCTTTTAACTTATTGATAAGGGAAATATCACAATTTCTATGCTATGAAAGATTGCTAAACTTGACCTATGTGGCTTACAAAAAAATGCATTTTTTCCGCGAAATGCAACTCTGGTCGCATTGCCATACAGTGGTTTCAGATCAAGCGCTATTTAGACTATCAGTATACAAAATTCCAGCTGTATACCTTTGGAGTGCAAAAAAATGTGTTTTTGCACGATACGCGACTTTGGTTCCCCGACTAAATATAGTTTCAAAGTTTCTGAAGATCACAATGATATCTTTGACCACAAATACCACATCGATCCAAGCAATTTATTTAGCTTTTAATATAGCATTTTGAAATAGCAAATGCTTAACTTAAGTCTTGCTTAACTTTAAGGGGGCATTGTAATTCCGGGCCCTGTTCAATAAGAAATATTAACCCTTAAAACGCCAATCACAACAAAAGTCGTCTGCTTTTCTCGTCTGCTGAAATGTTTAAGAGGCCTCTCCTCTATGGCAAACAATGTGGACCCAGATCAGACTGCTCTTATAGGAGCAGTCTGTTCTGGGTCCACACTGTATGCTTCTATACTTAATTTGTCAGCAATGTTAGGCAACTATTTGCAGCAAACGACTTCAGCAGACGACATTTTCAGATGCATTTTTTCTTGGCGCTTTAAGGGTTAAGTAAATAAATGAATGTGTTAAGTTGAAATTCAAATGCAGAGAAAAACAATAATAGAGAATACCTGTTTTCGTTTATTGAAGTAAATGGGGTTATCTTTAAGAAAATGTATATCCCTAGATCCATGCGCAGATCCAGAGGGGGTGGGGGCTTGAGGCCGAAACCCACCCCACCCCGAAAAATCACAAAGATATAGGGTTTCTTGGAACCCCTGAAAAAAAGCAAGAAGCTACCGTGGCAGAATTCAATGTTGGGGTCCCCACTTTTAGTGGTATTTGGATTTACTCCCTTCGACTGTACTGCACTGTACTGTGGCGATATATATCGATGATGGTGTGAAAAAAGAAGTGAATTATTGATGAAATAAAAAAAAAGTAACGTCTTATATCATGTGGGTTTACATTTTTTATTTTATGAGTTTCGTCTGCACCAAAATGCAAAAAAAATGAAGAAATATATTTAGATATACAGGAAATTACATCCTGATTCCTTTCTTTTCACATTTTTCCAACGGTTGTGCAATTTCAATGACGTTGTTACAATTCTGTTTTATAACAGAAGATTCTAGCCGTACCACGAAAATGTGCATTTATGTTGTTTCTCAGCCATCTATCCGCCAAGTATATATCCTTTTTTGTTGTTGTTGTTGTTGTTGTTAATTTGTTGTCATTAATGTTGTATATGAAATAATTGTTTAAGGCCAGACCGCCATTGCACACACGTTTGTGGAGTTTTCAGTTTTAAAATTGAAATTTCCAAATGAAACACCCCTTTTCTTAAAGTATATATCATCTAGATTTAAGTGTTTTTTTCTTAACGACAGTTTACTCCACGTGCTCGATTTGTTTATTATCCTGGACTTCCGTGTTGGGCAAGTCGATTTGTCAATTGGTCAGAGGGTACACAAAATGTTATATAAAAGTTTTTCGTTACCAATAAAAAGAATAAATACATCGCCTCAAACACTAGAATACATTATTAACTATAAAATGCTATAACTGATGCGATTTCAGGGAACGATTGTTTGTCTTTTTGCGTTTTTATTCGTCATGGCAGTCGGTCAGCCGAGCTGTGGCCCCCATAGGTGGACTCAACCTAACTATTAAATTCACCACTGACCGCGAAAAACTAACAGAATCTTTCTACGGAGCAACAGGTGAACAATCCTTTCAAGGTAAGTCTTTAGTTAAAGAGACTAGGTCTGTAACTATGAACATTTTTCGAAAAATTTTCTTTTCGTTTTAAATCATTTGTAAAAATAGAATTAAGTTACGTTTTCACAATAGATATGTTCAGTGCAGCTGAAAACTGCATGGAAAAGTGAATTATCTTTATAAAACAGTGTTTGTCTCTTGTTGGGAATTATTTACGTCCCTCCAATAATTCTAGACAGTTGATTTTTAAAATAAATGCTGTTGTTTTGATAGTGATAATTTGTTAAGACTCACGAAAATGGTAAAAGGTTTACCTGAATTTTAGTATTTTTACTGTATTCTTAAAAAATAGAAACTTTATTTCTAAAATCAGAAGATCAAAAGTTACAGACTAAGCAGCTTCTCGTCAGTAACGAAAATTTACAAAGGTAACTAAATGCTTCTGAAAGGGAGATGTTAATTATATTATTTAGATTCTGGTTTCGATGTCACAGACGACACAGTGTATATAAACAAATTAATCAAAACCTTCAGTTGGCTGCAAAATGGTGATGGATGCACCCGTTCTGAGCAGCAACGTTTCAATCGCATTATACCTTTTGCGAGAAAGTGCAAAATTTTGTGATGGATTTTAAAAGTTCGCTGGTACATTACATTCAAAAGACCTTAGTACTTTAACGTATTGACTTAAACTTCATTGGCAAATAAATGTTAACATACTGTATGTTTAAGTTATTCTCTTTACCGCAAAACATACATCTATGGAGCCGTCATGTTGTAATAAATATTGTATACCACATGCCGCGTACCTCGAATGGTCCAAAGTTCGATCAATGAAAAATAATTGTTGAACGGCCAAAGGGCGAACTATGACGATGACGTAATAGACTAAACGAGTGTTTAAGGGCGCCGTTTTCCTATGATGATTCGACCGCATATTGACTGAGTCCAGATAAGGGAAGTTTGTGCAGCTAAAATGCATTTATTCCCTTACCCATCAATCTAAACCTGTGTTTCGGGTTCTCAAAAGACCCTCTCATTGAGACGGTTCTTTTGAATAACCACAACATATGTTTTGGTTGAGACATAAGAAAATAATTTCCAGTGCGCACTCTTATCTGAAGGCCTGATATTGGTCAACATACCGCCCCTAATCCCCCTAGCAATCGCTCAGTACATGTATGATCGCTTTCGAACATCACCGATCCTTTATCATAAATTCTACGAACTTTCCTAACCCCTCTACAACGAAATACTACGAACTTTCCGAAAATGCCGGCGCCTCTATAACAAAAAGCTACTTACTTCCTGGAATAGCCCCATATAACAAAATACTGCGCACTTTCCGAACAACCTTCTAAAACAAATTTCTACGAACTTTCCGAACAACCTTCTAAAACAAATTTCTACGAACTTTCCGAAAATCCCTCTAAAACAAAATTTTACTTTCTTTTTGAATAAGCCTTTATAACATAAAACTAAGAAATTTCCGAACAACTCATAGATAACAAAATTCTACGATCTTCCTGAAAAGCCCACGTACACAGTGGAATTGTTTTTGATGCATTGCTTTTGTTTGGTTGGATTATCGAGGGTCACTCATAAAGTTCGTAGAATGTTTTTGTAACATTTTGTTAAAACAAAATTCTACGATCTTTCCCGACCAATGCAACTAGAACAAAATTCTACGAACTTTCTGAATAACCCTCATACACACTGGCACTGTTTCTTCTGCACTTTTCCGATGAAAGGTTTTGTTCGTTGGGATTATCGAGGGTTGTTCGGAAAGTTCGTAGAATTTTGTTGTAACAGTCGTACAGGCTGACATTGTTCTTCACATTTTTTCAGATGAAGGCTATTGCTGCATTGCTTTTGTGTATTGTTATCATCGAGGTAGCTGAAGGCTGGCGGTCTAGGCCTCGCAGTGATGCCCCGAGATGGTGTAAAAGTTATGATTGCCCTGCATTTACAGTCCTAGAGAGAACTAGGGTAGGTATATGATTCCAGCCTCTGTATCCTGTTTGAACCCCTAGGGCCAAACCCATATGCAGCTCGCTGGGGCCACCAGGATAAATTTAGCCGTTATCGAGCATATGATATAGGTTGCGTGTTCGTACCCCAGGTTAGTACAAAGAAGTGCGTAGTCTGACCATTTAACCATTGGATACACTCAAAGCGCCTGTCGAAATATCTGGCTAGGCTGCGTAGATGCACAGGCTGAAAAAGTTACGCACATCAAAGGGAGACTACTAGATCAAGCAGTGATTCTCATCAATTGCGTCCCTTTTCAAAATGGGAACTTCTCTTAAAGGTAAGAATTTGCTCCCAGAGGGAGAGAATTTTTTCCTTCATGAGTACATGTAGTTCCCTTTAGTACAGCAAAATCACTTTTACCACATAAGGTGACCTCCCTTGAATGTTACTATTTTTATACGCAAGTGAGTAACTGCGTAATGGGAGCCATGCCAATGTCTGAGTCATCGGTGGGCTTATATGACAGCCAACCGTGAGATAAACAAGATATACTGAAACAATAAAGTTATGTCCGTTTGACGTTTATGTCTGCTAGTTCCAAATGTATGAACGTATTTCATTCAATTTATCACATTACCAACTCCGATCATATAGAAACGTTTTGCACACAATAGACATTCATTTGATAATCAGAAGAGCCGCTGACAAAGCAGCGAACACGAGTACCCTTAAAATCAAAAGTCACAACATCAATAGCTTGTGTGTCCGTCATAATCCCGAACCGTTCAAGCACATTTAAACATCACTGAGCAAATTCTCTAGAAAATTTACAACCACAGCCGTTAATCTGTAACATACTCTGACGTCACAAAACATCGATCATGAGCGTGCGTGAAAACACTCAGAAAATTCATTTTTGGTCCAGCATTTTGATAATCAACATAATCGAACAAATTTGTTTTGTTTTTTTTCACGTCATAACAAGCATTTCAACATTTATTAAGACTAATCAGCATCCAAACAATTCAGTGATGATGTTTTTGCAGTAAGAGGTGGGGTATAAAACACAGATTAAGTAAACCTTTGATTCCCGACATCAGCCATAGTTGTTGTTTTTTCTCCATTGTGTAATTGTTTTCATAAACAAACACAAAAAATTAAAACAAAAAAAACGGTCTTAAAATGATGTTTGGTTAGGGAGATTTGGCACTTCTTGAATTGTTATTTGTTTAATTCAAAGGGAGGTTATTTCAGTTAATTTCATAAACTAAAGGTTTTGGTCTGCAAAAATTTCCCTCGTTCAATAAGCTGATATGAGATTTTTAGATGCTTTTTCATCGTCGGGGGTTTCTGGTTGCCATATAGCGTAAAATGTGTCAGATTTTGTTGATTAACTTCCTGATGATAATGGAAAAAGCTGTGAGCACATAAGGTTCAATAACCCTTCAAGATAAGAAGATAAAAATCAAATAAATACCAATTTTTGTGAGTCCGACGTTTGATAAATAATTTGGTTTTATTTTTGTTGCGACATCTCAACTTGATCGAAAGGTACTGTACCATGAAAATCGGACGTTTCTTTTTTTGTTTATCGCTTGATTATATAGAAAACAAAGTGCCAGTGACGAATCTAATATTCGTAACTGATCCAGCATTGGCGATCACGGTTGGCAACTTTGCTTTCCTCTTTAATTACACGCCGGTGGGTCGGACTTCAGGCTCTATGAGGGTTATGACTTAAAGACTTATCTATTGAAGAGATGGTAGGGGCCTGGTGCTTTGGCTGTTGTCAGGTCCACCGGGGTTTACCTGTTTGGATATCTTTTGCTCCGGTATTCAGTTTTATTTACTGTTGAGTCCTTATCTTTGCTTTATCTCCTTTTTATATCTTGATTTATATGTTCTAGGAGATGATGCATAGATAAGTTAGGAGTCTTTCATGCAAACCAAACATTTATGTGTCTTCATCTACATCTGAGCTAAGGGTGAGGTTGGCGCCGTTAAACTGGTTTAAGCCCTCCAGTAAAATATTTTACTGACCGTTCCAAGGCGGTACTTCTTTTGTGGATCATTCATGTTATTTCTGTTGTGTGTTTGTTATGCTTTTGTGCGCGTCTGTTTATTCTTGCCTTGTGGTCACCTGCTGGGAAATGGTTGACCTCTTGGCTCTCGTTTGTGATGTCTAAATGTGAGTTTGTTTGTTACTTTCCCATTGATATCCTGGGTCAGGTGTGTTACTTGATTGTATCGATTCCTGATCTTTGCCCTCTTTCTTACTTTATACATAAAACGGACCACCACCTGTCCTCCAGTGAATTTTCATTTGAATTGCGTTTCGCTTGTGATCGAGACTCTAAACTGACAGCTGGCTGGGTAGTTTGCTCAAATTGTTGGCTTTTTTGGCGATTTAGTGCGTTTGCTGAATCAGAAGGTCATTGGTTTGAGTCCCACTAGGGAAGCTTTTTTACAAACTTTTTCGCACCTAGGGCTGAATATTGCTCAAAATTTCATGATTTTCATGTTGTTGTTTTTTGGTTTGGTTTTTTAAAGATTTCTAAAAGTAGAATAATGATCAAAACAAACCTATAGTATATAGATCTATTTAAAACAAAAGACTTTAAGCGTGACTGTATTTACGGATCTAGACATTGACAATAATATTTTGACACACATAAATGTCCAAGGCTTATTGGCGCATTTTACGCGTTCTGCTTCTACCTTTTGAAATAGAATGATTGAAAGGTCATTCCTCAGAGGTCGTGGTACATCTATATATAATAATGTTTTGTATTTCAGGATTACGAACTACGAGAATATGCCGCCTCAAATTGGGTGTCAACAGATTTGTCCGGTATCGACTACCGTAGATCTTCCAGTCCAATGTTCATGAAGCTCTTTGGGTATATACAGGGTGCTAACACAAACGGTAAGTTTTTACAAATACTAGCTTACACAACTAGCCTGGCTCCAAGGTTAAGCTCAACTCAGTCAACTAAAAGGACTCAGTAATACTGGGTCCGAGACTCAACTGAGCATGAAATTTCAACTGCTCAGTCATGAAAACTAAAATGCTGAAAAATAGATATAAGCCTTGCCTTATAACTCTCACGTGGTGTATTTATATAACTAATAAATGTTAAAATGCCAAAAATTGTTGACATTTAAACATCTATGAGCAGGATAAATTTCATGCTCAGTTGAGTATGAAAAAAAACGTTGTACAACCTCGAAGTCAGGTCCGAGATTAGCTGTATTTATTAGCCATTTATTAAAGATTTTGCTTTCTGCAAGAAAAAAAAGTTCGATGCAGCTGTAGTGTATCAGTATGCTGGTGAGATGAGGGGTACACGTAATATCTCTATCTCTTCAAAGCACACTTACCAACCTGAGCACTAAATATTTCGTAATTTGCAAGGTCTATGTATAGTCATGTATGTGGTATGAAATATCTGTATAATGGATGTCCGTCTGTACGTGGAGGTGATCTACAAGTATTCGCTCATACAGGCAGACAAAATATGTTTTTTTTCGAGCTCATAGAATTACTTAATATTTAAATGTTCTTATCATGACATATAATTAATAATTGCTATGGAATTTTTTAATGATACTTGGACCAGATATCGAATGCTCTTTTCAGAGAAAATAAAGCATGATAATCACATGTAGGGTATGTAACTTTGATAACTGAATATCTAATAATGAGTAAACCAGTTGATGATCTGGGCCCAAAATTACAATGCCTCCTAAAATGATAAGTACGACCTTAGTTAGTTTTGGTTTTTTATGCTACCAAAAAAAAAACGTTTCAAACTTATAAAAATCAAAATTGTTTTATGTATTATGTAGATTACAATGACATCTTTGACCGTATGACATTTAAATTATCATGTTGAAATATCAACACGTGGCTAAGGTAGTACTTAACTTTAAGGAAGCAATGTAATTTTTGGCCTTAGTCCCAAAATTATAATACTTCCTTAATGTTATGGACGACTTAAGTTAAGTATTGATATTTCAACATGTTACATTAAATGTTTAAGAAATTGCCAGGATCGATGCAGTACTTATGGCCAAAGAAATCACTGTGATCTTCAGAAAAAATGAAACTTTTTTTTATTCTAATAGGTTCGAAAAGTTATTTTTCGCATCTTAAAAAAATCAATACTTAACTTGAGTAATCCTTAACTTTAGACTGACAATCAATTAGACATTTAAATTATCATGTTGAAATATCAATACGTGGCTAAGGTAGTACTTAACTTTAAGGAAGCATTGTAATTTTGGGCCTTAGTCCCAAAATTATAATACTTCCTTAATGTTATGGACGACTTAAGTTAAGTATTGATATTTCAACATGTTACATTAAATGTTTAAGAAATTGCCAGGATCGATGCAGTACTTATGGCCAAAGAAATCACTGTGATCTACAGAAAAAATGAAACTTTTTTTTATTCTAATAGGTTCGAAAAGTTATTTTTCGCATCTTAAAAAATCAATACTTAACTTAAGTAATCCTTAACTTTAGAAAGGCATTGTAATTTTGGGCCCAGGGCCCAGCGCCCAAAATTACAATACTTCCTTAAAATTAAGGACGACCTAAGTTAAGTATTGATATTTCAACATGTTACATTAAATGTTTAATAAATTGCCAGGATCGATGCAATACTTATATCAATTGTGATCTACAGGAAAAAATGAAATTATTTTGATTTTAATAAGTTCGAAAAGTTATTTTTCGCATCCTAAAAACTCAATACATAACTTAAGTATTCCTTAACTTTAAGGAGGCATTGTAATTTTGGGCCCTGATCTAGTCCATCCTAGTTGTAATTCAAGTAATATCTTCAGAAAGCAAATATAGTCCTTGATTTGCGACTAATTTTAGTAGGTTATCCATATTTAATTGTTAAATTAAGATTTATGCACAGTATCATGTTGTTGTTGTTGTTGTTGTTGTTGTTGTTGTTGTTGTTGTTGTTGTTGTTGTTGTTGTTGTTGTTGTTGTTGTTGTTGTTGTTGTTGTTGTTGTTGTTGTTTCAATTTAATCAACCTTATGCCTCAACCATCTATTTGCATTTGTAGGAGATAGGATTGATATGACAGTACCTGTTAGGACCCGAATCACCCCAGCACAGGGCCAGGCTTCTGCAGAGAATTTCACCATGTCATTTTTCCTCGCCCCTGAAGTTACTAATCCCCCACAACCAACAGATGGCTCAGTTTACTTGGACAATCAACCAAAATTTACTGTTTATGTGAGGTAGGTTCTTTAGTGGCGGTTGAGTTGAGTTATGGTCCAAATGGGTGATGAAAAATATCACACCGGTGAGATGGCAATCGAAAACGTCAATACTGTCGAAGAACATAGATCAATAAATACACTGCTCAAAATATTTAAAGGAACACTGCGTATTTGCCATTGATCACAATACAAAGTCACTCAAAGTCAGACTCATAACGAGAGTTGGATTGATAAGGAAAAAAACGTGTTTCTACTGTGATTAGTTTGGTTACCCATCAAGGATGATGTTTGTTGATAAAAATGAAGTAATCCCTTTCCAGAAGTCTCAATGGAACGTTTTATGTAAAAATGGAATATTGTTAAAAATGCCCCTTTTTTCAAAACCAAATTTAAGAGGATGTTTCAAACAAGCACCACAACAGCATCATTTCTGTACAGTCAATCGTCTTACAATGTTGCAGAAATCATTATGTTACACTATTAACAAATTCGGAAGATTCTACAGAGTTCCAGAAAAATCGTCATTTTCAAGAAAATTCAAAATTACAAAATTTAAGCGATGAACTTAAGCAGCAATTGTTTTATCAGAAACTTTTTCTGATCCAAAACTTTGACTATCGTAGCACACATGGAAAAAGAAACTGGATTTCTGCCTTATAGTCTAGTGAAATACATTACTTGTCTATTGGACAGGGGTAAACATTATCACCTATGAAAAATCATCAGGTGTTCCTTTAAATATTTTGAGCAGTGTAGTTAGCTAGATATATTTTTGAGAGTGACACTGTTAAAAGTCATTACCCTGTCCAGATTTTAAGGAAAATGATTAAATATTTAAAGATTTAATACAGACTGTTGGTTTACTTTACTAGTTTTACTGCTTTTCTGGATATATTAAAACAAACTCTATGAAAATGACCAGGGGGGTTCCAAATATACGGGAAAGTAAATTTGTGCATTTTTCAAACCTTCTCTCTTTTATAAGCAAATAAAAAAATCGGGCTAGAAGGTTTTTCTGAAAAAAACCTTCCACCCCAATTGTTTTATTTGCTAATATTTCATAGGGGCAGGTGGGGATAAGAACCTTAAATTTATTTGCATGTAATAATCAAAGACCACAGATCAACCAATGGCACAGGGAAAAAATCCAATGTTCGAATAAATACCATTACTATATTCAATCACTGTTGTATAAAAGTTTGGATACTAAGTTTAATTTTATGATACACTAAAGTCTTGCAAATGAAAACAAAACAATAAACTGAACTCAACAGTGTGAAACCAATGCTCTAACCTGGTCAAACAAAAGGAAGAATCCATCTTAAAGCTGCATAGTCTGTAACTTTTGATCTTTTAATTTTAGAAATAAAGTTTCTATTTTTCAAGAATACAGTAAAAATACCCAAATTCAGGTAAACATTTTACCATTTTCGTAAATCTTAACACATTATCACTATCAAAACAACAGCATTTATGTTAAAAACCAACTGTCCAGAATTATTGGAGGGACGTAAATAATTACCAATAAGAGAAAAACACCTATTTTAATAAGATAATTCACCTTTCCTTGCAGTTTTCAGCTGCACTAAACATATTTATTGTGAAAACATAACTTAGTTCTATCTTTTCAAATGATTTAAAAAGAAAATATTTTTTTCGAAAAATGTTCATATTTACAGACCTAGTCTCTTTAAACTTGACCCCACATAGTAGTCTTATGGATGGCTGATAGGATGTGCAGTAAACCCTCTCTTAAGCGGCCACAAAATATAGACAAAATCAAGATCTTAATGGCTAATGGTAGCCTAATGAAGGACAAAAAAGTATTGCAGAATGCTCCAAGGGGAGCATTCTGCAATACTTTTGACCTACATTAAGCAATAATCGGTCTTGAAAGCCAACTTTTGATCTTCTTCTTGGGTGGCCGCTTAAAAAGACTAGGTCTGTAAATATGAACATTTTTTCGAAAAAAATATTTTCTTTTTAAATCATTTGTAAAAATAGAATTAAGTTATATTTTCACAATAAATATGGTCAGTACAGCTGAAAACTGCAAGGAAAAGTGAATTATCTTATTAAAAGAGGTGTTTTTCTCTTATTGGTAATTATTTACCGTCCCTTCAATAATTCTAGACAGTTGATTTTTAACATTAATGCTGTTGTTTTGATAGTGTTATTTTGTTAAGATTTACGAAAATGGTGAAATGTTTACCTGAATTTGAGTACTTTTACTGTATTCTTGAAAAATAGACACTTTATTTCAAAAATTAAAAGATCAAACGTTACAGACTATGTAGCTTTAAGACAGGATTTAGGTATGACGCACCTAATTTGTATTTGTAATTGCAGTGAGTTTGGCGGTTTCGTGCGGAGCATCGAAGCCTGGGCGAGGAGAGCTGACCAGTTGAGTGAGGCCCTTGACAGGGATGGCAAGAGTTATGAGACCAGCTACTTCTATACCAACGGCTATGACAGTCCCTGGACATTCTTCAACAGACACAACGAAGTATGGCTACTCAAGCTATAAATAGACACTTACAACCTTGACCTTGGGTTGTTAAGATTGAGTTTCGTAACATTTTGTTATAACGCCTACTGTCGTGCCAACCAAGAGTGACAGTGAGGTAGTTCTTTGTTTACAATTGCTAAGTAAAAAAACTAACGTGTACACTTCACTTGGGCTAACGCGAATCGATAGATCACTTGTGTATTAATCCTATCCTGAGGATAGGATTAATACACAAGTAATCTATCGATTATAATCCCTGATAGCTTAGTAAACAAAACATGATGTCACTGTCACTCTTGGTTGGCAGGACAGTCAATGGGTACTATGGCATAAAGTGAAGACCCTGATGAATTGCCACGTAATGTGGCATTCTTCAGGGTCTTAACTATTTGCCAAAATAAAATGTCCTCAGTGAAAAAAATACAAATGTTTATTTAAAAACTATAACCTGTGGCCCCTCTATATATACAAAAGACCGACCCAAAAGAATCGTCAAAACCAAAACATAGTCTTAGAGTAACTATTAGGTCATGTAAATACAGCATTCGTGATTAGTATACAAAGGTTGAAGAAAATATATTTCATTATATCAACCTCTAAAGGTTGATATAATGAAGCATATTTTCTTCACCCTTTGTATACCATTATATCAACCTCTAAAGGTTGATATAATGAAGTATATTTTCTTCACCCTTTGTATACCATTATATCAACCTCTAAAGGTTGATATAATGAAGTATATTTTCTTCACCCTTTGTATACCATTATATCAACCTCTAAATGTTGATATAATGAAGTATATTTTCTTCAACCTTGGTATACTTAAGAATAATTTCATCTAGTGAGCTGTAGTTTGCACATGATGTTTATTTTTACATATCAAGGGTCCAAGCAATTTAGAGTTCACATCTTTGCGTTTCCAAATTAACCTTTTATGTACTAATAAATTCCTCCTCTTTGTCTGATACAATCAACTTGGGTTAGTTCATTGTACATATCTAGGGGTGTCAGGTATCATTTTCAAAAGATAATGTATCATTTTGTCTAAAGATCTTTTTAACCTTTAAAAACAGTGGTGGCCCTGATGAAATGTAATTTACGCTGCCTTTCATCTGGGTTTTCGCTGTTTGCAAAAATACTCGTTTTGGGGTTTCCCGAAAATAAATGATTAAGAGTTTACATCAGTAAATGAAGGTTGTTATTACATTAGCAAACAGGGCACACTCTGTTTTCTAAGCATTTATCATCCTCATAATGGCCAGCACATGAGATTTTGGCAAATGAAAGTACACACGAACGGCAAGCCTATGATTAGCCTGCGCAATGGGGGGTCGAGGCTATAGAGGTGACTTAATGGCATTGTTAGACTGGTTCTCTCCCCTACACTAGTTTATGTCACGTGTGTTGGCTTGTTCATTTTATTCATCATAATCATACATTTTTCGAAGGAATCCAGCTATTAGCATGGGCGAACTGTGCAAGCTCCAGCCAGTCTGATCCGGCATTTGTCTTGCCATGTTATTTTCGCTATATCAAATAATGCTTTTTCATGGTTGCACGGAGCGAGGCACGGTGGCATGTCGCTTCCCCGCAACAAATTGATAGAATTGCATGACTCAATATGAGAAGAGGGTCCTTTGAGCGTTTTCAATTTTTATCAATCTGAATTTCATTATCAGTCAAATAATTCTGGTCAGGATCTACATGATATAGGTTAAATCTATTTTGTTCAGAGATAATCAAGTTTAACTCTACAGGCACTGTAGACTCTGAAAATCACTGTGTGGCGCTATGGGCAGATCATGGTCTTTATTGTTATCACCGGTTTTAAGGGTTCTTTTCTCATTTGAAGCTCAATTGTCCGTTGCTCATCTGCTTATATGATTACGCATTCATAAATGTATGTTGTTTTACCATAATAAATACGGTGCTTTGTCTCAACTTTGTTAATGTTGTTGAATTTTTGTATTGTGATTTTTTAAATTAAATATGTTTCAAACAATTTACATGTTTGTTATTCTCTTAAAAAGAAAATTCATTTCTTGCATCAATTTACAATCGCATTTTCGATATTGCACCCATCATCTATTGCATGTGGACAGCAAAGGCGCAGACCAGTCTGGGCACGCACAGAGTCAGTTATGGCCTTGAATGATCCACACTCTTGAAAGTAAATAGAAAGCATGCGTGGATCCAGAGGGGTTGACAGGGTCCAGACCCCCATTGAAAAATATAGGGTTTCCTAACAATAATGGTACGAATCGCCTGAAAAATCACAAAGTTGCCAATCGAGCATTCAATGTTGGGCCATCATTGGCATTCCAGTAAATGGCGTATTGGTGGCGTGCAGATGATGGCCCGCTGAAAGTGGTATTTGGATCATCTCTCCCCAATGAACTGATTAAAAAAGAAAAGTAATCGTCAAAGTTTGACCTTCTCTGAAAAAGAAATGAAGAAGGCAAAGATCAGGAATCGATAAATCAAACACCACACCTGACCCAGGACACCACATGGGAAAGTGTCAACAACACAAGAAAACATCACATATAAGAGAACCAAGAGGGTAGTCGTTTCTTAGCAGGTGACCACAAGGCTGCAATTAACAGACATGACAAACACGAAAGATAAGTAACAAAAAGGATCCACAAAAGAAGCACCGCCTTGAAAAGGTCAGTAAAATAATTTTTACTGAAGGGCTTAAACTTGTTTACGGTATCAACCTCATCCTTATTTCTGATGTGGATCAAGACAAATAGATGTTTGGTTCACATGAAAGATCCCTTACTTACATATGTGTCATCTCCTAGTAAATACAAGTCGAGATATAAAAAGGAGATAAAACAAAGATAATGACTCATCAGTATATACAACTGATTACCAGAGTCAAAGAAATCCAACAGTTAAACCTTTCTGGATCCGCGGATGCAAAGTAAAACTGGTTAAATGCACCATTTCAACACTAGCTAGTATAGTATCTAAAGCTCAGGGGCTAGATGGGACATAACCTGGCAGCACTCACGTGATCTATATTACAAGTTTGTTCAAATTATCTTGGTCGATGACCAAGATGGCTATCATGTCCCTATGAGGTTAAAACCTAAGACAATCTTATCCAAAAGACTATTCTTCCATGGCCTTGGTATAAAACATTGCAAATTAGGACCCTACAGAGCTTTTCAAATCGTGACCGTGGTTGACCTTTACGTTATTTAGGACAAGGTCAAATTAACTGCAATGCGTATTGAGAAAATCATTAACACTGACAAAACAATTATTCATTTTTAAAACTGACTGAATAAATTTCCCATAATCTGAAAACACTATATTCAGTACTAGTCCTATAGAAAAAGAAAAAGACTTAAAACTACATGTACTTTCAGCCATGGACACAAGCAAGGCTAGTGGTACTGATAATGTTGGGCCCTGATTACTTAAATTTGCAGCCCCATACATTTCAGATGACATTACTTACATATGCAATCAAAGTTTCAATGAATCTACATTCCCAAGAAAATGGTGATGTTAATAAGTATCGTCCCATATCGATCTACCTGTATTATCAAAAGTCTTTGAGAAACATGTGCATGATTGTTTATCAGTTTATCTTAATGATAATAATTTATTACATAGGACCCGGCCAGGTTTTTGGTCACAACATTCTTGCAAAATGCTTTAGTGCATTATGATTGATTCATGGTTAAATGTCATGGACAATGGAGAACTAGTAGGAATTCTACTTGTTGATTTTAAAAAGGCTTCTGACCTAGTTGACCATCAATTTTATTTGTATAAGTTTATATTATATGACATAAGCAGCGAAGCACTTATGTGGTTTGACACCTATCTTACAAACAGACGACAGCTGGTCTCCCTTAATAATAGCAAATCTGACATTTAAAAGGTCACCCACCTGTGGTGTCCCTCAAGGTTCCATTTTGGGGCCACGCTTATTTTTTGCTTTTCATTAATGATTTACCACTTTTTGTTTATAACGCTTCAGCAGATCTTTATGCCAATGATACTACTTTGTATGACACCCAACTTCATTAAAAGCAATTGGGCAATTCAATCCTTCTCCAAGAAGGATTAAATCAACTCCATATATTGTGTAAAACAATGGCATGGTATTAAATTCAGTGAAAACTAAAGTAATACTAGTAACTACCAACCAAAAATGATTAAGGGTACAGAACTCAAATCTCAACATCTCAATATATGGATGAAACGCCTTAAATGAGAGAAAGTGATAAAATACTCGGAGTCTATGCAGAACGCAACATAAGTTGGTCTGATCATGTTAAGCATGTTTGGGAGAAAGTATCAGCATATAGCTGGTTTCTTTAAAAAAATCAAGAACTTTTTATCACAAGCACATCATGTATTCTATAAATCATATATCCAACCTAACATTGACTTCTATAATATTGTGTGGGGCAGTTCATGTGAGTCTAGTAAAATGAAAATGATCAGACTACAAAAGCGTGCTTGTCCGGTTATACTTTACTACAATGTAGAGGATCCTAACGAGGCAATACAGTCTCTAAAAAGTTTATCTGTTTATTATCGTTTATTTCTAATAAAAGAAGTATTTATGTTCAAAGTATACAATGGCTTAACACCCTCTTATATTTCTGAAAATTTTACACTTAGAAATGAAATGAACGTGTCAGCAAATCTACGATCATCAGCCTCAGGATGTTTTATTCCTCCATTGCCCAAAAAGGAGTGCTTTACGCACAACATGTGTTACTCCGGCTGTTCGATATAGAACTAAGTAGTCAGACTGATGAAACATTCCATAATAGATGTATCAAATGGCTTATACAATGATGTACCCATTACATGATTTATTATGGAAAAATCAGGAGCTTATAATACTATCTATGACAGGCTATACTAAGATGAATTGAAACAAGAAAATGATCACTCAATCTTTGTATCTTTGAAAATGATAATCTTATTCTCTAATTTGTTCCTTTATCATATTTGTGTATTTGCTTATTTCATTGTTGATAATTATGATAAATATAAGTTTTGTATATTCTCATTGATGAAGTTTGCGTATGATAAGAGTGGAAAGCTGAAATGTGATTTTACCCAATATGCAATAACTTGCCTTAAAACAGCCATATTCATGAAATACCAAAAGGTATCCGTTATACCAGTCTATGTCATTCTACTCTTATCATGTACACTCTCAAGATTACAATATTACTATAAACTATAGATAATTGAATTGAAATACAAAAAATGGAAACTGAATTCAAAAACTATTTTGTATAGACTACCTGCGGTGTGTTGGTTCTTATTTCCCAATTCATGGGATGAATTGGAAGATGTTTTCAGCATAAAATATTGTGAATGTTGAAGTAACTATTGCAGATTGAAATGTCGAAGTAATTATTGCAGATTAGTCTCTTTTGCTATCATTTCTGCATATACTTATTGCAAAAACTGTCAAAAAATTGTAATTATCATTAACTTTTGTTTTTCCATGCATCATTTATACTGTATTTTTTTTTCATTTATTTATTCATTTTTGTAAATAAAAAACATATTATTGAAACATATACTACTCAAAGTTTGATAGGGATCACTTTTTATCCATCAAAATTTGCTTTGTAAATGTACAAATTCATGGCCGAGTGTGCAATTCCTATATTGCATATTGTCTTGAGCAGCAACTCGTATGCATTGCAGTACTGACGTAAGTGCACACTGCGCACACTTTGCAAATGAACCCATGCACCCTTAAAATCTCGCATAACACCAGGGCCGTCGCGGCGTATGAAAAAGTGGTCCGGCGGAGGAAATCATTGAGTGCCGACGGCACGAGAGGTGGGGGGGGGGGCACGAGAAGGGGACTCCCCCTAGGGGTTAGGGTCTCCCCCGAGAAAATTTTGAATTTTTAGCGCTTCTATGTGCGTTTTAATGGGTTTTTATGCGTTTGGGACCAGATTTCAGTCACGATTTTTTCCTAGAAAAACCAAATGCTAAAAAAAACCTTAGTTAGTCATGATTTTTTTTCTTTTTTCTTCAGCATATTTCTTAGACATTATGTCACCTATGTTCCCGCAGGTTTTGGAAAGGTACGTTAAGCACTGATCATTGGTTGTCATGGGCAGATCCAGAGGGGGGGCAGGGGGTCCGGACCCCCCCCCCCCTGAAAAATCACAAAAATAGGGTTTCGAAGCAATACTGGTCCAGATCTCCTGAAAAATCACAAAGCTACCAAGCCAGCATTCAATGTTGGGCCATTATCGTCCCGTCAGCCTCTGACATAACTTTCTGGATCCGCGCATGGTTGTACTTCAAAGAGTTGTATTTTCGAAAAGATATACATAAGCGTCTTTTCAATTAGTACACCAAGGCCGTCGTCGCCGGTCTGTCAGGGCGGCGAGCGCCGGACCACTTTTTTGGACGAGAATGCTTTCCGCCGTGTCCCTTTTTTCTCGTTTTGGCTCATTTTTTCTTTGTGCTTACCTCTGATTTTCAATTTATTGATGCAATCATCATCAATAGCGCTCGTTGCGCGTGTCATCCATAGACCGACATAGCCAAGGTGTGAAAACATTGAAAAACAATGCAATTATTATAATGACAGTTATCATACTTATGGGCTGTGTCGAAAGAAAACCTGACGTAGTCGCATTCGAGGATTAAAGGCGCATCCAGCCTACACATCCGCGCAGTCTGATCAGTGCCTTTGTTGTTCGCCCTCTTGAAAGTATAATTGATAAACATGCTATACGCAAAATTTCAGCTTTCCAGCTACATGTACTCTCTGTAACTGAGCTGGTTGGTTTGAGTCTTGCATGGTCGTAAATCCCGAAGACAGGTCTTCTCGCATTGAGGCCCGGATAATTTGAATGCGCCAGTTTCATTTCTCTCAAATTGACATTTTTTTCTTCTAAATAACATGTTGAGCGACTAAGTATGTTTAAACGTTACGAGCATCTTGGGCATGTGTTGTTACAATTCATTCCGTTACAGATATACAAGTTCTGCCTGTTCCAATTCAGCCCAAGACCTTACGGTTCCCCCAACGTTCATTCGACTTTAAGATGCATGAACTGAGAAGGGTAAAGCAATCGAAGTTCGACAGTAATGGCGTCATTTCGATGAAGCCATGCAAAGATCTCACGTTATGCCTATCGACAAGGGAGCTCATCAAGGAAAGTTGTGCAGCAAAAATCTAGATGAAGCCTTCTGCATCCTTAAAGTAACGGGTGTACTAATTGAAAAGACGCTTATGTACATCTTTTCGAAAATACAACTCTTTGAAGTACAACCATGCGCGGATCTAGGAGGTTATGTCAGAGGCTGACAGGCCGATAATGGCCCAACATTGAATGCTGGCTTGGTAGCTTTGTCATTTTTCAGAGATCTGGACCAGTATTGCTTAGAAACCCTATTTTTGTGATTTTTCAGGGGGGGGGGGTCCGGACCCCTGGCCCCCCCTCTGAGTCTGCCCATGACAACCAATGATCAGTGCTAAACGTACCTTTCCAAAAACCTGCGGGAACATAGGTGACATAATGTCTAAGAAATATGCTGAAGAAAAAGTAAAAAAATCGTGACTATGTTGAAAACGATTTTGTTTAGCATTTGGTTTTTCTAGTAAAAAATCGTGACTGAAATCTGGTCCCAAACGCATAAAAACCCATTAAAACGCACATAGAAGCGCTAAAAATTCAAAATTTTCTCGGGGAAACCCCTAACCCCAAGGGGGAGTCCCCTTCTTGTGCCCCCCCCCCCCCCCCCCCCCCCCTCTCGTGCCGTCGGCACTAGATGATTTCCTCGGCCGGACCACTTTTAAATACGCGGCGACAGCCCTGTACACCCGTTACTTTAAGGATGCAGAAGGCTTCATCTAGATTTTTGCTGCACAACTTTCCTTGATGAGCTCCCTTGTCGATAGGCATAACGTGAGATCTTTGCATGGCTTCATCGAAATGACGCCATTACTGTCGAACTTCGACCGCTTAACCCTTCTCAGTTCATGCATCTTAAAGTCGAATGAACGTTGGGGGAACCGTAAGGTCTTGGGCTGAATTGGAACAGGCAGAACTTGTATATCTGTAACGGAATGAATTGTAACAACACATGCCCACGATGCTCGTAACGTTTAAACATACTTAGTCGCTCAACATGCTATTTAGAAGAAAAAAATGTCAATTTGAGAGAAATGAAACTGGCGCATTCAAATTATCCGGGCCTCAATGCGAGAAGACCTGTCTTCGGGATTTACGACCATGCAAGACTCAAACCAACCAGCTCAGTTACAGAGAGTACATGTAGCTAGAAAGCTGAAATTTTGCGTATAGCAAGTTTATCAATTATACTTTCAAGAGGGCGAACAACAAAGGCACTGATCAGACTGCGCGGATGTGTAGGCTGGATGTGCCTTTAATCTTCTAATGCGACTACGTCAGGTGGTCACTGGACATTTCGGCCCATAACAATTTCGGCCCATGTCAATTTCGGCCCATAACCAAATCGGCCTATACAATTTCGGCCCACAAGTATAATAACGTATAATTGGTATGTTTGTCTATAATTGGTATAATTAGATCGGCTTACCTGTAATTATCCACTCAAAAATAATGACTAATAAGAATGGTCCGCTTTAATTGATGGGGAGTTTGTATGTTAGAGAAGAGTTCATCACATAGGAAACAGGCAGCCAAGGCTCAGACGAGCCTGCGCATTTGCGCACTCTAGCCAGAGCGTTTACTGCTCGCATATGCAACTCAAGCGATCCTTTCTTAATCCATTTATTCAGTTAAACTAACTGAACAAGTTGTATTTGCTAATGGAAAATATATATGTGATTTACGATTATTTCTTCTAATAAAGATACCAGTCTACGGGGTTTTCTAGTCTTTACTAGTTTGTAAAGTCAATCTATAATCTATTTTCAGTTTTTTTTCTCTCAATATAAAAGTAAGTAATGGTGCAAAGATCAGGAATCGATACAATCAAGTACCACACCTGACCCAGGATACCAATGGGAAAGTGACAAACTCACAGAAGACACCACAAACGAGAGCCAAGAGGTCAGCCCTTTCCCAGCAGGTGACCAAAAAGCACATATAAACAGACGCGCACAAAACATAGCAAACACAAGACAGAACAAAAACATAAAAGATCCACAAAAGAAGTACCGCCTTGGAACGGTCAGTAAAATATTTTACTGGAGGGCTTAAACCGGTTTAACGGCGCCAACCTCACCCTTAATTCAGGTGTGGATCAAGACACATAACCCTATTAAACTTTTTTAAATAATTTCAATATTATATAATCTCATTTGTAGAAATCCAGGTTGACAAATTTTATGGGCCGAAATTGCTATGGGCCGAAATTGACATGGGCCGAAATTGACATGGGCCGATTTTGTTATGGGCCGAAATGACCCGGAACCCGTCAGGTTATCTCTCGACACGGCCCATAAGTATGATAACTGTCATTATAATAATTGCATTGTTTTTCAATGTTTTCACACCTTGGCTATGACGGTCTATGGATGACACGCGCAACGAGCGCTATTGATGATGATTGCGTCAATAAATTGAAAATCAGAGATCACACAAAGAAAAATGAGCCAAAATGAGAAAAAAGGGACACGGCGGAAAGCTTACTCGTCCAAAAAAGTGGTCCGGCGCTCGCTGTCCTGCCGGACTGGCGACGACGGCCTTGAACACTGCATTCCAACAGGCACATCAAAATTGTCAATTTTCATTTTCTAATTGGGAAAAGGACTCAATTGGATTCTGGACCCTTAAAATGCCTCGGGGATAGTTAGAACTCGCTTAATTCCAGAAGAATTGCACCGTGACGTCGGAATGTTAGAATCTGGCGTCTTGAAACGTCGTGTTGCTGGTATTCTTAAAGTGTCACAGAATAAGATATACCGAATGTGGAATCGTCATCTTACCCACGGAAATCCTTCGCAGAGACATGGCGGTGGACGTGTCAGGGCTACAACTCAACGTCAGGACCGTTTTTGTTGATTAAGTCTCGACGTCAACGGTTTCCGAACGCTACCTCTTTGATTAACGAGTTCAGGAACGGAACTGGAGAGCGCATTTCCACAAAAAAGTGAGAAACCGGCTCCATGAGTTCGAACTGACTACCAGGATACCCGCTATACCCCTTCCGTTGATGAGACAACACGTGCAGGACAGGTTAGACTTTGCCAGAACTCACGTCAGATGGACTATTCGTAACTGGACGCCAGTGCTATTGACTGAGTCCAGATTCTGTTTCGATTCTAATGATAGACATAAGTTGGTGTGGAGAATGTCCAAACAGAGATTTGACAAATGACGTGAACGTTATTGAAAACTGAACATTGACGGCATTGAGGTATTGCAATGAGATTCTTGATCAGTTTGTGAGGCCAAATGCGGGTGCTATTGATCCAGAATTTATTCTGATGTTTAATAATGGCCATCCTCAGCGTGCACACGTGACTCATGCCTATTTGTAACGTGAGACAGTCGTTCGTATGGACTGGCCTGCTTGATCACCGGACCTGAATCTGATTGAGCATACATAGGACATTCTTCAGAGTGCGATTTTAGCCAGATCTGTGCAACCCAGGACTTTACAGGGGCTCAAGGATGCATTGGTTACTGAATGGAGGCTGATTCCACAAAACCGGATACAGACTCTGATTACGAGCATGCGCATGAGATGTCGTGCTGTAATAGATGCCTGTGGACGTTATTCGCATTCTTCGGCAAGTTTTTCATGTAACGAATTTAAATCCCAGGAAGACCGGAAATCGTCCTGTTATTACTGAAAAATTATTGACTCGGACATAAAGCATCCTGAGAAAGCATCAAAACAAACAAATGAACCAGTGCTAAACAATGCATAAAGTGTCTTAGACATTGGCCGAATCTCCAACCAGCAACCCTTTGGTCTACTCGCTAACGCTCTATCATCTGTGCCCCTAAGCTCCATAGTATAAACGTGTCCTATATAAATCATGAGAAAGCTACATGTACCAGGTAATGTTCCATTTAAACACTAGCTAGAATGTTAAAATGATGCTTGTAGCCAGTTTAACTGTTTCACTTTCAGTAGGGAGATCATTAAAGGCCATTCCAGCCCTCGTGTGTCCCTCTTTGATGTCTGCATGCGATAGAATTCGGTAGGGTAAAATCAGGTAGGTAAACTCGGACATACATTTGCAAACAGTTGATATCCAGATGAGACGGCTCCTTATGAGCCGTCTCATCAGGATTATCACTGTTTGCTTAGTTTAATGATCATTTTTATTCCAATAACTAAAATATGAAGCAAAGAAGGTTGCTGTCCGAATTCACCTGATGTCCGAAGTTACCAGACTTTACCCTATCCTCAAACAGAGTGACAAATAACACTATACATTGGTAAAAATTTGGTAAAAATCTTAGAAACATTTTTTTTTCACAGAATAACAAACATACTAAATCTTTTTTCAAAAATTTTATACAGAAATCACAATACAAAATTCAAAAAATATCAACAAGATTGAGACAAATATGAGCCAGGACATGAGATTTTCAACAATGTGGTATGTGCGACTAGCAGAGCCTTTGCTAGTCCCTTGAATATTCCATGACTATTAAGCACCATTTTTAGCTTCTAATCTTAAAGGGAGGCTGCAAGGCTCATCTGAGTTTACACTTGTCAAAATGTCACAGTGTTGGAAATCACGTGTCACGGTTCATTAAGAAAAACAGATGTTACCATGATCGTAAACAGCACATGAAACACGGGCATATCAAGACGCTGGTGTGAATAATTTGTCTGACATGTCATTTAGACCACGTTAATAGAAAACATCCAAAGAACCCTCTTCTCACATTGGTATTCGTGTAATTCTATCATTTTGATGCAGGAAATTGACATGCCACCGTGCCATCATGTAAGAAATTGTGTTTGCTATATGTAAGTTAACATGAAAGAAGGGCGAAGGATCAGACTGGTAGGAGCTTGCACAGGTCGCCCTGATACATTCTAAATGTTTATGATCATGATCGCGATTACAATTGGAGATCATGACCGTGATTACAATTGATGATCATGATCGCGATTACAATTGGAGATCATGACCGTGATTACAATTGATGATCATGATCGTGATTACAATTGATGATCATGATCTCAATTACAAATGACAATCATGATCTCGATTACGATTGAAGATCATAATCGAGATTACAATTGATGATCACGATCGTGATTACAATTTATCATCATGATCGCGATTATTACAATTGATAACAAAAGGGCCAACTCATGAGATTTTAGCATGTGCTCCATAAGTATCAAAACGTTTTTAAACATACAGTCAAATCTCGTTAACTTGAAGTTCTTAGCAATTAATCACTTTTTTAAACATAGTCAAATCTCGTTTATTCGAAGACCTTGGGACTGGATATTTTGTTTCGAATTATGAGTAGTTTTAATTATAGGGAAGTAGATATAAAACATATAATCCCCAAAAATGATTGTTATGTTTTTTTCTATCAAACATGTTTTGGGGCGTAAAAGAAACATCACCCAAAACATATGTTGACATTGACATTTATTGAATTTATGAATAGATCCTATCTCTGAATTCAGTGTGTTTCAAGTTTATTTTGAATTAACTAGTTTTTGGAAAAATCCGTGTTCGCATTTTGAGGGGGTTTACTGTGCATGAACATCTATTTTGAGGACTGAAGACCAAAGTATTTGGCCCGAATATTTATCTACTTCTCTTTTTAGTGCATACAAGTTGCAGAGGCTCTAATAAGAGTATGCATTTTCGCAGGCGCATCTTTGCCTTGCTAGTCATAAATGCTATCATTATCAAAATCTCATGTGCTGGCCCCAGATGAAGTGGATACATGCTATTAATGGAATGTTATATACAGCAAAGTAAGTAAGGAGGCATTTAAAGAGCAAATGCCTCTTATGACCAAAGGTCAATAAAAACAAATGTTTTGAGCGTAAATATGCGATAAGTTTCTTTTCCTTCAATATAAATATATCAATTGGATGCAAGAAGAACAATCTCTGTAGGATTTTTGAAATGTTTGAAAAACAAACATTACCCCCTCCTACCCCGGGGCTGAAAAGGCAAATGGTATTCCTGTAAATGTTACCCAACAGGCACTTTAAAACATAGGCCAACATCAACCTCAGCTAAGTTCCCAATATAGATAACAACAACAACCATACACCTAAACGAAGTTGTGGATATGCTGTATTTGCACTTACAAATTGATCATGAAAGGCTTGATATTAAAGACAGTCTGCTGTATTCAACTAAATAGGTTTTAGGACTATGTCAGTCAAAATGATTACTCAAAACCGAATTTGCAAATTTGCCTGCATTTTGGGTGTACATTTGTCGTTGCAAACGAATGATATATTAGAATCTAAATTATATTTTGTAATATGCCAATTCAGATGGATTTCGAAAACACTCAACATTTAAAATAAATATTATATTATGCTAAATATTTAATGGACATAGGATTCCTACTAATGCAGCATGTTTGGAATGCTGCATTTATCTATTTGTAAGGGCAATGATCTTGTACACACAGAGTTCATTTTGATGTATCAAAGACGTCACGTCTTGGAGTGAAATAACGCAAGCAATAAAATCGATAAACCACTACGGGTTTACAGATTTAATAACGCAGTGTAATGACGTCAATTTTAACGATGGGTAAAAGATGGCAAACTCTCGAAATTTCAATCACGCAAATTTGCGTTTATAAGTAATTTTAATGTCACGTGATAGGTAGAATCTAACATCAAAGCTCCTGTATTATTGAATTTATTAAACTCGTTGCGAAAAAGCAATAAAAGCTCACAAATTGTCGCTTTATCCCAAGTCGTTTAATAAATTCAATTAAACATGAGCACTCATGTAAGATCCTCTATCAACTAATAATGTTAAGTCCATTTAGAAATGCTACTTCATTTTAATATGCATTCATCATGTAAATATATATGTATCAAAAGTGTGGAAATTGATCAGATGGCTTCACACAAAGCCATTTAATAAGATCTACTGGTCTTCAAAAAAAGAAAACCAGTTTAAAAGAGTTATGGACATGGTATGCTTATTATGTCCAATTAGATTAATTTGATAAACAGATCTTATGATCAGCTGTTGAACTGCTATAATCATGAACAGGTGAACTTATTACATCCTGAGTATGCAAACAATTATTACACTTATTACATTCTGAATATACATACAATCTCATACACTTATAACATCCTGAGTACGCATTAATTTATCTAAAGATAATATCTCTTTGGTATTTGTCTCTGAATTTCAACCTTTCGATACTTTATACCACAAGCCTAGCAATGTACTGCAAACTAGTAAATGAGGAACCTGCTAATAATGTATATTTTTAGCTTTAAATTTCAGGAAGCTATTGAAGTTGTAAAACCAATAAATCATTGAAAATAAAATACACAACAGAATTAGCACTGAATTTAAAAATGTTCATCTGCGATTAGCCCTATTTGAAAATAAGCAAGTTGTTTTGATATCATGTCTTAACTGCACAGAGCCGAAACAGTAGCTTGTGATAAAAAGTATATTAACAAACCATGCCAGATCCAGAAAGTTCTGTCAGTGGACGTCCAACTTTGACATTGTTTTTTAGTTGATCAGGGGAGAGACGATCCAAATACCAACATAAGCGCGCCATCATTGGACCGCAAGTGAAACGCCACGTAAATGGCGTTTTGCTGGCATGCCGATGATGGCCCAACATTTGAAGGCTTGCTTGGCAGCTTTGTAATTTTTCAGGGGATCGAGATCAGAATAGTATTGCTAAGGAACCTTATCTTTGTAATTTTGCAGGGGGGGGGGGGCGGACCCCCACAGCCCCACCCCACCTCTGAATCAATGCATGGCATGACAGGCTTTCTGTGTGCTGCATTGTGCCTTTATTTTCCTTTTGCCTTTTTGTTCCTCCAGTTTATTCTTTAATTTATGATGTAGTTTTATTCTATTCAAACCTGTTTCTATCGTATGTCTAAATTAAAATGCATTACTGGCTTGACTTCAAAAGTTGTCTGCTCTTTTTTGAAACCCAAAGCTGTAAAAGTATGACGTTCTTAACCCTTTATGTACAAATGGATTCTTCCTTCTGGTTTGATACAATAAAAATGAGACAGTATATTGTATATATAGAAGGGACATATGTTATAATTTCCAAATGAAAATTGTATTGCTCTCTTTCTCTCTAAAGATTATTTTGGTCTAAACACATGGTCTAAACACAGGTTTAGATAAACACATTTTTAAGCGTATAATTATAAATATTTTCTTACCCATCAGTTTTAACATATGTTTTGGGTGCTAAAAAGAACCGTCTCATTGAGACGGTTCCTTAGAGTACCCACAACATATGTTTTGATTGAGAAGAAAATAATTTTTTCCGTTACACACTCTTAACTTAAGTCCTGTTTGATTCTATAAAATTGAGACAGTATAGTGTATGCATAGTGGGGTCATATGTTATAATTTCTAAATAAAAATTATTGCTCTCTTTCTCTCTTAAGATTGTTTGTTTTGGTCTTAACATAAAGACCCTGAGGAAATGTCGCATTGTGTGGCATATCATCTGGGTCTTCACTGTTTGCCATAGTACTCATTCATGTGTCACCAGTATATAAAGGGTTAAGGAACTCAATAGTTAGATCTATTTCTTGAGGAACCAGATTTCGTTGTGCCTATTGAAGAATGTCCAGGGACTGTCGTAACCATTGATATAGTAGTAGCTGGTCTCATACTTCTTTCCGTCCTTCTCCAGGGCCTCACTCAGCTCAACAGCCTTCTTGATCCAGTCATCGATGTCCCACATGTAACCACCAAACTCACTGTAAATACAGAAACTATCTATTAACCATAAGTCACTTTTAAGTGGTAAAATACTAAAACAGAACGATCCTATTGGTAATCTGGCCTTATTTATCCAAGTTTCCAATAAATCAATTTGTTAAAGAGAAGCAATAAAACTCATCAAATTGGTCCTCTTAATGCGTTCAATCTTTTACCATCACTATTATATAACTTATGAAATCTTTTGCTATCACTATTAAATAACTTATGATATACATGAAGGTCTATATTTTTATAAATTTCATGTGAATTTAAACTGGATTACCACAAATGATTGGATAACCACATCAGAATTCTATTATCAATCAGTTTTTGTATACTACGCAGCTGAACTTTTATTACAAAAACATATGCCAATTCTTGGACTTCATTCTAATAGCAATATGATTTTTATGCTGTCACACATGCTGTTTGATCTGGACATACATGGTCGGTGCAGGATTTGGATCATGAAAAAGTTGTCACCTAAATGCTATACAGATGTCACCATCAAAGGGGAAGAGAAATCTTGATGACAAACTCCATGATATCATGAGTCCTTTTTTATATCATTATAGCAAGTGAATTTGATTTTATTGTTATTTTGTGAAGTCTCTATTCCTGCTAACAGTGGCATATGCTGTTTTGTTCTTTGTTCTAGGGCCATGATTTTTTGTTGTTGCTCCTAATCTGAGCGAGAGTTTTGTATTTAGTCCTTCGTGCTATGTAGTTCTTGGTGTCTTTTCTTTTATTTGCAATCTCGCTGA